>JAQJVK010000002.1:30814976-31356870 GCA_035578135.1 Flexamia atlantica
AAAAAAGCCCTTTCCCCCTCCTTAATTTTTTGTTTGTAACGTCAAAAAATAATTTAGGTTGAGTTGGTATCATTCGCCAAAGGTTAATTGTTGTCTTAGCAAACAAAAAAATTAAGGAGGGGGAAAGGACTTTTTTTACACACTGTATTTGTAAGTCTCTTTGACATATTTATTTATTTATTTTTCTTTTTTTAACATCCAACATTTTTTACTTATAAATGAAGAAATATTCATCATTTTTAATGCGAAGTAGGTTTAAACAGTAATATTGATAAAAATATCAGTTAATAACACAACTCCAAAAAGGGACATGGTGTATACATGTTGCATTTTTTTGTGGCAGGCTTAATGTCGATCCGGGCTGGGTGGTTTACTGCGTCGGATTAAAAGAACAATGCGGTCCCTTGATTGGTCGATACAGGAAGATCTTGCGGTACTAATTTAGTTCTTCTGTTATTGCCTTTTAAGTCCGGTCACCCGTTATTTCTCCTATTGTTCGTAGCGTGTTAACACTCTCAATGTTAACATTATTATTATATGATTCATAGTAGGCCTATTAATAATATTAGTTACTAATGATTTAAATATTGCATTATTATTAAGTTTTTTCTACACTTCGCTTGAACGTTGAATATAAGTCTTCACTATACTCTAAATTGCCTTTTTTGTATCCAAAAATCTCTGTAAATTGTCTGACGGATCTCTTCACCGTTAGTTTAAGACCCCTGGTACTTTGGGATGAAATCGATTATGAGGTATTGAATATTTGAAATTACATAGTGTGTTATAGCCCGTGCAAAGCGACAGTTGCACTTGTACGGTTTCTTTATCCTTCTTTGAAAGACGATCGTGCGAATGGTTCTCTTGAGGTTTATTGATATATTCTGTATTTATAACTACAGTAGCAGATATGCCTACGGCTTCACCCACTGGAAGGATAACCAATTATTAGTTAAATGATGTCATGCAATTTGCAATATTTACAAATAATTAACAAAATGTACTGATTTGAGTTTTGGGTGCAATTACACCCTAAGATGACAACTGGCGACCTCACCCCCATATTAAAATGAGAAGATGCAATGTCTCCTTTAATATGTCTCCCTCGAGATAAGCAAATAGTGTGAATTACCTTCCTTCCATATGCTAACACAGAGAATGAGAGATAAAAGACGCTAAAAGCGGATTTTCTACTTATATGAATTCAGCCCAGACAGAAAACCGGAAGAAAAAGTCGACTAGTTAGTGCATTAGTCAAAAACTATTTCCCCCAAAAAGTTACTCATGCTTACTGAAGATCAGATCACTAATTTTTCACACTGAAGATCGGATTACTCGTTTAGTTGATAGAGGAGAAGTTGTATTGTAGAAATCGTCTATTCAAACTCGCCAATTATTTTTTTTTATTTGGAAAACCCTAGTAGATATACTCGACATGGAATATGCATGCAGAGTTTCAAAATTTTATTTTGAGTACTTTAGTATTTATTTATTACATAGGCAAACCATTTTACAAACGTGAAAATAATACAGTACTTCGAGCAGAAAGATACCAAAGTGCTATTTGACAAATACATAGGAGAAGGTCGAAATAGATTTGAACATTTTATTCTTTTAGTTGATTGGATCTTGTACCTATCCATTGACAATATTTTACCGGCCTTCCATCCATAGTTTTGAAAACTGAAATCGTCAGTAATTTTAATTATATAATTTACGCTAGTTTATCCTTTTGAGAGAGTATACTGTAAAAACCATTCTTATTGCTTATCTAGAGCCTATAAAGAATTTTTTTGCCAAGTTTCATGCAATAAGGTATTAAAGTTTTTGAGAAACGGTGATCAGTGAGTGAGTGAGTGAGTCAACCGTTTTTTGATTACATATATATATTACCCTATTTCTGTCTGTTGCCTCCTCTATAATATGACAGGTTTTAGGAAGAGGGTTTTAATGGAATTTGTATCTAAGTTTATCTTCTATCAAACTGCATAGTGATAAAAGATTACTGTAATAAATTAAATGTAGTATACTTTATATTTAACTATGTCACATCGTATTTTATAATTTTACAAAAATAAAAATTGTTTAGTGATTTTACTTAAGTCGACAAGTGGTTTAATTATTTCATTCTTTTTCACGTTTTCTGAAGCTTTATTTTTTAGCCTTAAGCCTGAAATTATTTTAGGGTACGAAGGCGTCGACGATGTTATCAGTATAGGGCGCTCGCTTAGTGTGGTAATAAATGTTGATGACACGTTCATCTTGCCGAATATCTGATGCTGTTCACACATCGTAATATCATGATGATATGTGGGCCTCGTCTAGAATTACAATATAGCGAGGCCCACATGAACTGCCGTGCACTGATGTTGTTGGGTGGAATATAATATGAAAGCTGACGCCAAATCATTCGCATTCGTCACTGCGAATGCCCAGACTTCAAATATATGTCCTGCCTGAAAGCTTACTGAAAAGTGCATTTAAATTTGATCCGATAGAACGTAAGTTTACAAACTAGTGTCAGAAATTACTCAAATTGTTGGGTGAATTTTCATTAAATACTTTATCGGAGTTTTCTAAGAAAGCTCAATGGAATTGATTGATTATTAAACAAAGCACTATTATCATCATTTAATAAAATCACTATTTTATAATATAATAAAATTACGCTACGCATCCGATTTATCCTTGATGAATAAGTCTGAAAATTCCCCTGTGATTTGTAATAGTTTTATACAATGTGTTAAGTTGCAGAATATGCTTCCAGGTTATTTTTTCATCCCCAATTCAAGCAGTTGAATATTTTAAATTCGATAATTAATCAGAAGTAATCATTTGGAATGGAAGACTACTATGTTCTTATGATACAAATAGCAACTCTCGTGTACAATTAAATGTAATTGAAACTAAATGACATATGAATAAAAATAAAATTCAGTGATTTTATGAATAAACTGACTTATTGTAAACTGAAAACAAATTGTCAGGGGGGGTTCATACCATGTAAGAAATTCAAACAGATTTTTTTTAGTATGATTGCACTTCTAATTATAAAGTGGCATTTTTAAGACATTGACTATTTGTTGCAGAAAGAATTAGTTACAAAAGTAACAATAAGGTTTGCATTTCTCATTTACTTTTCGCCTATAGAATTAATAATAATAATAATCTTTATTTTCTCAATACATAATACATAAATGATTACAAAAATATACAGACACATAAAAATACAGTAAACATTGACAAAAATACAAAATACATTACACTTATCTCATATCCCAGGTTGACCTTCCTCTAAATGATTTTAAATAACCCGTAATAATGTAACATTTAGCTATTTGTATACTAAGTGTCCATTTTTACTACTGTATTGAGAAAATTACCTCCAAGGCAAAGCCTGATTGGAGGTTTATACATTTTCTAAAATTATTTTCAGCAGTTAAGACAAACTTCATTTATTAATTTGTCTTTTAACAAAAAGACAAATTAATTCTACTTTAATTCACTTACGATATGTATACGGTCATAGAATGCATGCCATCTTGGCGGCTGCGGTGTTTAATATTCACAGTTTCGACGTCACGTTGTGAGATGTGGAATATAAGTTTCATACGGGCTTCTGTGGGCGGTCATGTTGTATAATACGCAGACATATTTTCCTTTTGTTTCACTGGAAATAACGAATTGAGATATATTTAATTAAAGGGGATCAATTTTTTATAAACTGTTTTGAAAATAATAATAGGTATGACAGAAAACGATCCATAACATAGACTTAAGTCTGCCTTTAGTTTAGTCAAGGTCTTATGCTAAATTGTAATTAAATCTGTGAATGTATGTGAGTAAAAAATAAATTTTTAAGAATATTTATGTTATTTAATATAATGTAGATTTGGCCTAAATTTAGATAGAAAGGTTGACTTCAATTGAGTTTCAGTTTGAGTGAGGAAGATCTCAATCATATATACACATATTTTCAAGAGAATATAAGCAACCACATAAAAATTATATTTTTGTTTTATGTTTCAGCAAAGGGATGTAGCCCTGAAATTTCATGTCTACAAACACATCCAAATGCACTTCTATACACAATGGGTATTTATACAACACCCTGAAAAAAACCAACAGTAGTAGGCCCTATAGTCGGTAGACTTTCCCCTAAGTTGACACATAAAAAACATAGATCCATTGAAAATTACAATTTTGTGTTTAAATGTTGTATGTCATGTTGTCTTGAACATATGCATTAATTTTGTCACCAGTCTCGTAAGTAGTTCATTTTACATTTTATTTTCATAGTCGTTATATTTGAGTCATTAGAGCAAATAGTGAATTATAATTAACACATACATTTTTATAATTAGAACAAAGTAGTATAAAATTCTCTATTTAAGAATCACTTTTGTGGAATTTCACAGTACACTTATCACGGTGCCCGAGATTGGCGCAGTTGACCTGATTGACCTTATCAAGTCACTCATGACATTGCTATTCAGCCCTTAATTATGTTTCCACTTACTGAAATTCGTTGAAAGTCACACTTACAATTTCCTTTTTAATATTTTAACCAGGCCTACGTAAAAGATTTTTTTATTTAACTTTGTTATTTAAATATATAATAGTTTTATTTGAAAAACGTAAGCTGTAACGATTATTGATGCTGTTGATTAACGTTTATTTTAAAAAGAAAGACCACCATGAACGTTTAGTGAAATGCGTTCATCCAGTATAATGTTTGAGTAAATATATTTATTTATGAGTAGTAATGTAAAAGATTGAATTCCTATATAGCTTTCAGGTGAGGAATTTTCAGTGTAAATAGTCATGTAGTGAGTTAGAATCAGTGTTAGAATTTGCATGAGTTTTAAGTTTGTTATCGACCTTAGATAATATTAATTAGCTTAAGTTGGACTTAAACTAAAATCTGGTTTAGTTTTATTTGTTTACCTTAATGTAAATTTTGCCTGATCTTGTTATAACATGTACTAAGAACCACTTTCAAACCATGCGAATAAAGGCTTTTCCATATGTGATATTTATTCACTTTAGATTTATTTTTTGCGATTGTTTTGGCTTTGAAAACTGGCTAACTAACTGTGAATCAATTTCTTATTTGGATAGTGATTTTTGTTTATGTAACTTCTTATTGTGTAATTATAAACTGAATATTATGATCTACACTAATCATAAAAACTTTAGTCAGGTATTTAAATCACACTTTTCGTATCCTGCAAGTTGTAAATGGTTTAATTTTATTTAAATATTTAGTAAGTATACTTTTGCATAAGTCACCTTCATATATTTAATGAGTTAAATAAACTCGGTTTGAGAAATTTAAGATTGGTAATCTTGCCAGAGTTCAAAGCCCGGATTTAAGAGAACAACGCGGTCCTTTGATTGGTCGATAGGCGTTGACCTCTGGCTTAATTGCCCTCGCCGTGGGCCGAGCGTCTGAAATTACAAGTAGCTCATGTGGGCTTTGAATATACTTCTCTTTTAGGATAATAGGAAAACATATTTTTCACTAACAATATTTTTAACATGTCTATTAGGTTGCACTTACCAAGACTCACTTCTAATGGCAATAACGTGATTACATGCATAAAGAATTATTGTGAAATGATATACTATTATTTATTTACAATAATATCACCTAAAGATTTATCTGAGGGCATTTTAGACGTTTTTAGGGTATTTTTATTTTAGATTTCAATGTCAGTAATGTTATTATAGGAAGAAACGTGATTGTTTTTCTTTACATCGTATAATCTTTTAATCAAAGAAATAGTTTTTTTTGTTTGTTTATCTTACTACTCACCTTATAAGCAAGTTTTAAAAATAATATAAATGCTCTAAAAATATAGAACTTAAATTTATTTGATTAATTATCCTAAATTAATTAAATATTCAGGATAATTATAGGGATTATATTTAGGATAATTAAATATCTAGGAATGTTTGACATTTTATTAGATTGTAATGAATTGAGCTATTATCAGTTTTAGGTTTTTAAAAAAGTAAGTAATTTTCTCGACTGAAGATTTAAGTTACAAAACTCACACTTATGGATGCATCAAATTCTGTAGCAATGTGCACTTACATGTCAAAATAGCATGAAACAAACGAATTGTGAGATTTGCTATTTTTAAACCATCAACAACATATATTACGTTCCGCTCTAGTGAGCAAAGCTCGTGTACGTTGGTGCTTCCACTCCACGAACAAATTCTCTTTCACGAGGGAAACATTTATTACCATACTCTGGGAATACGTACAGCTGTTACTTCGCTATTTATGGTTGTCTGCTTATGGCAGAGTAATGTTCCTTTCTGAATGTGAAGTCACCGTAAGTTTTGTGCTATAAAAGTACACCAAAGAAGACCAGCTGATAGATGAAAGTAAAGGGAGATGAAAGAGTCGTGTTTATCATTCAAAGAGGGTAACTTGTAAAATATTAAATATTTTCTCTCCAAAAGGCTTTTTTCTCTTCTTCAAATAATTTATGTGTAAATTTATGGAATGTATAAAATAAAACATTCTCATATTAAGCAAGTGTGTGGCTGGCCGTTAGGTTAGCGCCGAGGGCTTTAGTTCAAGAGGTCGCGGGTTCAATTCCCGACATGCCCAGGATAATTTGAAGGGTTTGGACAGCTTCTCCTTACAATCATTGTGTATGTCTTCAGTAAAAATAATAAAAATAATTAATTCAGAAGTCTAAAAATAATTTGTGATTTTTATTTTCTAATACATTTATGTTAAAGTAATTAATTGATATTTAATAATTGTAGATTCTGGTTGGCTCAACACGAGAACTACTTATGTTCTGGTCTCTACAGCCCTATTAAACTAACTACGTCATCAATTGGTTATATAATAGAGGATAGTACGGACTTAAAAAAAAGGAAAGGACCTTACACATACGGAAACAACCCCAATCAGTTGACGTTCAGAATCAGTTGAGTGTATTCTTCTTTATTCATCTGTGGTGTTATGAATTATGACGCTAGTTTTGCCATCTCGTTAAAATTTTATATTAGTCAGAGTGTATAAAGAAAGTGTCGATCACATCCGCCAGCTGTAGTTATCATTTCCACTCTCTCTCCCGCTGTCTTGACTTATGAAGGTTCCACATGAATGGCTTCCTTATCTCCAGTAAGCTTCAAAACCCCCTTTCAAATCAGTGCTTCTTTTGTCGACACGTGATATTTATATGGCTTCTTTCAATTTTGGAAATCTGTACCAAAATATTTGTATAAAAGTAGACTGCTGATTAAAAAATGTCTCATAAAAGACATTTCAAAGGTTCAGAGACGCTTATTAAGGTGCAGATTTAACACCGCAAATAAAGTAAAATATTACTTATGGTTTGAATAAAGTCGTAAAACTTCCCAAGTATAACTCCTTCAAGGGAAGGCGATCTAATAATAGTTTTATGTCAAATAGGCCTACCTATTATTTTTATTTACCATACATAAGATATTTATAAGAAGTAAATGTACGGTAGAGAATTCGTGGTGTAGAAAAAACCTTAAAGAACAACTTTTCTACAGTCAAAATATTTTTGGGAAAAGGGCTATTTAAAGATTTAGTGTATAATTAACAAATACATGGTGTTTTTTTTAACGCAACACATCTTTAAGATTGAATAACGCACAAACAAATATTAAATGAGTACTGTTTTATTGATCTTTACATTTTATACAACCTATTATTTAAGTTTGATCACATTTAGTTATCATTATGTGCTCAAACAGTCCGCCATTGGCATTTTTATAAAGTTATGCTCTCTCCATCAAATTCCCGGACACGTGTTGCAAGGTGCCTCATTGCATTTCTTGCGTTAAATTTGTTATGTTTGTTTTGAGGTGATGAATATCCTGTGAATTGTTTTCGTAGGCCTTACTTTTTAGTATCCCCAAATAAAATAATATAGTGGGATCAAATCCGGAGATCTTGGGGGGAAATAATCCTTCACCGATAAAATCAAGTTTTGGGTTGCGTTTTTAATGTGTGTTTTTAAGCATGATAACTCGCGTGAAAGTGGTCCGATCTGAATGAAATTTGCCACAGACATGTAAAGTAGTAATTATCCTACGAAAACAATTCACAGGATATTCAGCAACGTAAGACATCATAACAAATTTAAAACCAGAAATTTAAAGAGGTACGTCGCAACACGTATTCGGGAATTTGATGGAGAGTGCATAACTTTATACAAATGCCAATGGCGGCCTGTTTGAGCACATAATGTAAACTAAATTTTATCAAACCTAAATAATAGGTTGTATAAAATGTAAATATCAGTAAAACAATACTCATTACACAATCATATGTGCATTATTCAATCTTAAAAATGGGTTGCGTTTTAAAAAAACACCCTGTACCTTGGCTTATCTTTCTAACTAGACCATCATCGTCTTAAACGCCACTTAGTGTTAATAAACTCTCACTCTAAAACATATTAAAATTTCGCCTTTTAAAATATAAAACTTTAATTAAATAAACAGAATTAAAAAAGTATTTTAAAGAAATCACATTTATTTACAATCAGACTAGAAAAACTAAGCGTTAGAATTCAACTAACACATCTGCCATGAACAAATTCATATTGGAAAATTGCTAAAACCTTATTTTTAATTTCTTAAAGCTTAAAGATACAAGGTGTTGATAAGTGTAACTAAAAACGTCATTAGTGGTATCTACGTGGAGCGTGTTATATGCTCCCTTAAGTGATGCACCCCAAGCGCTTTGAAGATCACGATAGCTCTGCAATTTTTCTTCCCTCTTTTCTTATGGTGCTGGTAAATTTTACCGTATGTTTATGTATTTTATTTGTTTACTGTATATTTTAACCATTTAATTCTTTCGACTATTTTTGTTCAATTACTTCATTCGCCTATAAACTTCCTTCCTTAATAATTTTGGCTTTTAAAACTTGACGGGTAGACTATGATAAGTGATGCACCCAAACTATCAAATCCTTCATTCGATAATCTCGAATTTAGAGGCAATCACCGTATTATGCCATAAACAAAACAATACTTTATAGTATTCAATGTTATTGTAAAGTGAGGTAAGAAGTTTATAAAAATTAAAAATTAATCAACTGAAAACCACTTAAACGACATATAAAACTCACCCATTTTAACGGCAACAGAATAGATACTAAACGTCATAGTTGCATGGTACTTCAATCACAACTAACTATTCGGTATTATGGGTATCAGTTCCGAATTATTGCATGCAACAAATCATTTATTTATTTTGATAATAAATTATCAAATAATTAATAAATAAATGATTTGGGTAAGTAATAATTGGTTTGATTTAAGTTCTTTACTGTAACTTGTCATAACTGAAAACTAATCAAAAATTAACTTAATAAAGTAAATAACCAAACTTTGAATCCCAGAGCTCGCTATTTTCTAACAGTATCATGTCAGTGTAAACATCGAAAACCAGTACAAAATGGCGGACTATATGAAATAAGGCATGCATCCGAAGGTAATGTTACGAAGGTAATTTTACGAAGGTAATGTTAAACATATTAATAATGAGTACCTGTTTTAGTGTATGTCTCACGAGTTTCATTATATTCAGTTTATTATTTTACAGTTTTATCGCACTTAGATCGCAAATTAAATAGATGTTACCCGTGCATGGTTACTTGGTTTCGCCAACGTTCAAATTTATTTAAACAGCTGGTATTGCTTCTGCACTGTTTTGTATATCTATCAATTTCAATTAGGTTTATTTGTTTACATTCATCTGCCTGGATGATTCGTTGTTACAGCTGACCTACAAACATCGGTTATCTACATCGATGACGACAAACAAACTCACAAACTTACAAATTTATAATATTAGTAAGACAATTTATTTTTGTTTTTGTTGTATTTTTTGTTTTGGCTGAAATCGAAGGAACTTGATTTTGCTTAATGATGTTTTAAACTTTGAATATTAAATCGGAATTATCAAATGAGGGATTTGATAGTTTGGGTGCTTTCGCAAATCGCATATCAAAGTCTACCCAATTTGACGAGGTTTCCATACTTCTTTTTACAAAATTTACACTTTTTTAGTTTGTCAAGTAAAAGACAGAATTATTAAGGTTTTAGTTTTTAAATTATATGGTATTTATGTCAAATTTGAATATTAATAATCTTATTCATAATGACTACTGCAGCGTAAAAATGTTATCACTTAAACAGCTTGCTTTGCAACGATTGACCTAGGTCAGGACACTGCAACAATAAATGTACTAGAAAATGATAACCAACTGTTGGTGATGTTTTTAACTGTCTAAGCCCTCTGTCCGCGAAACCATGAGAGGTGAAAAACCTTTAGTACGGTTAATCATGCACACATTCAACCTAGTGTAAAATTAATTTTTTTAATCAACCATAATAATATTTTTAGCCCCTATAAGGGACTTAAAATGTTAAGTCTTCATTTAGCTTAATATATTTTTCTTTTCTTTTCTTTAAACTTAATGTACTGTGAGAGTGTTTAAGACTTTTCGGTGCAACTTCCGCAGAAGGATTACACCATTTGCTATTAGTATTTCGCTTTGGCTTTTTTTAATACTTTGCTCTTGCAACCTTAAAGACAATTAAAATGCTAAAATTATGTGTCAGTAATTTCATTTATTAACTTAAATGCTGATTCAAAGTGTATACAAAATGCCTGTTACAACATCCAACTACATGGAAACTTAATTAATGAAAATACACTGATACCAACCCGTAAGACATTTATACAATAAGTTTTAAGTAAGTTGAATTTAAAATTTTCCTGTTACAACATCCAAATACATGGAAACATAATTAATGAAAATATACTGATACTAACCTGTAAAACATTTATACAATAAGTTGGTTGAGTTTAAATTCTTCATATCTGAATTAATTAAAATATTTAATAACTAAACTATAATTAACTAAACTATAACTGAATACCAACCATCTAGTTTCATCTCAACGTAGCTTAGTTGACTGTGTGGTTTGTGATGTAGTTGACGTTTATTTTAAAACCCTTTAAAATTGATAAGTAAGGTTTCAGGAAAAATTATTTTGTATTTGGTTAAGATTATCAGTCAATAGTTCCCCTTCTGACATTACAGGTTCCCATTGACTTCCTCGATTAGGTGTAACCCTTCTACGTAAGTATAACTGGCTTTTCAAGCTGTAAAGAAGACAAGGACAAGGAAAATGTTGGCAATATCAAATTCTTTTCTATGCATTTGTAAAATGTAGTTTAGGTCTCTTTTCTTTTCATACAACTTTAAAGTATTAAAACCATTAATTTATATCTAAAACTCTCAACGAAATAGGTAAATTAAAAGACATCACGCCATTCCAAAGTTGACCCTCATAATTAATATTAAAACCACATTTCTAACCACTTTTATTTTCATATAATTTTTTGTATATCATAAGTACTTTATTATACATACATACTCCATGTAATATGTTTTTGCTAACAAAATCTCAAAAATTTAACATAAATTTAAAAATTTGTTTTTTTAATAGAACCAAAGTGTAGGCTACAAATTATCACGTTCCAAACTTCTAACTCTGTTATAACGAATTCAAACTAAACAATTGCAATAATCTTGCGATGTAAAAAGACAAAACGAAAAAGTTATTCTCATTTAGAAACTTTTAGGCTTGCTTCTTATTGTAAATTAAATGTAACTAGCATTAGAATGATTGCGTATTAAAATACGCTTAAAGAATTTAAATTTTGTAGTTTCCCCGAACAGATTTAATTATAATAAGAACTCATCGAAAACGTGTTTGCAGGTGCGATGCGAATCAACATGAGAGCGATGGCCACTCCGATCTTGGAGGAAGTGGATAACAATTTGAAGGTGAGTATTTTGCTTTTGCTACATAAAAAAACTCTATTTAAGGCATAGGACGTGAAGACATCGAACCGTTTGAATTCAATATTCATCCATATTTGATATCCTACTATTCCCTCTTACTTGTTAATATCACATACTTCATAAACAAACAAAAAATGTTGTAGATATCAAATATTCTTATTTTTGCAAACTTGGTAAATTGGTTTGGTTATATTATGACAAACACAAATGTAAGACCATTGTCTTTAAACTCCTTATCCACAATCAACGGTAATATAAAAACTTCAAACCAGATGCCGGAGAACACAGAGTTTAAAGTTGTAACTAACTATAACTAACGCAGAGGGGAGAGGTATGGATAAGCTTAATTAGAATTCAGACTTCGTGGAACGAAACACCATATGTTTGTGGCGATAGGGCTCAGCCGATATCAGGATCGCATTCGTTTAAGCTCTTTAATTACAAACGCCATGTTGAGAGATCGCTTATCAACTTCTCTCGCTCACTGCAAAATCCGTTTACTTGACTCAATTAAACTTTACGTAACAATCAAGAATTCATTTTGCACCAGCTCGTTAGGAGATTTTTACTTTACTTACGATTTATAACTTAAATGATCGTGTTAAATGTACAATATTTTTTTATGTGCACTGGCAATATATTTCCGGATTCTACTGCCTGTCAAGATATCAGCATTTCAATGTGATACATATTATATAACAAAAGCTGAGCCGATAGCATGATATTTCTGCGGGGGTACAAGTACCTCAAAGAGAAAAATCGGTCTGCAAAAAGGTGTTTAAAAGCATCTTCCATTAAAAAATGCAAACATATTCAGTAATTATTTGTCATGTATTTAATAACTAAGACAATATAAATTATAGGGTTCTGAGAATTCCCCAAACCAGACCTAATACCCTGCTCAATCCCCCTCCCCTCATGAATTAAAACCTCAGAATTGGGGTGGAAATATTTCACACAAGTAATTGACACTAGGAGGTGTTTATCACATCTAAGAAGAAGATAAACATCCACTTAAGCAGAGGTAGTCAATAGCTGTCTCGTTGTGGGTTTAACAGCATCCAGGAACACCGACAGGCTCCCTGAGGACTGGTGGTGGGTCACCAATCATATTATAGGGCACTTCAAATATCATGACTGCCCGGCCTTAAGCCCAATGCTAAAATTAACATCAGTTTTGTGGGCGGACTGGCCCTCGTCATTTGGCGTGACCTTAATACTGCATGTAATTAGTTAAAACTAAATTTCCTTTGCTCCAAAATTAATTACACCAAATACTAGACAAAAAGTTGATAAGGAAAGTTGAGACAATATATGTTTTTATTAACAATACATTCTATTAGTTGACTGACGGATGTAAAGTTTTACTTGTGAAATCGTGAAAATTTTCGGGGAATGACTAAAAATTTTTATTTTACATTTATATCTGGATTAATTTATTAAATAGAAATATTAATGATCTTTTCATCAATAATTTTATTTTTTCCTTGGATTTTCTTTACCAAAATGTCAATAAAATTCAAACTTTCAACTCATTTATTTTTAAGGGTTGAGTGGCTTGGATACATTAAGTATGATACGAACAAATTAAATAAGACTTTGCCCCCTCAAAAGGACTTAAAAAATATGTACCCCTTGCGCATAGCACTAAGACACACATCTCCCATTTCCATCACTTTACCCATGTTATCTTGCTTCAAACAAACATGAAATTTCAGTTTTTCTTAATTTAGCCTAAATTCTTTCAGGCTTCGATGCAATAAACTAAAATGCTGTAGCACTAAAATTTAAAATAGAATGTGTAAGTTAAAACATTAGGGGGAGCCACCAGGTGTAGTAGGAGTAGAGCGCGGGACCTCGGTCCCCAGGGTCCCAAGTTCAAATCCTGCCGAGGTGGTGAGTGATTTAGGAAAATATGCTCTCTCGGTTAAATACACTATGACCCCAATCACGATAATAAAGCTTTAAGTCAAAAGAGGTTTATATACTTTACTATTTCTTCTTGATTCATCAGCAACAAATGTTAGTTAGTAAAGCTTTTTATAAATAAAATTACCGCTAAAACATTAGAAAACATGAAAATCTTCCTTTAAATAAAAATTAAAACGCCTTGAGTGAGCCACTATGTATAGCTTATACAAGTTTAAAATCGTCTGGCGATTTGCCAACAAAGCTGTAATGCCTTTTAGACGCTCCCGGCTCCCCTCTCTACGGGGAATCAACTGTCGAAGCTCATGTTTAACGGACTCGACATACATTTGATACATCATTTCGACGCGTTATAGTGCAACAATTGAAAAATACTGTACAATACTGTCCAATGTAAATACAATATAGGCCTACCTATTTAATGATGTATGAATCGAACGAAGTTTATTGAAAAGAGAGAGAGAGAGAGAGAGAGAGAGAGAGAGAGAGAGAGAGAGAGACGTTTAACGTAAAACCTCTCGACACTCTTTTCTCACTAAATACTATTTTATTACTATTTAGTTTAATAATTATTCATTGACGTAACTTCACTCTTAAGGACTTTTTTACGAGTGAATCATTATATAATAAAACTATTTATTAGAAATGGGTTTGTAACATTATGTTATGTGGTGTGGATTTTAATAAACATAATATAATTATTACACAATTATTAAAATGGTGAAGTTTTCACTATTTAAACACGATTTTCAATCGTCGTGTCGGTATAACCATAACTTCCACCTCAACCACAACTCTACAATAGTTATGTAAATATTAACTGACAAACGTAACTCTTTTTGAAGAACGAATAATGCATAGCATCCGTTCGAATCGATTTTCTCATAAGTTTTTGTGACATGGTTTAAAAGCCTAAGTGATCATATACAAAGGTGCTTGGGAACGGGTAGCTTTTAAAGATCCGGGGCAGTCGATATCGAGGTGTCGATATTGACACAATCGATAATCGGAATCAGCTGATCGTTCTGGACGATTAGACGAGTTTGCAGGTCAAGGTGAAAATGCAGAGGTTAAATGCATTTCACCTCTAAAGTTAGATGGTACATTTCAACAGCATAAAAGTAATTTAGCACTACGTTTAAGTTTCACCAACCATTTTTATTTAGTGCTTTAATTATCTTCCCTTAGCTATTAATAAATGTTTTTGTTGTTAATATTTTACATTTATTTGTCATAGTACAAATTCATATAAATTAAGAATAATTAAAAGCAGTATCCTGTTAACTCAATACAACTGCCGTCATATAAATGTAACTATTCCTTCTAGTTTCATTTGCAGTAAATATCCTTGCTTGTATAACAATAGCAGCGAAGAACGTTAAATATTTTACAAAATTTTAAAAATGAAAATTTTGAAAGTTTTACTATATAAGAATACCTTTCATTAGGCTTGTGATCAGATACTTTTTATTTATTTTATAAATTTAAGTCACGTGGAAACCAGCTGTTAGATCTGATAAGATATCTAGATCAGTAAATTACATTACATCTACGGGACCATCTCTCCACACTGCGTGCTCGGCATTTCTTGCAGCCTTGGTACAAACCAAAAACTTACTAAATGTGAACTGAGAACATTGTTAATGATGAAGAAGCAAATAGAATTAATTTACAGTAGAACAGTATTATTTATTAATTTTTTTAATGAATGAATGAAAAAACTCTTTATTTCATCAGGCAAAATAAGAGCCGCAAGGCCCTTTCTTTCCCTGAACCCTACTTAAACAATTTAAACATAAATGTACTATAAACTTTAAAATTATACAATGCTTCCAATTAAATGAGAAAATACAAAAACAATTCCATTTACTCTAGCACATTCATTCTCTGCCACGCCCAAGACAACCCCTAACCAGGGCCATCCGCTCGAAAGGTAAAATTTTCAGTTGCCACCATTAACCAACGATGACTATATAGGGATTTAATGGGAAGAGGAAGGTTATTCCACAAGCGGCAGGCGGTCACAACAAATGCTCTGTCAAATTGCAGTCCTGTGTTGAGGCATCCGCAATGTGAGTGTAGCAGAGCGTGAGCTTCGAATTGCCGAATTGCTTTGCTTTTTAAAATAGTAAACAAATTTAAAATTGTTTTCAAAATATGTGGCAAAATTGTGTTTTTTTGCATCCACTTATTATTACACTAGAAAACTTGTACCGTAAAATGGCAAAAAAAGTATTCTCAGTTGTCAATAGTTAATATCTTAAAAACTTAATATCTTTTTAATGTTATCAGTTTTATTGACTGGATCAAGTTTATTATCGTCAAATTACTTCGAGTAGGTATGGTAATGGACGAGGGTCATGAAGCTTTCTGCATCCAAATAATGGTGAAGCGAAGTGCCTTTAACTGTGAAAAGCGCAGTGCGCACTTACAGTCAATCCGCAATAGTCGGTGGGCCATACATCATAATGACAAACTGGAAAATATTGCACACATGATGAAGTGCAATATGATGAAGTGCCTAGTCTGTTGTTCACCGGTTCCGTTAAGCCTAGTGTGCCCTAGTTTTCGTCTGCAGCAGCTAGTAAAATATTGGCTATTGAGTTTCTGCAAATTCGTGTTTCATTCCTTGACTTCGTTTTAGAAACACCAATATTACACCAAATATTTATTGATTTAAACATTAGTTTATCAGTTCTAAAGTTCTTAAGTTATGAAATCAGTATGTTAATACAATGATATACGCTTTCAGAGTTTTAAAATGTAGACCTTAACCTCTAAAAGGGATCTTTTTGGAGCTTCTTTAATATAAAAATAATTATTCGCTTGAAAAAACATATTCACTAACATAGCCCACTGGCGTTTTATATACTAGCGCATGAATAATGCCACTATATTACCCTTTGACTGAAATGTAATATTTGTTAATTAGCAGTGTAGTGGAATACTGCAGTGTAGGTGGTGGTTGTGTTGATCATAAAGACGGTCAATTAACAGGCAATTAGGTCACTGCTTCTGGCAAACTATTATCTTTACAAAAACTGAATAATAAAAGCAAAGTGGAGAAACAATTATGAAGGTACAAACTATAATGTGACTTTATAATTGTAAATGTACAATGTAGTCTTTAATACTCAATTGTAAACTCAAAATTGTGTTTATTTATTTTGATTTTTAGTCTGCAGAGTTGATGATGTTCTAGTTTGATATTTTTATTTTGCCAATTGAACGACTCAAATAATGTCAGTGGTTCCCATATTTGTTAAGTGAGCTTGATGTTATTGAACTACAGTATTAAAATTTTTCAAAGGATTTCAATTTAAATAAAAGTAGATGATCTTATGACATTGTACAAATTTACAGGTGGCAAGATACAGAGAGTCTTATAAATTTTTCGGAAATTAACTACAAATAATTTGTTGAATTAGCAACGGAAATGGTATACATATGTCCTTCAATAACATACTAAATAAGTAAGTAACTGTTACTAAACCAGTTGTAATGAAGTGCTTTTAATTAAACTTGCCTGGCTGCATTATTGCTTTCATTAACTTTTCCTATATAACAGAAATTATGATTAAAACCTAGACATAGCGTTGTGTTGTCACACAACCTTTCTTTATCCTTATACCAGGAAGGTTCTTAGCAAAATATAAAATATTATACTATTAATTATTCTTTTTAAATGATAGCTGGAAGAGTTAACTTTTAAACATAAAGAGTTTAATAGGAAAAGGTATAAAATATATGTCAAAAAATTTACGTTTGAAAAACCTATTCACAAAATTGTATTTGAAAATGCTTATTCAATATTGAACTGTTATAACTGATAAAGAGAAACTAGGGAAGAGATTGCGACTGTCAAAATTCCATCTTTTGCCCTCTCCGTCTTGTAATAAATGTAATAATTAATTTGTATCAGAGGTACTTCATCAACTAAATTCAAATAAAGGGAGTAAGACTCCGCAAGAGGCGATTACAAAAAATAAGTGACAATAACAGTCGGTTTTCAACATCAACATTATCTCAGGGGTCGGCCACATCAATAACATTACACAATATACTCCTCGAGTGTTCGTGGCACCACTATTACTGAAGTTGTGGCTTGTACTGTTGGTTGTGATATTGCTCGAAACAGCTCTTTACAAAAACCACGTTTCTGTCTTATGTCAGGGAAAAATACAAAAATATTATTTACGTTTTGTTTAAAATTGTTTGCTTTCTAATTAAAACATTGAAAAAATGGATTAACGATTTTATTTATAAAACTTAGTTCATGTACTAGTTTATTTCACACAACGCAGGTATTCCTATTCTGTCTACAAGAATGATGTTCAAATTATCGGCGTTCACACCGTTGTAATTAATTAATGTGGATGTTGTTTTAATTTCTATCTCATAAACGAGTCCTATCACATAGAGATTAGGCCTAGATTTGTAAAAAGGTATGTTAAAGTATTGCCCCTTTCACATTTATTTGTCATAATTATAATTATTAGCTATTCTCAACACATCATTATTCAAGTCAAGATTTGTGCATTCCCTTAAAAATATACACTTTGTCCCAAAAAAACGGACCAATTTCAACACCTAATAAAACCCGTTCAAGCAAACGTAGCAAATTTTGCAGATAATCATGTGATAACTGAACTCAACCTTTATTTAAATGTTATTTGTAAAAATCTGCTGATAACTTTCTTTACTTAGAGCTTTAAACTTAAAGATATTCTCTGCAATAAGGAATTGCGTACAACAGTCCGATAAGCTGACATTATTGGTCCCAGAACCTATCAGAATGTGATTTTTTAACTTTGTAATCATGAATTTAAACGCACATCCTTAAATTTAGTACCATAGACTGAAACAATGTCTTGTCACGTCCTGCAATCGTTAGTTTGCAATCATTGTTGGGCCTAACAAGCAAATTTTCTTTATTTTATGGATAATTTATAATTTCATCACTCTAATCAGCGGATATTTACTAATTGTGTTGGAAGAAACTTTATGAATTTAGGTATCGCGTGATTGTCTATCACATATGGTCACTTAGAAAGCTGGCTATGTTTACCTAAACTGATTTTATTAGGTTTTTTAATTGATCAGTTTTTTGGACACGGTGGTATTCATTAATTACTTTAATTGTTCATTAGGATAAATAGACCATGCATGTAGACTATGCATGCATGTATGAAGACTGAGCATATATTTTGTGAAGTGAGACTGGAAAGTTCTCTACTAAATAGCATTTTAAGTAGATATATATTTCCACAATCTGATTAAACACAATATGGTTAGAGAGTACGAAACTCAAGAGGCGTGGACTTGACACAGAGCTTGGAGATTGACGGGATCGATACTGGAGGGTTGTCGGTTCGAGGCGATTAGACCGGTGCCAAGGTCACCCCGCGACGTGTGTGTACAGCAACGTATACATGGGCCGTGTTGGGCGTTAGGTACATGGGTCACGTCTAACATGTATTGTGGACATGCAATACATCTCTATATTACAATTTCCTGGGTTATGTTGGTGGCTATAATTAATTGAAATGAAATGTTGTTTAACTTAAAATAAATAAATATTTAATAAATATATACATACATTTTTTGTAACATTCTTTGATAACTCTAATTTCTTCTATGTTATTTCTTCTAATTTATTCTATCAAATAAAATACGTTAAACTTTTTTTTTATATGGTAAAAGTTAAATTCAGACTACGTAGTGAGTTAATACAGTAATGCAAAAAAAGTCCCGGTTTTAACCAAGGTAGATACAGTAATGCAATTTTATATCTAGATATTTATCATGAAAACCATTTTACATTTTTACATTTTACATTTATATTTTTAAGCAATCATTTATTTCCCGCTCCTTCAGGGGGACGGCCCAAAAGGAGTAAGAAGAATATCTTTAATGTAAGCTCAGGTTCAGTTGTGCATCAAATTAAAGGCCTTAATCAGTAGAATACAACGCCACAAACCGGACCTCAAACGGTTCGTCCAGGCCGAAATGGCAGTCATTTGAAGTTTCCATTTCTGTACTACTTCAAAGTCCCGGAATGGTTTAGTAAGTTTTTCATCAATATAGACATTTTAATAATCCTTTCTACTTAGGTACCTGTCATAACAAAATCTACCTTTTTAACAAATTATCTGCGTCCTACCATCCCAGGGGGACGGCCCGCAAGGGGTAAGAAGAAAATTCTAAACCTAAGCATAGCTATTTATGTACATCAAATTGAAGGTCTTGATTAGTAGAATTCAACGTCGCAGACCGGACCTCAAAAGGTTAATTCTAAACGAAATGGCAGCGATACAAAAAAAGCTTATGGAAATAGTTTCAAATGTCTTGCAGTATGAACTAACTCACATACAAGAACATCGTCTTAAACAACATTTATTTCAGAGAGGATACATAAAATCTATCAGTAGACCGTGAATAATTGCTTCACTCCGTATATGTAAAAACCTTAACTGCAGTTAACAGTAATAAATACAAATTACGTGATAGGGAACCTTAAGAAAGCTATGAAAATACGATAAAAGAAAATCAAACCCATCCTTTACTACAGTATTCCCTTTTCTGAGGGAGCCGTAGGTAGTGGCGGCACAAGGCCACTGTTGTACCCGGGTCATAAATTCGGTCAATTGGGCGGCGAGTAGGCGCGACAGCGACACTGCCCGTCTGTCTGCAGCTGGTGTTATCTCGACGACTGCAGAAAATAGACTGCAGCTGTTATATTGCTGCGGAGAGAGGATGCAATAGTTTTTTTAAGCAAGGAGCAGTTTTTATTTAAGCTTTTATGTTCAATTACCACAAAAGTGAGTGTTTTCAACAATTATATAATTTGTAATATTTCACAGTGATTGACAAAAGTATATATTAATCGTGAACACAAACAATTGCGGCCACGTTATAGCAAAGTAGGCCTCAGTGTTTACGAAGCATTGAATAATTTCGTTAATTATTGACATAGCTATAGGGAGGTCTTTAGTTCCTTCCCCTTTTTCAATTTGGCTTATATTACTGTGTTGATTCAAGTTTCTGCTGCTAACTATTCTTTAATTGCAAAGGTGCACTATTCTTTAAACACTCCTATAATATTTACAAAAATATGACCAGTAAAAATCAAAGGAGGGTAACACAAATGCTAACTTTTTTACGGAGTAATTAGTGGGCTTTGTAACAAGAGTATTGTTATAACACTCATTAAATTGTTACGGATTTCCCAACACAACAGCATTATAGCTGTGGTATATTTTGATGACAGTCAGGATTCGCAATTAAACTGGAAATCACCTGAAATTTACTGCCAAGCGATTAAAGCGCTCAGTTACATTGTACCATTCATGCCCAATAATGCTCTTGTATCTGCAAATCAACGGCGTATTGTGATGACACCCAGCAGCTGATGCCATTACCCAGGTAATGAAGTATCGGTATGTAGCAGGAGATCATTGCATCGAACTGCCCGGTCGCTCTTGTCTGTATGTTGTGGCAACAGTGATGTATTGTGATGACACACAGCTGGTGACATTTCACAGGAAATGAATTGGTATTGGGTTCAGGAGATCAAGAGCCTCTCGTTCGTATTTTGTTTACACATTTTTGGGTGAACAACGAACATCACTTGGTTTTAAGTTATGCCAGCTGTAAAATGAGCTTTTGTCTTCTCAGCTGATTTTCCTCTGATAAAAATCTTTCCAAAACTAAATCAATGACAAACGGTATTAGCAAACTGACACATACTTTCTCCCTTAAAGCCATACAAAAGAAGCCCTGTACAATAAAGTAAATCTATTTATAATCATCCCACAAATGCATTCAAAATTTTATCACAATCAGTTAGTATTAACGGAGATATCAGTTTTTAAATATTTCCCATAAGAATAACTTTAGACAACGTACTGCGTTTACCGCAAAACGAAAATGTCAATTATCTCCGCAACCAGTTGACGTAGACTGATGGTTCAGAATATTGAATTATTTATTTTTCAAGCCTAATTTGATGGTTGCAAGTATATTTTGATTAATTTGAATATTTAACACTTGTCACCTGAATTTTTATAGACATGCGGGTGGTGGCATTTTGTTTGTCATCAAGCACTAAAAGCTATGAAATTTGTATCAAATCGTCAGAGCCGTTTTTGAGAAATTTTGATTTTTGTCGTTTTTAATGGGTATTGGGTAAATATCTTAAACCAAAGTTCATAAAAATTAAAAAAAAACACCTGGAGATGTTATGGTTGAATACCTACACGCCAAATGTCATGAAAATCAGACCACTGGTGTCCTCTGCAGCTTTGTTTACATACATCCATACACACATCCACACCACACACTCGCGGACGGATAGACACCACTCCGAAAACCACTGTTTGGATTAGGGGAGCACTAAAACGAATATATCCACTAACAACTCAAATTATAAAATGCTGACGAAAACAATACTTTCTCCATATACTACGTATAGGGGGGAGAAAATAAAAAAAATCAAACCAAACCCAAACTCAAACCAAATCAAATCAATTGAGTCTTCTTTTGACTTATAATAAAAATGTTCTTATTTATTTTTCATTAAAAGTAACTTTTTATGATTGTATTAATTTATAGGTAGTAAGGGACATGAGAAGCTTGGATGTATACAAACAAAACCAGATGCATATAGATTTTTAGAGGAGGAAAAAACAATAATAACAGATGATCAATTGATTCAACTATGACTTTTTAAGTCAATCATGTGTTACACGCTAAACCAAAAACATTTCACCTGTTTATTGATTGTTAATCAAAGACCAAAACATTGTTTCCAATATTAAACAACACTTTGTTTTGGTTTAGTTTTTTTAGCTGCCAGACTAGTAGCATAATCACATGGCTCTGTTTACTTCCACGTTTTCGATGATTTCCTCCTCGCCACTGCCGAAACTTCATACTCAAGCGTCAACATGATGCTCACGACCTTTAAAAATATGAATAATTTTACTAGGCTGCTATACTTATTTCTATTGCGCTTTTTCAATCACTCGGAATCAATTTTTTTAAATTAATAGTTGCAATACTTTAAAATTATGCTGTATACAGTGAGAGACATTTCTTTAGCAACAAATTGACTTGTTACGCTTTCTACATTAGCAAGCACTTTTAACGCTGCCTCAGAGCAACAATATCGCTCACGACAAAGCCTCTTGAGTGCTCTCGTCAACGTAGTTACTGCAGGTCGGCGCGAGTTGAGAGCTACAAAGCACTCCTACGTAACATTGCTGATGGAAGCGTTACGTTGTGACAGTAGCGGGTTTTGCACTATTCAGACAAGAATAGTACTCCCAGCCACCAGCCCACTATTTAATTGTACGGGGAACAGAAATGGAAATGCTCAACCGTTAATGAACTGATTTACTTGTTTTAGTTAACGTTAACTTTTTTAAATAGAGGTCACAGGCCTATAGAATGGCAGAAAAATGTACATTTTTCTGCCATTGTTTTTAAATGACCACTATTTTTTAAATGACATTTTTCATGAAGAAACGCAAGTAATAGAAATTTCGACAGGTATCCTTTAATGTATACTTATAAGAGACACCGCAAGTGGTCCTAACCACTGACTACGGGCCATATATTTTGATTACTTCACCAAAAACTTTCTTACCGAAAACTATCCTAATAAATTGTTTAATAGTCAAAGAAATCAGCGATTAATTATCATGCATTATTTGTACATTACAAAGATCCGAATTCGTCTTCCTTATCTTTTAAGACACATTTCACGTAGAGTTAATTTTAATTTTCAATACTAGTATTTCTGATACATCAGTAAGTAAAAAACGGCTATAGAGCCAATAATAAAACGTTTTTGAAGGGCAATGACTTATTAATAAATTATTGGTTATGATCTGCAATTCCCTTTTAATTAATATAATAGGTAAGTGTTGTGTAGGCTACTTATCGTATATTATTGCTGAATTGTATACATGATCCAGTATACAACTGTAACATAGTATTGTATTGTGAGTATTATCGTACTTAATGTTACGTTTAGTACTGGATATACAACGTATATAAACTAGTATATTATCCCATAACACTTTGTAATCAAGGCAATCGTTCTCAACCAATCAGTTAATAACTGCCAATACGGTTTCTTACTGATGGAAGAAACTGCATTGTTTGGTTTCTGTTTCTCTGCCTTCTGTGTACCAAAAGATTTAACTAGAATTTGCTAAACTTATTTTTTTGCTTGTTTTAGAAGAACTTAGCTTGTTCTTCCTTATAAACATAAATATCACATTATAAATAGTGGTATTCTACCTGTCAGGACTACATTTATTTAAAACTTGTAAAAAATTCTGATCAACTTATACTAGAAGCATGGATGTTTGCCTGCTGTAAAGCAATAGTTCTCTGTAAATATTGCCTTAGATAATTAATTGTATTTCTAAAGTGGGATTTGTTGCCATTGTATTTATCATGTACATTTTTGCAAAAGATGTTTTTCCAATTCTGTTTGTTTTAAGATCGCACATGATTAGTTGATCTGTTTTCAGGTAGGGTCGATATTCTTGGAAATCAATGTTAGCCTGATATGGTGAGCCAACTATCGAATAATTGATATTATGTATTCAAATATTTAACATATTAGCTCCAGGATTCCCGGAACAACGTTGTTTTCGTCTGAACTGATTAATTACTGTATTTTCATTCAAATATATAAAAAAATAGCTGTAATAGATGACATTTTTTGTATGATTTGCACTGTCAGGCATTATGTAGGAACTCTATGACGCCAAAGTACGTTTAAACTTCCTCAAACTCATTTCATTAACAATAAAAGCCCGCTGCATCACACGCACATTATGATGACTTCAGATGAAAATGTAATTTGATTAGTCTTTTTCTTTCACAAACGATGTCGCGGCGTGACGGGAATAGATCAGATGGTTATCCAGATTATTATCCTGAGCATATCCTAAAACGAGCCAAGGTAAAGTAGTATTAAATACTAATAAGGTATTGTTAACAGTTTCTTTGCACAAAATGTAGGTCGCAAAAAAATTGTCAGGACGATATGTACGCCAAGTGGCCAAGTGGAATACGCTGTGAAATTTGTTGAAATTTATACACATTTACATTAATGGATATAATAACAAATGCATGAACATAAAGAAGAGGGCAATAATGTCTGATCGATGCAGATTCCGAACGCGTTTTACAATATCAAGCAGTTGCTCGCCCGAACTGCCATTATAATGCCATCATGAGACTGTTCCAGCTTGAATTATTTTATATTGCTATCGTTTATCTTAAAGTAAAATTTTTTTCAAGAAGTCTCCCTCTTAACATGTTTTTACTGTCAGTAGTTAGATAACCAGGCGGAAGGTATACTAATTACTTTGATAATCTTGAATGCGTAAGAAGTATAAAATAAAGTATTTTTAGATTATTTAGATTTTTAGACTGAGGTTTTAATTTCAACAAAAAATGGGTTAAGGTACAAGACTAAGAATTCTGTAAGGTATAAGGTGCTTTATTTCATACAGCGCCGGGGTGTGCGGAGATAAATATTGTTTTAATTACTCAAAGAATTGAAGAACTTAAGATGCCCGAAAGATATTGCTTTGACAACAATTTAATATTTTTCATAAATAAATAAAAGTTCAGATATCGTAATTAGTTGTTGTTTAAATTTTTCGTTATGAGTTAATAAAACTATTAGAAGTTTGGAGCCAACAAAAATTAAAGACAGTCTAGTTAGATCGACATACGTTAGGTCAAACACAGCAATAATAGAAATTGGGTGATTAACAACCGTGGCACACATTTCATACTATCGAACACAAAATGTGTTTGTACTTTGTTTCAAAAGTACTATTTAGAAGCTGATTATCAGTTTTTTTTACTTACAGCTGTTATGCTACTTTATATGATTTTCTTTACATCAGTTAATGGGCAAAAAGTAAACTTTAAGAGCCTTCCAGGCATTTTAAGTACAAGAACGACTTGAGTCTCTCTTAAGGCACATATTCACGATAAATGCTTTGAAACAACTTATAATCTCGATTTACCAGATAGTTATACCAGAATCTACTGTACAAATTTATATTTTTTTCATAATTTGGATTTTCTAATTTTTAGGTATTTATTTAGTACAAATGTAAATCTAGTTTTTATCCTCTAAAGGCAGTCAACGGGAAGACTCATCCTCTTGACATTTGAATGATTAGTACATCAGGGAGATAGGAGAGTGAAATCGTTGTTCTAAAACTGAACTCGATCATTTAATGGATTTTTCCTTCTTTGTATTAATCAGCATTTATAACTGACGCCAATTCTTGGGGCCCAGTGCGGTGGATGCGCGGTAGCAAAAACGGCTAGTGCGCATGCGCGACAACGCCTCGCTAGAGCGCAGCACTGTCATTCAGCTCTCAGCCGTCAACAATAGCGTGTCACTACATGTCGTCCTAAAAACATTGACCGACGGAACATTGACTCTTACTGGCGATTAATGATCTTTTTTAATTCTATTCAATAATATAAAATATTTCATTAGTATTTATTGAAGCGTCTTGTTACTCTGAACAACGATTGACAGAGAAGCAGTAACTATGTGCGAGCTGCCGATTGTACGCAGCCAGGCTAGTACAATGTCGGCCGCCGCTGCCGCTACTTCTCCCCTCTCCTCCCAGCATACCCACTCCCCGCCCCATGCGCGGACTGGGCCCCAAGAATTGGCGCCAGCTATAATAAGTTATAATTACTGATAAGTTGTTCGTGAAAAAGGAACGGATGCATTATGGATAAATGAAAACATTTCAATGCCATTTTTTACCATTCAGTCCTTCTTCCAGCCCCCTCCCCCACCCTTGAATATTCCAAATTGCTTTATTCAGGGTGCCCACTCCTGGCACATCTTTAAAAGACCTTCTAGATTTCTAGGAAATTATAAAAGCAGCAAGCACAACCTAATAAACAAAAACTTAACTACATATATCATCAGTATTATAAAGAACCTCAATATAAAAAAACCCCTTGTCTTAACTCATTTCCAAAAATCCCGTAGAACCCGTTGCAACACACAAACAGACCTCGTCATCTCATTCCATGAAGCAAAATTTAATTTTTCATTCGGTCTCTTTAGATTTGTCAAGGTTATATTCAACAATAACATAATATCAATAAATGATTTCAAAATGATAAATTATCATAAGATAAGATCTAAGAATTTGAATTCCTTTGTTTGAGCTCATCGATGATTATTAGGTCAAAATTATCCTCTTGACAAAAGTTTAAAAAATGATCACTTTCTTAAAAAATTCGTAGGATTATTATTTTTGTCTGATAAAAAATCCGTTTCCATGGAAATGGTTTTACACAAACCATCGACGTAGCAGCTTAATTCCCGCGTACAGCGGTTGATCCGCGTAAAAATCGTCAGTTTATCAAGTCATTGATCACGTAGCTCAGCAGAACAATGTGCAGCATCAACAAACTGGACCCGAGCGCGCTGACGGGCGTGAACCTGGAGAACACGTTCACCAAGGTGGCCAAGGCGGCGAGCGGGGACGGGCGGACCATGGACGAGAAGGCCGCGGAGGGGTGGCTGACCAAGGCTCAGGTAGGCCAGGGGAGGTAGAGGGTCTAGGGTGGGGTACCAAGGTGGCTAAGGCGGCGAGCGGGGACGAGCGGACCATGGACGAGAAGGCCGCGGAGGGGTGGCTGACCAAGGCTCAGGTAGGCCAGGGGAGGTAGAGGGTCTAGGGTGGGGTACTAAGGTGGCTAAGGCGGCGAGTGGGGACGGGCGGACCATGGACGAGAAGGCCGCGGAGGGGTGGCTGACCAAGGCTCAGGTAGGCCAGGGGAGGTAGAGGGTCTAGGGTGGGGTACCAAGGTGGCTAAGGCGGCAAGCGGGGACGGGCGGACCATAGACGAGAAGGCCGCGGAGGGGTGGCTGACCAAGGCTCAGGTAGGCCTGGGGAGGTAGACGGTCTGGGGTGGGGTACCAAGGTGGCCAAGGCGGCGAGCGGGGACGGGCGGACCATGGACGAGAAGGCCGCGGAGGGGTGGCTGACCAAGGCTCAGGTAGGGTAGGGGAGGTAGAGGGTCTGTGGTGGGTTACCAAGGTGGCCAAGGCGGCGAACGAGGACGGGCAGACCATGGACGAGAAGGCCGCGGAGGGGTGGCTGACCAAGGCTCAGGTAGGGTAGGGGAGGTAGAGGGTCTGGGGTGGGGTGGCCAAGGCGGCGAGCGGGGACGGGCGGACCATGGACGAGAAGGCCGCGGAGGGTTGGCTGACCAAGGCTCAGGTAGGGTAGGGGAGGTAGAGAGTCTGGGGTGGGGTGGCCAAGGCGGCGAGCGGGGACGGGCGGACAATGGACGAGAAGGCCGCGGAGGGTTGGCTGACCAAGGCTCAGGTAGGGTAGGGGAGGTAGAGAGTCTGGGGTGGGGTGGCCAAGGCGGCGAGCGGGGACGGGCGGACCATGGACGAGAAGGCCGCGGAGGGGTGGCTGACCAAGGCTCAGGTAGGGTAGGGGAGGTAGAGAGTCTGGGGTGGGGTGGCCGAGGCGGCGAGCGGGGTCGGGCGGACCATGGACGAGAAGGCCGCGGAGGGGTGACTGACCAAGGCTCAGGTAGGGTAGGGGAGGTAGAGAGTCTGGGGGCAGGGGAGAGGGTTGCTTGAAGGTATTAAGGCTTGAACGTATTTACTACCTCTGCATTAAGGTAGTAAATACGTCCTACTAGGTCTAGGACCTTGGGAAGACGTTTTGAGTTTTAGACCGAGTGAAGTAAAATGCTGGTTTAAATGTAAAAACCCCATTTCGATAAAAATCAGCATTAACTTTAATTTTTTATGAATGTCAAAAATAACAGTATTTGTACAGGAGTATAATTTATTAAACTAGAATTATTAATCAAAAATATATTTTTATTACTTATCATTGTAACGCGCGGAATATCACCATACACATATATATCGCATTAAAAACATACGTACACATTTATCATATAAAAATCTTTACTAATTGTCGAAGCATAGCAAAATTTTGACTAAGGATGTAGGAGGAAAAATCTGAAACAAGTATCAGGACTTAAAAATTATTCAGGCCATTTTTGGTTTAAACAAGCAACAGTGAATCCTTTGCTACGTTGCCTACTCTGCATTACCCATTATGTGATTATTGTTTTAGAAATCCTTGTTTGATAGTCATCAGAGTCAAAAGAACTCAAGTAGAATACAAAATTCCTTGATCTATATATTACTTTCAGGAGTACATTTTCAACTGATTATTTTGCGAATTATTGTTTTACAAATAATAAACATTATATTATATTCTCTTCGATTATTTTTCTGTGATTCAAGAATTAAAATGCTGTTTTTCGGTTTTTTTTCGGTTTTATGATCCTCTAAAGGTTAGTTGCCAACATAATTAATCTTTGTTGTTCAGGTAATCGATGGCAAAAACATCACACAGGCTGACTTTGCCTCTGCCTTCCAGAAACTGGGAAAACCGAAAATTGATTTCTCAGATTTTTCTAAGCTTTTGGCGGATTTGGCAGCCAGTAAGAAAGTTGATCCTACGGCTCTGAAGGATAAATTAGCCAAAGCAGGATGAATATAGTCTCCACCGTCATCAGTGGCATTGCTGTTGATTTCATGGGCTTAATAAAAACTGCACTAATTATTTCTTAACGTCATTGTGGAATTCGCTTATTTCTCAATCGATTTATACTACAGGGTGTTTTTTACAACGCATCCGAAATTTAATTTTATCAGTAAAAGGATTATAAACCTACCCTCAAGATCCCCGGATTTGACCCCACTAGATTATTTTCTTTGGGCACACATAAAGAGAGAGAGGCCTACGGAAACAACCCACGGGATATTCAATAGCTGAAAATAAACATAACAAATTAAATACAAGAAATTGGAAGAGATATTTTACAAAACATCTTCAGGAATTTGATTGAGAGAGCACAACCTTGTGTAAAAGTATCCATGGCCGGATTGTTTGGACAATTAATGTAAGCTAAGTGTGATCAGACTCAAATAATAGGTTGTATAAAATGTCAAAATTAACCAAAAATATTTATTTTATACGTACATGTGCATTATTCTATCTCAAACATGGATTGCGTTAAAAAACACCCTGTATCATAATACTAATATTAAGATTTATTTTTATCATAATTAACAATAAAACGCAAACTATGCTGGGAAAGGTTTTGCATTACACAAACAATTAAATATTTACTTGTGTTAACTATAACTGTACAAATGACAACTGAGTGTCAAATATATACCCCATTAATAATAAACACTTTAAATTTTAATAAGCTATTCGTAGAATTAATTAATCTTTACTAAAACTTGGATTATTAACATTTTTGGGTGGAGAATTCTCGGCACTTCAATCTCTTAAGAATGAACGTGATAATGGAAGCCAAGAATCGCAGTGACTTTACTTCGCCTACAGGTTTTTATTATTTTGAGATTGAAAATATAACAGCACTTTATTAATATGTTAAAATTAAATTGTTTATTATTTGAACAAATAAATAATAATGTATATTGAGTTTTATAAGTGTAGTATTCTAATACGTACTTTTGCTTTGCATTCAGACATGATTCAATAAGCTGCATACTTTTTTAAAACATGTTTTAATTTATCAATAGGCCTGATGCAAAAAAGCTATTCAAAGCACAAATTTAGTGCTTCACTGTATTTATTTTTACGCTTCGGAATAACATTTAACTTTTAAGGGAGATAGTGCGATCATTATGTTTTAAACAAGTTCATTAATATCATATCTTCATTTTTTATCCGTAGGCTATATTTTTGGGAAATGTTTCTTCTACAAATAAATTGAAACATTAACAGCATATATCAACATATATTTTGCCCTGCTCTGCTTTTAATACTATATAGCAACATATTTATTATCCTATCTTGTAATTAATGCTTTTAAAAGCTTATTAAAACTGTCATCGATATTTGAGGCTGTATCAATGTAAAGATGGAGAATCACCGGTTTTAATGTTAAGATTTTTTAATTGTGGTGGTTAAAATATTGATAATGTTTAAAATCTCTTATTAATTTAAAATTGGTTCTTAAGAAAACCCTTCACGTTTCTGATTTATTAGGCCAACTTAATTTTGATCATGCTGTTACTCCGATGATATTTTATTGCTGTAGGTTTAAGTTTATAATGACATTGAGGTCTAGGATTAATTTCAATCACTTTTGACAGTAAGAGGAGACTGTTCTATCGCAAATCCCTTTTCCACTGCGGTGAAAGTTATGAACTCCAAAAATCTATTTAGCTGAACGATATACCACTCAAAACTGTAAGGAAGACCCCACCCCACCCGCCACAACCACCAACGTTACCGCCAAAACTGCTCCCTGGGCGCCATTACAACAGCCATATCTCGTGCGTAACTCCTTCCTGCTCCTTCTCACATGTTTATTTTCATTTCCTTCTTCTCGAGTACTGTACTCAAAGATTTGTTTCGTATAATAATAAAATAAATATGTTTATATCGTAGCTTGTACAAAATGCTATTTATAATGGTTAAATGAAATCCGATGCTCTGGTTTACACAACTCCAACAAACTGACTCCCTTATATGTTCTATTATCAAAGAGCAGAGCCATTGTTTATATTATTTGAGTTTTACAACCTAGAGCTACAAACCTGATTTTTGTAACTCATTGATTTCTTTATAACTGCACCATTCTATAACATAAAACTACATTGAAAATAGTAAATGTGTAAACGAAAATATAAATGCAGTGCAAGGAGTTATAAAATGAAATCTATATTGATCAATACACACAAACAACAACCATGATTATGGCTAGTTGTGATAATGTTTTGATGGTGTAATGTAAAGTAACGTAACGCGATGAAATTATTTATTTACTGTGGGTTTGATGTAATCTCATTACAAAACCGCTTGAATGGGTTTAGGTCGTAATCTTTGGGTTTACTAGCTCATTTGACGCATGAAGTATTGTATGCTCAAATTCTAACACCAAACTCATATTCAAAAGGCCAGTTTTAAGGTCAATCCCAAGAATCTATTTATATTATTTAATAACAACCCATTAATAGTTGATTTTATTGCTCATTCAAAGTTATGTTACAAATAAATTTCCCTTTCACTGCCAAAAAACGACCAAATAAATTGAAATAAGATAGGGAGCTCCTGGCATCCTCAGAAATGCGCCCAAACAAAATCAGTCGTAATTTCTCCATGCATGTATATTACGAAGTTTATATACTCAATTTATAAGCAACTCCCCGTTTCTGAGCTCCTCATTTCCTTATACCAACAAAAAAGACTATCCATAATTTTTTAAGCTTTGATGGATATCAATGATAATTATTAGCAAGCCTAAAAGTAAATTTTAGAGGGAAGTGATAGTGCACGTTTCGCTTTGTTTGGAGCTGGAGGCTAATGCGTGATGGTGTTGGTTTCCTGGAAGTTGGTTAACTGTGTTACTGTTTTGCTGTTCTATATAGCGGCTCGCCCAAGTTTTGCTTCATATGTTTCATTAGCAGACCTATAGCTCGTATAAACTTATTCATTTCGGAATTTTGCCTCCGATGTACGACTAATAATTATCATACCACATGATTATTAAGGTTGTTTACATTTTAATATTCGTTTCTTTAGTAAGTTTTTAATCTTAGTAATAATTATGACCGTAACTAAAAAAGTGATTACTGTGTAATAAACAAGCAGTATATTATACGTCAGTAAAGACCTATATAATTGAGTATAAAGTAAAGAAATGTTTCACTTGAAGAAATAACAGTGAAAGTAATCATAGTAATACCTTGGTCTTAAGTAATGCTTATATTTAACTGAAAAACGTAATTGCAAAAGCTTTATATAATTCTTTTGCTTTGTTAGAGAATTATCAGTGGAAAATGTAAAAGTCCAGCTTCGCGGTTGTTTCAAACTCATTATTTACTGCAGAGATGTGCGGCAATGTTTTGTGATGACGCAGAGGTTAAGTGTTTCGATGATAAAGCACCTGCAGTACTTTTCACGGATGAGAAATATTGCACTTACATGTTGAGTAAACACATGTTCTTTGATTTATGTGTTTACACATGTTGTCAGCGTTCCACGTAATCAAACATTTATGTTATATAATAACATTAACAAAATTATTAACTTAAACGTTTCCAGGGACACTTACAAATAAATTGAAGTATTAATCTATTTCTACTAGTATATAAATTGTCTAAATATCTCTTGAAAAGTCGGAACAATACATAGCATTTATTTCCATTTTTATCTTTGCCGTGTCTTTCCGAACTTCGCAGACTTATTTAAAAGTAAAAAAATATGCAAAACACTTTCTAATTTAGTAGAAACAATCAATAGGTTTTTGTTCAACAATTTCAAGTTCACTTCCTACTTACAAAAGAGAAAATTCGGTTTGCGTGAAATTTCTCCCTTTGTATGGAGTATTATTTATTGCTTAGTGAATGAACTCGTTCTCAGTTTAAATCTTTCTAAAGAAAAAAAGCGTTTTAAGTGGAGAAGTTTTATTTGTTGTATTTTGACGTCTGACTGACTTAACTGCTACAGTTCTCTCGGATGGTGGAAGAAACGTCTATAAAACCAGTTGTAATGATCTTAAATGCTGTCTCGAAAAGCGAAATTCTTTCTACCTATTAATGATTTTACTTGCTTTACTGAGTGTAATACAAACAAGTAATAGTGTTATCAAACATGAGTAACATACCTTTACATACCTCTCCAAACATATAACTCCAAACATATAATGTCAAGAAACGTTTTTAAACAAGATTTTACGTAAGGAACCACATTTTTACTACCGCACCACTTTTTTATTTTATTTCGTTATTCTGCATAGTACCTAATGTATCTAATGTCAAATAGTTTGCTTTACGTCATAAATTAGTCGGGCTGGTACAATTTATTTTGCTTAGCCAACCCAATAAAAGCAAAAATCAGAAGAATAAATTAAATCGTTTTATCAATTAAACATTTGATTTGACACACGTTCACTTAGTAATCAAAAGCATCAGCAACCGTTTTTGTTATGTAAACATGATTATTAAGAAGTATCGGGTAAAATTAAAACATCTCATGCCAATGGAGCGTGTTATTAAACAAAGGCTGATAAAGTGCTTCTCATCTCACCTGTCTGCAATATCGCGTTGTTCATTATCTCAAACCTTCGTAAGAGGAGTTAATTTCATGCTTCCATTAAACTGCAAAGTGAGAAGTAAACTTCCCCATGCATATTTGGAAATGATGTTTGGCACTGTATTGGTCTGTAATATCTTATATAGGTACATTAACGAGACAAAGTAGTTTTTGGTTATTGAAATTGTTGTTCCGTTAAATTCTCTTGAAATCTAGGGATGTGTAGACCTTCGTTTTTACGTTGTACGTTTGTATGACCTATCAAAACTATTGTGATAAAGTAGAAACACTTTGATGAGATATGGGATAATCTGCAGTATACAAACCCCAAACTCGTCTTCATAGGCATGTTCCATTATATCCAAAATAAGAAACTCCTGAAGACTATAGTTTGGATTTATATTCGTGTACATTTGAAACGTTAATTATATTGGCATTAGATACGTACGTACCTAGATAATTAGTGGTCCAACATTATTAGAATTAAAATTATAAAATGACAAACGGGTATTTTCTTTTTACTACATTAACGCTTTTGCCGTGATAATGCGTAAGTTTTAAAACTATGTTGTCCTATAGATAGTCTTGAACACTACAGATACATATGAAAACAATAGATTAGAAATTCTGTAGTTGTGTTTAAACATTGGCGCAGAGAGAACAGAATTTGTCTCAGAAAATGTAATAAACCCATACGCATATTCTATTAGACACAAAATCTACATAAAACTTTCATTGCTTTGCAATGTTGTTCCGGCCTTGGGTTTGGAAAGGAATGTTTAGTCCTCCTCTTGTCCAAACAGACAAACAGATCGTGATTCTAATTCCTTCGCAACATTTTACAGGCATTACAATCTCATGCAAAAAAATTTATTTATTTCATCAAATTAAAATTTAAACTTCTAGAACGTTTGAAAACTTGCAGCTTGACTCCTAAATCAATTTTTATATACATACATTTAATAAAATTCTACACTATTTATGATTTAAGAATTGTTGCTAAAAAGAATAATTTAATTAAACACAAATCAATATTTAAATTTTCTAAACCAATCTGATATAAAAATATTTAAACAAAAAATTATATTTTATGACCGTTATGCAAAATAGGTTTAAAAACAAAATTTAAACTAGAAAAAGACAATTTCATATCTAAGATTAAACCAAAGCTTTAATATCTTGATTTGTTCAGCAGCAAGCAGAGTCAATTGAATCAAGCAAAACCTTATAAACGATTGAGACTATATCAATCTTCATCAGTAAATCCAACATTGTAATTGCTTTGTCTTTGTTCTTCAATTATCACCCAACTAGTTATCTCAACTTGATGAACCTAGATCAGTTTATCTAGTGTCCTTTTTAGAATTGACAGTCACGGAAATGCCTACAGCAGAAATATTTGTAACATACTTTTGCATCCTTTAAATAATTAAAAAAAACATACTGTTGGAAATTCATAAAATATGTTTTAATTCTGTTCCAGCATTAGTCACTTGATATTTTTGGGGTTTTACTTAAAGTAAAGTTTGAAACTATTGTAATTTTTTGTCCCTAAATTAAAACCAATGTAAAAATATATATTATGATTTCATAAGGTTATTAAAAATACATGAGGATTACATGTAACCATCACTGCATCGAAATGAATTAGTTTTTACTTAAAAAAAAGAGCAGGAATATCAATTAGAAGATCATTGTCATTAGATTAGTTATGTTATAAATTAGATACGTCATGTTTATAAAAGTCCGTTATGCGCGATGGTCCGCTTGATAAAGTGTAAAAATATGAAAATATCTTGACTCGTTAGGTACGTTTGAACATATTTATAACTAATTATTCTTTCTAACAGCTATCTTGATAATTAATCTCTTACATTAGAATAAACAGTTCTGAAATACATTTTATAAGTTTTTTCAGTTATTTATCAGACGTTTGAATTGTCTCTTACAAATTCAAAATAGCAATGTCAATCTTAGTTTAGGTCTACCATATTTCGATCCATACGAGTATTTCACATAATTAGATCACTTGAGGTACCAATTTAAAACTTCATGAGTCTACTAGGCCGTTAAAAGCCTATTTCAGTTTTGAGTAACTAGTTTTCACCATCAACCAACAACCAACATTCACCAACAATGAAAAATGGCAGTCATTGTTAGTTTTCGAACCTTAATATCTCATTTTGAAGTGCTGTACACTGATAAATGTTTGTATTTGGTAACGTAAATGGCTGGACTTGCTGTGTATATCGGAAGCCATTTCCTACGAGAGGATTGTGAGTTATGTGCTGACGCTGGGTCCGGAACGAATGCCCACCTCGTGTATTGATAATACAGCAAAATGTTCATCTCAAATACTCTTTTCAACAGAACCTTTTTTAATACTTTACATAAATAATTTAGTTTCCTTTATTCTTGAAATTACTCTCAGCTATGGATAAGAAGAACATTTGTTGAGCTTTATGAATATATTCAAGAGGTTGTGACATTAAAAGTAATCATTCAATGCTAAATTTGTAAAGATAAACTGAACAACTTTTAGGACTATAAAACCAAGATTATTTAAAATCATTCATAATATATTACAAAAGAAACACAATTCAAATGTATTTACGTACATTATATTACGTTTGTGCTGATATTGCAATAACAAGAATAAATTAGTTCAAACGAAAACAGTAATTAATTATAAAAAAAATCTAGTTTCGTTGTTCGTCAAACGTGGCTAAACATTGCTCAAATTTATCTTTAATACTAGATGTATTTTAAAAAACTGCAGAGCTATGTCGCTTTCATACCTACAGATGTAGCTTATACTAATTATTGAACTAATAAATTACCTTTGAACACGCTTAAAAGATACAATATTACAAAGATATATCAGTATATCTTATACTGGTGTGTAAATCACAGGAGTACAATATCGATCAAAATAAGTAAAAAAAGCCTATTATTACAGGGAATTTGTGAAGTTTTGTAATATCGAAGTAACAGTTGGGCCGAAAATATAACAACACTGAAAATTAGGTAAAAGCCTAAACAACGGAATAACAAAAAAGATTAATCTTGTAAAAACCAGTAGAGCATTAACTTTAGTCATCGGAGTTATACGTTTAACATATGGAGTTAATGTGGGTGACTGCTATAACTCTGCTATGTTAGCTCGGTCGGCACGACACTGCGTGGTTTATATGCACCACTTGACCCAACACCGTTACTGTCTGAGCTCTTATAACTGTATAATTTAAAACCGTTTCCCGAGCTAGACCGAATCAATTCAACTAATTTTAATTGTGAATCACAAACATAAGTTACAATGTAAAGCATACGTATTGGATGTGGCAGGGTTCGCTTACAGCAAAACATAAAAAACAATTTATATGGAACTCCAAGATATGACACTTCACTGGGCCGCTATAGGTTGTCATTTTAGATTAAGAGATTGCTCTCTTTTTATATATTTATTTTGCATTTTTAAGTTATTTTCGTTGTGGCCTCCTCTTGCTTTTATTAGTTTAGAAGACATACATAAATCGTTTATGACTACATGAATTTTGAATTTTTTACTCAACAATTGATTAGAATTGATTCAAGCAAATGGATGCAAAATAAAAATTGATGTTTTTCATACGTTGATTTTATTATGCTCCAAGCGAAACTTATTCTATCTTAAAATTAAAGAGGATTTGATATATTAATTACTGAGTTATTTACATTAATGAATTCAATCACCAAACATTTTTAAAATAAAATGAAATGAGAATTTGTGTTACTATGGTTTTTAGATGCTATGTAGCTACGGTAAAACTGTTTATAAGTAAGTTAGCAAAGGCCTTTGATAATTAACGTAGGAATCAAAGTTTTAACAGTAGTTTACAATTTGTAAAACTTTCAAACGTACCGTATGTACCGCAGTTACTTTAGGAGTTTTGTTTAGTTATCCTTTAAAATTATTAAATCATTACGCATAAAGGTACACTTTTATATTCAAGTCCTTTAAGATAAACATTTTTTCCAACTCTATTGAAGCAACTTCGATGAGTTTCAATAGTTCACCCCCTGACATCCATTAGTCTTGTTTGTAAATAAAATATCGGTGGTAAGCACGAAACCTGATTTACCATCAAGAAAACGTGAATTTTGGAAGCATAAAAATTCTTTATCCTCTGTCTAGTCACAGATTCAGATATTTGATTTATATTATAAACAACAATTATGTTAACTAGACTAATCAATATGTTTTGTGCTAAATTTCAAATCTATATTGCAAAAGTAGTTAACTTTTCTGCACAAAGATAATTTTCTCTTTTAATATAAAAATGTCGGTGAATATTCAATGAAAAGGCTTCGGGAATGTTTAGGGGAGATTAAAGTGACACTTTTCCAACGCTGCTGGGCTGACAATGAAAAATGGGCCATGATAGAGTCTGGACAAAAACTCCGATCTCGGTTGGCAATCTACTGTTGTTAAAGTTTTACAAAACTAATCCATAATGGAAATATTTATAAAAGACCTCTATGTTCTATTTTAATCTCAAATTTCTTCCCATCACATTTTGATCATTTGCGCTATATTCTTAAATGAATTGTGAAATAGAGTCGTTTCATGAGGAGTAATAAATGTGAACTTTATATCTATTTTTATCAAGCTTTATATCTATTTTTATCAAGATTGATTTTTACTTATTTCAATAAAGTCGCTGAAAATCCATATGGCACTTTACCTGCTCCTGAGGGTTCTCATAAAGACACAGTTTTTCTCTTTAGTTTCATAAACAGATGTCTTTATACGGTCGTTGGAGACAGACGTTCCTATCTCTTTGTGTGTTTGATAGGTTTTCAATTATTAATCGAGTTTTGAAGAGTTATGTTTTCGACATATTCGTAGAGCACACGTTTTTTATATCACAGTACAATTCCTGATATTAAATTTTATAGATATAATAGATTTTATACTCGTTAATGAGTGTATATAAAAATTAAATATAGTTATTTTCTGCGTACCGATTTGTATTGGTGTACCCAATATAATCATAGTCTTTCATCATAACTAACGAAGATATGCTAATAATTAGAATAACTAAGCTGGAAATGTTAATTATTTGGTAAATATCATTTTGGTAAAAAGAAGCCCTGCAGGTCGCCTCTACTTAATGCACGGTCTCCGAGCCTGCCATGATTGTGATCGTCGGAGTCATCCTCGTCCCCCCGAGGGGGAGGCAGGCGACCTATTGGAGGAGGTCTGAAATTGGCTGGTAGAGCCAAAAAGAACAGTGCAACTGCAGCTTCGACTGCTGGCAGCGCTACTGGGAAGTAGAGTCGAGAGGGCGTTGAAACTTCGAGTCCATACCTTCCGTCCAATCATCGCATCGGTTGATCGGTAGCACAACGAGGTTGATTACTACGTGACTCGCAGTTCCTTTCGGGTCACGTATACTTCCGTGCCTATCTTCACAGGATGGGTAAAGTCACCGGCCCGGTCTGTTTGTATTGCCCCCGGCATCCCAGACTCGTCCGAGCACACCCCCGAGTCGCGCTTCTATCTGAGTAAGGCGTGGATGTTGACTCAAATCAGGGGCAACTTGACTATGTAGGACACTTTGTTCAGACCATTCTTCACGCGAAAAATGTCTTCCATCATCGGCCTTATTTAGCTTTCCCCAACGGAAATCACCCTGGTGGCGTAATAGCCAAAGCCTACGGACTGAAGTAGTTCTAGGTTCTAGGTTGTGCCCTCGGTGTTAAGGTTGTGGTTATTAGGTATTCCACAGAACCTTGAACCCGCGGGAGTCCATCACTACTGAAGGGGCAATGAACCTCTCAGTATGCATAACAAAAGACTCTCCCAAGAACGAAGAAAGTATAAAATTTGCGAATTACTCAATTGGAAGCAATGCAACTCTGATATCAAGGTTGAAAAAAAAACTGAAAATATTTTGTTTCTCAAGAGATTACGATGGTTCTTAAAAAAAGAACGGTATTTTTCAACTTTTTTTTTAAGAAATAAAAAATATTTTATCCAAATGTATATTTTCTATCCATTAAAATAAAATGTGAAAAATGTTCAGACGTGATCGTATATATTGTACGTGACATTTTGTATATTAATTTTTACGTAGGCCTACGCATTGTGCCAGTTAATAAGTAGTATTTGATCGCATTATGATGTGATCTTAAGAATGCAATCGCAACAAACAGCTGACCTAGTTGCAACTTATCGACGTTGAAAGTTTATTTCGTCTTGGCATGCAACATGTAATACCTCTCAGTATAATATCTGAAAGTAACATTGAGTACGTGCTGAATCAATACAGCAAATCTGTAAACAACATTTAATTAATCATCGGCACATCACCAATTGATTAATAAAGTCATTTTAAGCCTTACAGCACCTATGTTCATTTTCCAGTATTTACCTACAATACGTCAAATCGGTACCGGTGAATACAATGGTGATCAGTTTTTAGGCACAACGAATGTCATCGAATGTCTCATACGACATCAAAAATCAGTCATTATATTCCTTTCTTTTTCAATTTTCTCTTATTTCAATTTTTTCTATATTATTTTAATTTTTTTCTTATTTAAAATGTTAATATATTTTAAGTCTTGTAGGACTATTTTTACTGGCATCTAACATTTTCTAATAACAATCTATTCCATGAATATTAATGAAATAAGTAATATTTATTAAATCCAAACATGAAGCTATACATAATTTAATATTTTTTATTTTGAGTTTGAAATCAGACTTTGCCCTCAGCACCGAGTTTTGAATCAACATTAACATTAAATATGTAAATAAGTATGTTGATAATACATTAGTAATACTAGGGATAATACGGGGACATATTCCATTCCTTAATTGTATGAGAAATAATGGAACTTTACAATGAAAATAATTTATATCCCAGAAAAAGAAATATTGCTTACTGCTTTAAATTGAATATTTTAGTGAAAATGTTATAGAATTGTAGATGCTCATTGTAGATGCTGTAAGGGTGACTTCCGAGCTACGTTCATATCTCAGCGATTTTAACGTTCTTGGAATATCAATACGCTATCCTAATACATTATTTCACTCCGTGCATTGTTTTAAATGATTTCCTTCTGAATTGCATATAAAAATCATAAGTCGGTAGGCGTTCGTGCTCCTTTTTTCCTTAAATAATGTTTTTAAGATTACTAAAATGAAGAAACATCAAGTCGGATACATCCTCGATTAACCGTTGCTCTTTTAACCGTCACTTTGTTACCCGTCATTGCTACTGTATTTTAAATGTGTCGTAATTTACGTCGTACGAACATTGAATAAGTACAACCTACAGAAGAGCAGTTCTGTACTACTCTTGTAAGTATGTGATCTAAGGTTAAATTTGTATCCTACACTTGTACATGATTTGATTTCTTCCAGATTCTTTTAAATCTACTTACTGCACAGGTTTTAAAACGAAATTTCAGCTATCCGTCTATTCACTTAACCGTCGTAATTCTGGGCCCGAAGGCGATAGTTAACTAAGGGTCCATTGCATTTTTAAATGCCTTTCCTTTCCATGAACTACGTACAGAATATAAAACGTAGTTTTAATATTATCAGTCTTTAAAAATGAAATCATATCAATTAGTGCTACAGATATATAGTAATAAAATACTGGTATTCACACAAATAGTTCCATGTTCTTATATTAATTTTTATCAAAAGATTTCTTTTTGTAAATAATATTTCTCATATATATGTTAAAATCTGATTCAATAATACAGATACGGTATTTTAAAAAGCTCATTAAAAGCGAGAGCTGATCCATCAGATTCGGCCTCGATCCATCGCATAAATGCTGTTCATCTTTGGTGTTGAAAAGGATTTTAAGTTCTAGATACCTTTAATAAAATGTTATGACATTGGGATGGCAAGACAAGTATTACGGATCAATAAGTTCTTTAGGTGATATATTTTGCTTGTGTGACTGCTGAAGTCAGCATGTCAATTCAACAACATGATTGTTCCGACCTAAGGTATAGTTTACTGTCTAGGTACGGTTAACAGGCTTTCTTAAGGCCTGCTGTAGTATTGACTAAACTATAGTTCAGTTATTATCTTCCTTTTGACTTTGGGTAAATTACTTGGGCAAAATACCAAACAAGTATATGACACATAAAAATACTAGTTTATATTAAAATTCTAAAATATACTTTTTTAGATAATATCTTTTTCTTCCACTTTATATTCTATTAATTTTTCTTCTTAAGAATTTATTTATAAAAAATATGTTTGCAGTAGGTATTTAATTTTACGTATTCGTTCATCAGATATTTTTAAACTTGTTTCTTAGGTTAAAATTTAAATAAAATAAAATCCTTTCCTTAAAAAAACGAATGCCTAATTTTTCCTTTCTTTTTTGCAAAGGCTATCGGTAAAAGCAACATAAATACTTATTTAAAAAAACTGCATGACGTATTAATGAAAATAAAGTGTAACTAACTTGTTTTATTGAGAGAAAGAAGGCCTTGGCTAAACACTAAGCCCCAAACTTCAAGGCAAAGTCTTTGTAGCTTATATCGATTAACGATGCTACATTAAAAAAAAATGCTCTTAAAATTCTGTTAAGATAAAATAATTCCAATATTTTAAAACAGTTTTCGAGGGAAAAATGAAGCTCGAATTTCAATTACTACTTTTATTGACGCACAAATCAAAAACCAATATGTCCATGTAAAATATGTAACGAAGTTTATGAAATTATTAGATTTCCATTTCCACGAATCAAAACATATCTGTGTAAATTGCTCCCTCATGCAGTTATGAATGTGTTTTAGTATGTTGGGAAATATATTTAATTCATAAAAGCATAAATACAGTACGTTAGTAAAATACATGTACAGTTACCTTCGTATAAAATTGTCATGTTAATAATTTTACGCAGGCTTTTAAAACCTGGTCTGTTTTTCCTGATTTATAAATTGAAACCAAATTTTGACAGATATCATATAATGTGATTTTTTCAAAGTATAATAAAACTTTAGTTAAATAAAAATCTTTAATTTTATTATACTGATTTTTTATTGAGATAACGTTACAAGAAACAAACAGTATCGCGAGAAAAAATTAATTGCAATTTTTGATCACATAGTTCTATCAATAAATTATTCTTATGAAAAACATTACCAATGATCGTCAGTAATTCAAGCGACCGACGACAATAATTCCAGTGTTTTGTGTTCACAATTGACTTTTTACTGAATCCATCTATCACAAAATTCTAGATGTCAAGTTGACGGTGTTATCGACTCTATTGCGGCTGAGGTGAGATGTGAAAGGTCTGTCACGTCAAAGCCTTATCACTGATAACAGGCGAGATGACTGCCTGGAACTCTCACTCCATAAACCAAACGCGTTGTCAGTTCGCCTCAACGTTTCATAAATTCTGAGGAATATTTATCGAGAAAGTTTTGGTTGTTCTAACAGTTTATTGGGTGGTCGTCTAGTAGAGTTTATTTAGTTAAAAAAAACTGTTTATATAGTTGGTAATTATTAAAAACAAACTGGATTCGGGTGTAAATGGTTAGTACTTTTAATAATTAGAGTCGTATTTCGTTTTATTTTTTGATACACCTATCATGTTTTAATATTTGACGGTCGATTATTAATTGTTTATTTCAATTTATATCGTTTTTTTATCCATAAATGAGGTTACTATGAGTCTTAATAAGGGACACAAAGCATAGAAAGCAAACTCAAATCGATCTCCTGTTAAGAACGCATTTAGTAGCATTTCATTGTTGCTTGAAGGTTAGTAATAGAATCAAGGTATTCATTAGCGTTGGCTATTCTCTTATACTATTTGTAGACCCACTCCTTTATTGTCTCCGAAAAACCGATATTTTTAAAATTTAAATTTAAATATTATTAGTATTATACTATTAGTCTAGTAATATTACTAATAACAATTAGTTGTCGGATTACTAGCCAAGACATAGTTTAGAATATTTTGGGCGAAAATGAGTGAAAGATGAATTAGGAGTGCCTTGAGGAGCTTTTTTCTACGAAGATATCTGATTCAGAAGCATTTAAGATTACGGTAGGCCCCCATACATAGTAAATTATGAACTACTCCAGTGAATGTTATATTATATTATGCATTCAATGATGTTATATTGTGGTTTAGAGCATTAAAAATAGTTGTTAAGCTTAATATAGAGATTCAGTACTAACTGTTGTGTACTTATGCAATTCCTACTAACATGAAATTTTATATTGGTAAGGGTAATTTATATGTGGTTTCAGGGTACTAACTTTATCAGTATGATCTTTACAGTAAGTTAAGATTTTAGGGTTCCCCGAACATTATCAAGACACGCTGAGGTAAGTATGGCGTGTCAGAACCCATTAGGCCTTATCTCAGATTGGCTCGAGGCGCGCCGCGCGCCGCGCCGCGGGGGTAGGGGCTGTGCAATGGATCACAACAGGGGTTGTGAAGAAGATGAATCATCATAAAACATTGTCGTGTACTGAGAGTAAGAAAATAACTTATGTACATTAATTTTATAAATACATTCTTCTAATTTCTATATATTACATGTGAATAATTTTAAGTACAACCTCTTCCTTTTCGACAGTCGGACTTGACTGCAGAATACAAATAGCCTATACAATATAAAAATCATGTTTGATTCCTGTGACAATAATAGAAAGACTGGAAAGTTATTCTGTTTAAATCAAATATTGTTTGGAACTCTTCCAATGTTCAAAGTTGTGGTGCGGCGCCACTGTCACCAACAAGTTTTTTTTTGTTTTACTGATTCAGACAACTTATCACATCTAGAATAATATTTACCTCTTTTTGTGATTGATAAAAGTAGTTTCAATACTTGGAGATATATTTTTTTAAATTTTATTTTTAGTTCAAAACTATCCAGCTCTAAAATCCATATATTATATAAAAATATAATATATCGCAGTAAAAATATTATGTGTGTTATGCTAACTTACAATGTTAGACTAATTCTTCCACTGGTAGTTATAGTCCTCCCCGAGCACGGTTTTTATTTACCTTTTTAATCTATCCAATTTCAATCAGCTCCAAAAACTGCGAAACGCGATTTTTGGTTTAAAAATAGGGTTATGTTTCGGTTATCTGTTGACGAAAATTTTGGTTGTATAAACTAAGATATTTTTTCCAATTTGGACAAATTATAGGAATAAGTATAAAAAAGTAACAACTCCCCTTAAACTCTTCTTTTTTATATACAATTAATTATATCGATTATTTTCTGAGTTATTAAATACCAACGAACTTGTGTCCAAATTTGATCCTGGAATATGAACCCTCCACAGATAATGTGGAAAAATTACGTTTTCCATTGAACAAATCTCTGTTACTTCGCAAATGTTTCATAAATGAAATAATGACGTAACCTTTTGATAATCAAAACCAGTTATGGTCTCGAACAGTTGTAGCACATTTAATCTCCATTAAAAAGGGATTTATATGTGCCATTTAAAGACTAGTCCTTCAGGGGTTTAATCACCAAAACCCTTAACAAGTCAGCAAATTTGCGATTTATTTTAAATTTTCAAGGTTGTGTTTGGCCAGGTTTCAAACTAGTTTTTTATGGGTAAACATCATAAGAAAGTTTCCAGAGTCTTTTTTAAATAATTATAACTACCTGACTGTAGGCAAGGTAGTTCCAGTATAAAATTCCAAATTCCTGAACTACAAGCATTCTGTCCCAACAAAATTTGCACTGAAGCAATTTATATCACGCAATATGAGAAGCAAACAAAAAATCATGTTTGGTTCCTGATAATCATCATGATAATCCTCATTAAAAATAATTATCATAACTGTACCAATTACTAAAACTTTACACCACAGAGCACGATAACGCATAACGTTCGCATGTCCAGCTTACCTTATCGAATACTTCTCGACTGATAAGGAGTAAGTGCCGTTTTTAGTGCCAGAGCTCAAGAAATTCATATTTTACTTTTTTAAGTATCTTTCAGAGCATACATTTTACATCAAATATCAGTATAAAGTTAAGTTGTCTAGTCTAGACGAATAGAGAATCCTATTTGTTTTCAGAAATTCAAATTTCATAAAGTATTTTTTTCGTAATATCTCGAAAATTCTCCTAATTTTTATCGCAGTAATGTATTGTGGTATTATGGTGGAATATTAAAAAAAACATATTAAACTGTACAATATTATGCTTTTAAACACAGCCAAAAAAGTGCAAAGTACTTTTTTAAAGCAAAAAAAGGGAAATATCTACGAAACCCATCCTCGATGTGACAGAACGAAGCCTAATTGAATCACTTGAACACAGTCGCAGCCGGTCATTGTTTGCAAGGGATCATTTATTTGTTCATCATCGCTCGAGTCTCTACCACACTTTTTTGTTCATACTTTCTGTCCATGAGAACAAACACCAATGTACAACGTATACTTTTATTCAATAGTGAATATGATGAATTTTACATTTTTTATTTTAGGCCTACCACCCCTAAAGTTAATTTAATCTATGTTGTAATTCATGCGAGGTGAATTATTATGGGCAAGCAATTTATTTTATTCAAGTTAATTTTATTTGGGAGATGTTTATGAAAGGAGCCTTAAGTTCAAAAACGGAGTGATATATAAAACAAATATAAATCTTTCACGCATCAGGGAAGTATAGCTTTATATTAAATTTCACTGTTATTGCTACATCATGGGGAAGCGGTTTTCTGCTGAGAATACGCCAGAACGTTGTTGCGGATTTGAATCTCATAGGAAGGCTTTAAGATGAATTTCATAGATCTGAGTCTAAAAAATCCTTTTGATTAAAAAGGTAAAGCCCGCGATAACAGCATATTACGTTACTAACCCGGTAAGTGCCGTTTTATAGTGCGAGCATGATAGTTCCCGTGTGAGCCGCCAGGCGAGTGCGGGAATTTCATGTGTGTACGGTAAAATTACCTTACGTCTATTACATCATTCAACGGTACTCAGAAAAAAAGGTATTTTTTAAATCATGACGTATACCTCATGGACAAGTGAATGTGGCAACAAGTCCAGCAAAGTCCTGCGAGGGGCTCAGAATATTCACTATACAAAAAACAAAACATTATAGAACAAAGTCATCACCTGAAATATGTCAAGAGTACTGTATTCACAAAATGACAAGAAATATTGTTTATGAAGAGCTGTTGTATAAAATTTCAGTATGACTGGAAGTAACTTCAGAGTTCAACCATATCATTAATAAAACAGTTCTAGAATACTGTAACAAAATTATTTTTATTTAGAAATCAGTACATGTTGATTGCTATATTTCGAGCAACACGTTTACTAGTTTTGAAAAATACGTGGTTTAAAAGTGTATTTGAAATATTTAATGACTACACCTAAAGCGGCTGAGTCTTTCAATGTTTAATAATTATATTTGCTAACCTGAAAAAAACCATTTACAAATTTGAGGAAGCGGTTTATTTTATTTTTTATTGGATGGGTATGGAAATAAATGGGTTTCAAAGTAAGTGGCCTCTGCACGTGTTAAGGCAGTTGTTTGCATTAACATAAAGGCAAACGTTTAATTGTTTATTTGGTATTAGTGATTGTAGCCTATAATCCACGCTTGATTTCTGTTACACAAGAATTTTAGGGTATAAACGTGAAAGCTCGTATCCAATGAAACCTAAGATAATTTTATTTTATCTTAGTTGACCTAAATAAACGTTTTATAAATATAATTCTTTGACCAGATTTTTCTGAACGTACTGTTGGGGAGAAGTAAAATAATGGCTTAAACAATAATTTTTGAGTTCAGGCTATTTTTGCAAACACCTCCTCAGTTTTCATTCTTTTGATTACTCTGGATCATGGTTATACGGTTTTATATAAGAGTTACCAAAAAAGCTTGCTCTAAAAGGAAATAATGTAATCCTCTAAACCCAGGGCGCTGGGCGCAGCTGTAATCGAGTTAGGATGAAATCACATGTTTCAATTTACAGTTCTCTAGCCAACTAGGTTTAATATTTCCAACATAGGGTTGTGGCTTGTAAAAAGTTGAATGCAGCATTATTACAAGGAGGAAAGATTTCGTATATTATTAAAATATTTAAAAAGAGATCAAACATGTTTTCCTCTGTTTTACGATATAAAAGCCGTTGAAAAATCTTTTTTTTAATGGGCGAATACATACCTTTCTGGGCAAGGGTTTTTGTAGCAACATCCACTTATCTACCTGATGTCATGCTTCATAATAGTGTTATTCATCCCCCCCCCATCAAATTCTTGATTCCCTGACTTTTGGTTCTGTGTAAAGTGTAAAGTGTAAGTATAAAGTAATAAGTATAAAGTGAACAATATTGAAAATTAAACGGTTTTCAAGCAATTAAAATAACTAATTATATTTACTTAATGTTATGTACAATAATAAACATTTGATCCAACAGGGTTACGGAAGAATTTAAAGAATTATTTTGTCTATCTTGCAATGTATAAGTGATAAATTATAAAGATTTTGTAAAAGGTTAAATTGAAAATGTTATTTTACATTTCAAACTGAACAATGATTTTACCCATTGCAATAGTGCCGCCCCTGAACTAAATCAATTTCCGCCTCCTCAGTCGCATTGTTTCCAATATTGTTGTTGTGATTAACTCCATTTATTAAAGGAGTTACATTCCAACACAGCATTAAATAACGAATCAAATTTCAAAAATAATCTTAAAAATATTTTGATTTCAATGTTTTGATTGTGCAACGTTTCAACTATAAAAAGTTTCTGTTTTTAAGAGAAAACTTTTAACTGTCAAAATAGACATTATTTTCATAATTGATATTAGTATAAAAAGGCCTTTTAAGACTACTTGGTCGTAAAAGATAAAACTAATTGTTAATAAAAAATAAAAATATTATTAGTTTGATATCTGGGACGATGGCATGTCCTTACATGCACCAATTGTACTATACATGCTGCTAATTACATTATAAAACTCGCCTGTCTTTAACAAAATACGTTGAAAGAAATTTAAAAATACGGTATATAATATTACACTTTATCCAAATGATCGGTTCAAAGTTGAAGCTAAAAGATAGATATTAGCTAGAAAAGCTATTTAACTATGCTTAGTGAAAACTTGTTTGATGATATTGAGTATTGGAAACAATTATATGAGTTTCTTCAATTCGAAACGAATGAAACTCATTAACCATGAGATGGCATGTCTTTTCCAAAGATTTGAGACGTCTACCGATCAACATTTATTCTATTCATCCGGTGAATTACGTCAACAATCCCAAATGGACAAGATGTCGACTGGGTGACGTGGATCCATCTGCAACAAGGCGATTGAACCGACATTGCAATAAATAACAAATTTAAGCTTTTATGTAAAATTTTACTGTATATTTAACAAAGTTTAATTTTCTACGACAAATTTAATTAGAACTATTCAAATAAAATTCAGGAACTTTTCCTATTTTAAACATTACTAAAGAAACTGATACAATCTCTTAAGCCCTCGAACTCTAATTCCACTCGGGGAAACACAAGTTACAACGGTGAATCTCCTTTAAACCTCTCTCCCTTTAAGTTTTAATATTTAAAGTTTCGAGAAATACCTTATCTAAAATTTTTGATTTCAAGCAAGGTTAATTAAGGGACTTAGGGAAGTAAAAAGAAACAACGACAAAGGTGCATCCCTCAGGCGTAATATAAAAATATAATAAAATATTTTGCATTGATTTTAGAATTTATTTAAACTCTTTGGTTTTTATTTTGTATCCAAATGGAAAATGATAAGGCTTTTTAATAGGTTTAACAATTGGAAAAAGAAAATATTTTTTAATGGTTTATCTATTGTAATATTAGTTAAAACTCTCCTTCTTTATTGCGGGAAACCATAGTTTTTATTATTTTTTTATTACGAAACAAGTCAAAGTAAACACGTCTGGCGACTGTGAAACAGAATCTCTATTGCATTAGCGGAATGCTGTTATGGCTGGTACTTTAGACTGAACATTCTCTTTGCTATGTGGTGATAATAAAGTGATGAAATGCCAACCCGAAGGAAATGAGATATACAATGAATAATATATTAAGATAGCCTGTAAATAAAAAAAGGTAAACATGATTTCGCTTTATTGAATATAAAGTTTAGAGTTTATCTTTGCACCTTTTAAAATTATTTAATAGCTTTTTAAAATTAAATTCTGGAATTTTTTTAATTGTTTTCATACTGGAAATGTAAGTGAAAAACTGAAATTGCCGTCACGGAAAGGTCCGAAAGAGCAATGAGTGTAACTTTTAGAAGGTGAAAGTAAATGGATAAAAGTTCCAATATAAATCTCTTTAGCTCGGTTTATCTGCCGTACGTGGCGAACGTTATAAACACCCCAGTCGTCTATTTATGGGAGGTTAAGGTTAAGCTTTCCAACTTTAAATTTAATTTTGAGCTTAGCTGATAATTAATATGCGTCATCAAAAAATGTTACAGACGTCACTGTTTATACGGCCTACCATATTCAGATATATAGCTTATCATGTAATCAGACAAACATTGAAAATTACTCAATACCGTTTCAGATCGTTTTACCTCAGATTCTGAAGTCCCGTCCAGTAATTCATCCAGAGAATGGAAAGGGGAGCTAAACCTATCTATGCATCCTTTTCAACCCTACCTTTATAGCGTTTTATATATATATATATTTTATATTATAACCCATGTAAAAAAAAGCACAAACACTTAGTTGCCTTTTGTTTGTTTCTTGCTATAAAAATAACCGTGGTATTTACAATTCAGATGATATAGATTATTTTTGATAGGTCCTGTGTTGCGTTTAAATAAATAAATTGAATTGAATTGCGTTTAGAATTTAAATTAAATCAATTGAATTTTAATCTATTTAAATTCGTACATTTAAATAAAAACTCATTCAATACAAATAATTTTAGTTTTTACAGTTATTTTTGATTTTGATTTTTGATGATACAAATATTTACTGTAACAGGTAAACGAATAAAATTCATAATAGAAAACATCAAGTAAGTACACCGTTTTTATGTCCACCTCGCATTTTTATGTAAACACATTTTCAAGCACATTTTTAAATGCTCAAGTTCTGATCGAGTTATTTTTTAAATTAGGAAGTAACTCTTGATTTAAAAAAACCGCCTTTACAAAGGGATTACGCTTGTGTAAAATGGTTACCTTTCCAAAATCTTATTGGTTTTACAGCTTTAGTTCTTTTGTGGTCTTTTATAGCAAATATTATCTTTAACATAATCCACTAAAATTCAAAAATCTTAAAATATTAATAGTTTTATTAAAAAAAAAACTTATTTACAATTAGTCAAAGCTTTTTTCACTGTGTAAAAATTTATTTTGGTATATGTTAACAGTTTGTGATGCCAAAATTTAATCTGATAAACAAAGTTTTATCATTTTGACATGCTTACCTACTATGAATGGAGCGTGTATGGTTTTATTGTTAAAATTTATCAAATTACAGTAATGCAGATTTATATTGTCATTTTAAAATATGTACTATTCTATCCTACTGTTTTTATATTTTACGGCTTTTCTTCTTCTGTCTTTTTCTTCGATAGAGCCGTAAGTTTAAATACACCCGTTGCAGCAGACCTGCATACTCAGCGAATTTCAATTGCAAAGTACATGTTTCGATCCAATATAGCAAGATTTGACACGTTTTTTAAGCTCCATAAGAATAACATGGGGAATGAGTATGCAGGTTTGCTGCAACAGGTATTTTAAAACTGGGTGGTTTTAATTCAATGTTTAGTAGGTCTGAACTAAAAGAAGCCATACACCAAGGTTTATCAAGATATGTTTAAAAATAAGGAAGATATTGCATTTTTTTATTTCCCATAAGGATAACATTGGGAATGAGCATGCAGGTTTGCTGCCATAAAAACGGTAATATCCGGGATTTTATACTAAAATACATTAGATCTCATCTATATGAAGCCACAAACCAAGTTTCATTAAGATATGTTGAGAAATAAGCGAGATATAGAATTTTACTTATTCCCCATAAGGTTAACATTGGGACAACGTACTGTGTTTACCACTTTCAGTATTTCAGTAACCAATGGACATAGAGCAATGATTAAAATCAATGAGCAATGAAAAAAACTCGAAAAACCCATTTTTGGAGGGGTTTATCCCGCTTTACCCCCCTCCCGGTGGTCCGATCGGGCTGGTTCACGAACTCGTCCGAATAATTACTTTTTTACACGCCTGTGCCAAATTTCATTCCGATCGGACCATTTTTGCGAGCGCTATCGTGCTTACAGACACATATATATATATATATATATATATATATCTAGAAATTTGAACGAATGGTGTTTTTTGCTTCTGGGGGCCCTCAAAACGAAAAGTTATTATGGTCTTGGGCTTAGGTCTTGTCATGAGACCTACGGTAATAGCTTCTTCCCTATAAGGGAAATTCGCTAAAAGTGACAAACCCAAATTTTCATCAACTACTTCTGCCTTTTATTACTTCACACGAGTGTAGAAAAAATTAAGTATAAACAAATTAAAACTATAGTCCAAGTATTATAACAGCTAATGAAATGATATTCTAGCCAGAACTACCCACACTGTTCATTATATTGTGTGAAGAATATTTGCCTCGGGAAATTGCTTTTATAGTGCGCTGTTCTCTGCTCAATTGTGGTTTAAGGCCATTGTTTTTGTAAGTAGTATACGTATATTTGATTAGCTTTTGTTAGTTTTTGAAAATTTTTAATTTTATCCAAAAGTTGTACTTATTATTCCTAAATATTGTTAAGTATTTCTAAAGGTCATTCTTATTTGCTTTGATACAAAAAAATGCTCGTATATCGTACAAACATTTCAGTTTTAGGAAAATAAACAGCATTCGGAAATATTGACAAAATTTCCTGTAATTTGACACCTCAATCACAAAAATTGGTCTAAAATTAAGGCGTTGGCGAGCTCACAAAAAACGTTACTTTTCAAGGAATTATTACAATTTGTTATAATTCCTTGAAAAATAACGTATTTTGTGAGCTCGCCAACGCCTTAATTTTAGACCAATTTTTATGATTGAGGTGTCAAATTACTGGAAAGTTTGTCAATATTTCCTGAATGCTGTTCATTTTCCTTTAGGTGAAAAAAGCGTTGCCCAATTGGGCATCTCAGTTACCCACAAATTTGCATCTATTTCTTATGGAAGGGATATTTTAAAAAATATTAATAAAATTAGTGCTTACCTTGTAAACGGTTGGACCAAAGTAGACATATTATATATTTTCTTACAGGAAATTTAATTTCCTTCAATTTTCAAATTTAATAGGGGATACTAAAAGTTGATAGTTTTCAAGATATTTAGGAAAAACCAAGAAATTGTACCTTTAGGCCCTCCCAGCCCAGCCAGCTCAATGGCTAAGGGCGGGGACTTTTGATATGTTTTACTCCTAACTAGTTCAAACAAAGTTAAAAATTCAAAAATTGAGATCCATGCAATTCCCTCTATAACCTTTCGTTGCCTGGACTATATAGTTTAAATAAATTTATAAAATTTAAATGTATTTTTAAACCAATTTTTGTTGTAGCATGCTTTGTAGATTACGTTGTGCCATGAGATCTGTAAACTTGTAATTAACTTTTAATTTTATTTGTGTGGTTAAGTTTTGCGCAGGGGGCGAAACTAGATTTAACTACGTACTACAGATAGGATAAGTCGTAGTTGGTATGTTGTTGCACGTCACAGTTTAAACACAAAAGTTGGCGAGAGTTAGCAGTACAGTGACAGTGCTTGAGTTCAACGCCGAGGAACCTAAGCTGTTTCCAACGTGTTAATTCCTCAGGAGAATATATCGTCATCGTAGACAGGGACAGAATATTAACTGCTGCTTATTTTCTTTGTTTAAAAATTTTGTTATATCAAAAACGTCAACGTATTGAAATACCCTTCCTCAATTTCAATATTATCGGTAGGTTGAGATCAACGAGCAATATGGTACATAGGGTTTTTTAATTGTTATTTGTTACATCATACTATACGATAAAAATATACGATAAAAACGTATAGTTGTCGAATCAAAAGCGAATGAATTTTATTTGACACACTGGAAAATTTTAATTCAATTCAACTGGAAGTTAACATTTTAAGATTAATTTTTAATATTAACTCGTTAAAACTAAGACTATTCTTTGACTTTTCGAAAAGTTAAATTGTTACTGAAAGAATATTAGCTCCGAAGTATGACGTCTTATTAAGTGTTTCCGTCTTTCATAAAAACTAATTAAAACTAATTTCAAAAGTTTCATTGTTTCATAGAGCTGTTTTGTTTCATTATCGATTGCACGTAACCTTTTTAAGCTAGATTACTTAAAAAGGTTATGTTTAATCGAGAAGAAGAGAAAAATGTCTGGATTCTCGTTCGTTATATTACTTTTAATGAAGAAATTATCCATTCCTTTTAGGTAATATTGACAAAAAAGTTGACTGGGCAATTGAAACATTAAGTTGAAAGATCCTCTTTTCACAATAGTCTATCTAAAATTTATAGCATTTTCATTAAACTGATAAAACGATGGACATTCCAGTTCGACATCTCTCTAACGCAATGGTTTGTGTTTGTGAATAATTAAACATCGCTTCAGTGGTCTGTACAACGATAGGCCGGGCCATTGTTGGAATAATCTTCCTCCTTGTTGAAATAGATACAGAATCCCTGTTTTTTTCAAACAAAAATATTAACGAACCAAAAACCCTTGGGAATTAAAATTGAACATATTAAGAAGAATGAAATAATACGTTATTATGTTATCTTTTACCTCATCATCGTAAAAAAAAGTATTAGGACTAATTGCACATATAAACTTAAAACTGATTTATTTTTGTTCCAGGCTTTTCTAATATTATATTCATATGTATACACTAATAAAGACCAAGACTTATATGAAATGATTTTATATTTTGATTCACATCTTGATCAGACTCAAAATAGAATAAAATAAATCTAAAATATATAACAAATTTATAATAGTTTATTCAACATAAGATTTAGTACGGCGTTGAGTATTGGGACGTTTTTATAGGTATTTTTTACCAAAAACTTCAAGTAAGTTAACTCAAAATGGTTACGTTGGTTGTCAAAACCAACGTAACCTATTCTCGTATTTGTCGTGTTAATCACAAGTAATTTGGTGCCGAGGACGTTATCTTCACTTCGTTGGAGCTGTCTACGGCTGACGTTGATCCGGATTTACCCTCCCATCCCTTCAACCCCAACGCAGCTCAGGTGTTCCTTGTCACTCTGTTGACATATTAACCCCCTCCCCCCCACCCTTCCGGCTTACCCACCAAGAACCTCTGTCGACGACCTTTAACCTGTGAAGCGGTTCACTATGATGTATAAATAGTAGTTTATTTGGTCTTTAACTCGTTTGCATCTACGAGTTTATTATTATAAAATTAGGATAGATATTGAAATTGTTTTTTTTTTATTTACAATATATTATCGCTACTTTGTAATGTGGCGAAAAAATCCTGCTCGAGGAGTTTATGGAGCCATTTTCCAGACCTCGTAAGCACTGCTATCAAGAGGTACTATCAAATCTACATTTTATTTCGGTGGTGAAAAAAGCATATTTCAAGCGGGCAGAAAGCGGCTTTGTGTTTGACTAAAGGGATTAGGGGAATATGTGCATTTACATAAGTGATTTTGTAATTATTTTACTTGTCGAAAAAGAATAAATATGGACTTGATAGTTTTTCGTTTGTCAGAAGATTGCACTAGAAGGTTTTAAAGTGGTTCTGTAAAGTCTTGAATGAGATGCCACGATTAATTTAGCAAATACGACGGGAACCTCCCAATTGGACTCTCCTGTTTTCCTGTGGAACCGTTTTCAATTACTTTACTGCGCTCTCCCTTGGGTTCTCGGTTTGGGAGGTACGATGTGTACGATGTAGAGAGGCATTGTCTTATAATGCTTCGTTCGACTTTTCTTATACAATTGTGGATAATATTTTTATCATTAGAAACTATAAACTTTTTAACACTAAAAAGTTATACTGTTATCTTAATTTACAACTAAACATAGCTACTTTTTAACAATTAAGTTTAAGCACCGAGATTTGAAAGAGCCGAAAAGAAAACTGTTGATATAACCTTATGATCGTACTACCTAATAATCAATCGGCTTTACTCAGTTCAGCATTAAAATGTTGGATTAAAAATGTATCACTTCTGTACTCTAGGAAACATATTGAGGTAATTCCTGCTATAAATCCTTATTAACGGTAGTATGAATTTGTTTTTTTCTTTTTCTTTTATTGGCTTACTTATTAGTACTACCTTCGTTATGAATTATTTTACAAAATGTCTTTATGTTAAACGGACAAAAAACAAGCAAATTGAAAAATAAGTTTTTACACCCGTTACAAATGTAACGTTAGTTTCCGGGCCGTGGTTTTTAGGAGGAGTTTACAATTTGCAGAAGCGATGGAGGATGAAAGAGAGTTACCCATAAATCTCTGTCACAAACAGAGAAGGACTTCTCTTAATTCGGTATGCATAGAATTCAAATAACACGCCTAAACCACTAGAGGGAATATTACTTTATCTTTTGGAATAGCATCAAGTCCAACCGACTAGCTTCTGTCAAATGTTGCTATCGCTATAAATGTTATTTATTTATTTTAAATATATCTTTAATTTTTTTATGTTATATGGTGAATATGTCCGATTATGATGGTTGGTTTTTAACCTATGTAATTGAAACTCGGTATGTACCTAAAACTAGTCAAGTTCAGTTTATAAAAAAATAATCAACATAATCGAAAAATAAACTCCAAAATGGCGGCCATTTTAAATCTTTAAATTGAAATACCGAAAATACATTACGTTTTACAAAAACTATAAAGGATAGCAAGTTTTAGTACATTTTATTTCAAATCTAATGACACAAAAACTATGAAATACGGTCAATAAACAACTGAGTTATGGTCGTATTAAGCTAAAGAGGAAGCATCATTTGGAGAAAATTAGTCCATTGTTGCGCTGAGCCACGCGCTGAAACATGCCAATTATGCTGCCTTGTTAGCTAAATTCGAACATAACTCAGTTGTTTATTAAATGATATTCAGAATTTTGGTGTCATCAGATTGGAAATTAAGAGTACTAGACATGCTATTCTATATAATCTTTTGCAAAACGTGTCGTTTTTTCGGTATTTTAATATAAAGATTTTAAACGGCCGCCATTTTGAAATTTACCTTTTGATACTGTTGATTATTTTTTAATAAACTAACCTTGACTAGTAATAGGCACGTACCGAGTATCGAAAACTTCGGTTCAAAAACTTCGGACATAAAAATATATTATGTGAAAAATACAAAATGGCGAATATTTGGGTAAACGTGCCTTTTAGGTCATACCTTCACACCAACTTTTTTCTTAGTTTAGATGAAAAGAATCAATTCCCGAAACGTCTTTAATGGACACCCTGTATATCGAAATTGTTATTACAAGTCAAGAAAAGCGACTGATCCTATGTAATTATTTTGTTTATTTTAGTTGCGATTAACCGTTTGGAATGAAAAATTCCTAGATGATGGTTATTAAACTCAAAAGCGTGACATCTTCTTCCCTTAAAAAAAATGTGAACTAGCTGTAGGTCCTAAAACGACTTTTGCTTGTTTAAAGCAAACTTATAATGTTTTACTTGATATTGTAATATGATGTCGTAAGACAGCATTAAGGATGCAAGGAAGTAAAATTTTAAAACATAGGTTCCCAACAAGATATATTTGTACTAAAATTTAATAGCATGTGATTGTCTTAATAACTGTTTTCCACAATTTTTATGAGCCCTGCTATATAAGTTCGGTTAAGTATAGTATTTAAAATATAAACCTTACTTGTTAGTTTTCAACTTGAAACCTATTTTAGAAGAAAATATTCTGCTATTATAGAACTTACCATTTCGTAATTGAAATATTGTGGCTCGCAATACGACCAGAGCATTTAAAATACATTTAAAAAAGTTAATACAAGTTATCATGGGCTTAGTTAAACATCTAAAAGTTATTCTAACTCGCTTGTCTTTCCCGACTAATGACTCCGGCAATCAACCGCCTTTATTCAACAAAGAGTAAACCCGTTAGTTAGCCTTTATACGAGAGTAACTCTAAGAAAAATACGTCATTGATCTAATTCATACCACTAACTTAATCAAGACACGTTTAAAGGTAAAATTTGTGAATTTTGTAACGATAAGAATGATTTTTCCAACCGTAAAGTAGGCTCCTGAAGGAAAATTACATGAAATGGAAATATTATTTAACTCTCGTTTGTGGTACAAGTGTTTAATAAAAAATATTACTTGACATAAAATATTTTTTTCAGACATCCTATATCGGCCTAAACCACCTTTTAAAGTACAAATAAAATCACATGAAAATTAAAAATTGAATACTCAGTTGAGTGCTAGAGACGTTAAGAAAATAAAAACTGATTTGATCATTCATTGACGAAAAATTGAATTTTCAAAAGCATTGTATTTTTTTAACATTTCAATAAGAAATATACGAATCACTGTATCATAAATTAACAATAATTGAATTCGATGCAATCGAAAATTATCTTCTCAGATGGTACACATTTCTCTGCTATTTTATTACGAATCTCAACAGCTAGACCTATGGAGTGTTTTCAATTTAAACAAAATTTGTTATAAAATATTTATACTAACTTAAACATGGTATTCTTAAAATAATGTATTAAAAAGTTAGCAATCGAAAATCATTTGCAAGATTGTATATATTCATTCACGATTGTGATACATTCATAAAATCAAACCCGTAGACACAAGCTTTGTAAGTTATCAGTGCGAAGTAATGAAACTATCGTTGTTTGGAATCCCGAAATATCAAACAAATTGGGTTTATCCTAAATTTACCTCAGACCCTGACATTCGGCGCTGTGAGTTGGACAGATGAGTCTTCAGATGAAGAACCCTGCCGAATTCAGTATGCATGAGAAGATTTAAATGACGTCCCCAAACCACAGCTATCCACTCAGACTGACAAGTATCACTACATCTTTTGAATTTATTCGGAATAACATGAAGCCTGCAGCTGTATTAGATTAAAATGTATTATAATATTATGTTTTGTTTAAATTGCGTTATTTTTGTGATCTATAATCACCCTGTCTTACAGATGAGCATATTCACATATTTAGTTTGCCTACTTTTTTATTATCATAATACAGTCATTTTTTTCTAAATTACGACTGAATATTGACTCTAACGTTGTTAGTTCTATTTTCAACTTAACACTTTTCAGTTAGTTTCTTATACTTCGCCAAACTTTTCCTCATAAGCCATTACTAACACTGATAATTCGCTCAAATCCCAGGCGTGTCATATAATTCGTGTTGTTTTTAAAGTTTTAACGTATTACTTTAAATGATATAATCATTTAATTACATATCGTTATTACGAGTATGAACACTATTGAAATTGTCATGAAATTATGAAGATATACTATCAACATTTACATAACGTAATTGTGATGTTAATTTAAGCCACATCCTTAACGTGTAATCCTTACCGTGCAAGGATTCATAGAACTGTAATATTTCGTAAGATAGATTATTGCTACCTAGCATTAATTTTTCAATCGTGTGTTGTTTTCTTGCCAGTTCGGATTACCTATGTTTTTTCTATGTAACCAATTAGAAACAATAAATTGCCAAAAATAGCATGTTAAAATGAAGATAAATCTTTTTACACTACTAAAATCTACGACCCTAAGAAATAAAAAGTACATGTAAGGAATTAAATATAAAATAATATTTTTATCCACAACACAAAATGCTGAAAATTTAAAATAATATTTTTATCCACAACATGAAATGCTGAAAATTTGTCCAAACATCGAGTATCTTGAATCTATCGATATTTACATTACACTCCTTAACTATTAAACTATTTACATTGGTTACATTAAAAATGTAGATGTTTGAGTAGTCAGTCACCACTCGCTCGTAGATGTCTTCAAGAACGTTTCCAAGTGGGTCTTCAAGTAATTCTTCGCTCAGCAAATCTTGAGGGCTTATCGATCCCACCTGCTCTTGCATTATCCTCCACCTGAGTCTTTCAATACAATTGGGATTCCTGTTTCAATATTTAAAATTTCCATATAGGTAACAAAATAATTTTAAATTTACATCAAAGTTTAAAAACGGATAAATAGACAAAGCCACAGAAAGTCAAGTTAAACAAATCGCGATTCATGATGATTGGAACATACATATAAGAACACTTTGGCCCTTGTATTTCATTTCATAAATTCTGTTCCAATTTTCCAAAAACACCCATTTCCGAATTTTGTTTGATAGTTAAAGTATGTAATTTACTTAAGTAAATAGTTAAAAGAGAACTTTTAGTTCCATTTTTCTTTTGAAAATATATTTTGTTTCGTCTATTAAGGTTTTTTCCCTTACATTAAATTTAAATACCCGTTTTATCTTTATCTTTGTGGTGATAGCAACAAGACCGTGGTTGCAACAACTCGAGAAATCTTTTTCCTAAATGCATTATTTAATGTTACACAGTATATATTATTGAGCAATGCCACTTTAGAGCAAACATTATCTAGTTGCCTTCTATCTACTCGAAATAAAACTTGCCCAAGTTTCCTCAGTTTAAGTTAAGAGTAGCGCTATGTAGTCGAGCTAGAGTTAAATGTGCAATCGTTATGTAGCATTAAAAGGAAATGCTGTTTTTACAACTTGATGCTGACATTGTAAATTATTATTTCTTCATTTGAATTATCAACTCAAACATTATGTCATTGATTAAATTTTTACTTCATTCAGCCGTTATTTCGCTGACATTAAATGTATGAAAGAGTTGTTGGACACACAAAATCTACTTTAAATCTACAGAACTAGTCCTAGTACAATATAATGTGGTTGGCACAGAATAAATGCGACAAGCGATCTGTTCTTGTTTGATAGAACTGTTAACTTGGTGTTGTTTCACAAACCGAAACAACCACCCCTATCTCATTACCATGTAAATTGGTGCCATAAACAAATATATTTATTACAGTCACAATAATGCGCTCTATGAAGTATCATGAATACTGGTGAAAGCAATATAAAGAGGGCTAAGATACAAGTACATTGGCACTAAATATTTGCTGTATATACAGGGTGTTTTTTTACGCAACCCATGTTTAAGATAGAATAATGCACATGTACAGATGAAATAAAGTTTGTTTTGTTAATTTTTACATTTTCTACAACCAATTATTTACGTTTTATCACAGTTAGCTTACATTAAGTGTTCAAACAATCCGCCATGGATATTTATACAAAGTTGTGTTCTCTTCATTAAATACCTGAACACGTGTTGCGCAGTACCTTTTTCAATTTCTTGTTATCTTTATTTCAGCAGCTGAATATCCTGTGGGTTGTTTTTCGTAGGCCTTACTTTTTATGTGTCCCCAAAGAAAATAATCTAGTGAGTTTATTTCGGGGATTTTGGGGGTTTAATCCTTTTACTGATAACATAAAATTTTGGGTTGTGTTAAAAAAAACACCCTGTATAAATACTAAAAATATGTTCTAGAATAAGGGTTTTAGCAGGCTTCCTTTTAAGCCTTACCTGTATTAAGTTAATACCAGTCTTCTCAAAAGTATCAATTATGTTAAAAATTACTGCCACAATGAAATCAGATAGCTTTGCTTAGTAATAGGCCTATCTAAAGAAACTCCATTCTCTAGGTAAATTGTATAAATAACCTTGATTTTAATCGATGATTAATAGAGCAAATTACCTAAATTACCTTGTAATCTCTGTGGCAGTACCGTTATGTACTATTTCGTAGTAATAACTAGTTTATATTTATACACCATTACTCCTATCCTATACCCCACTATTCTCTCAAAATATCAGAATAGCAATAAAATATAAAATAGATTTGAAAATACATTCTTACACTATAAATTATTTTGTTAGTTATAGATCTTATTAAATTAAAGTAAGTGCTCGATTATCTTTTTATATATTTATTACAAAACTCTTACCTACCTCAGAATAAAATTCAAATATTGAATTCACGGATAAAAAAAGTGTCGGGGTGGCAAAGCAGAAGGGTAGTTTATGTTTAAGGGTGCAACTTGTTCTAGAGCACTCTGCCCTTTAGTTAAACAACTGTCATTATTCATTTGGTTAATTGGTTGTTTCTAGAACTTTCAGTGCTCTTCTCTTCAAAGTCAGAGATAAAATAGTTAAATTTTCAACACCACTGTTCGTTGCTAAAACATATTAATTTTTTAGGGAGCTGTCTGAAACTATAAAAATTGTTTTAAGTTTATTTGCATAACATGGTTTTATTTTAATCGAAATATTTGTTTACAAAATTTACAAAAATGCTGTTTAACCTGAATAAAATATGTTTCTACAAGTTCCCCAATTTTTCATATTTCGTGGCAGCAAATCTGCATACTCATTCCTCATTTTATCCTTATGGGAAACAATTAAAATTTAATTCATAACATATCTTGATAACACATTGTACATGGCCTCTACCAGTTGAGTTTCACTAGATGTTGATTTAAAGTACAGAATTTTTATATACCTGCATCAGCATACATACTCACTCCCCATGCCTCATGTTATTCATATAGAGAAAATAAAACAATGTCATATGGCTTATGTTGGGTTGAAATATGATTAAAAGCATGAAAAATTTGCAATTTATACAGGTCTGCTGCCATCAGTCAGTGTGATGATTGAGGCAATGACTCATCCTAAACATTTACTTGGTTCAGAAAGTACAAAAACTGGTGAGGTAAGTTAGTGAGATAAAATCTGTTCACCTTTCGGTGGTTGACTCTACTAAAGGTTTGTTCGAACTGTGTCCGCAGTCCAGTTGATTGCATCCACTGTTGTAGGTGCGGACGGGAATGGTGAAGGTGAGTGATGGCAAGACCCGGCCGACCCCCATGAGGCTGCACTTGTCCATGGAACTGCTGAAGCTGCAGAAGGAAGAGATCTCTCCCATCAACAGGAACCACAACCACAAACCTTCACCCTCAGACTCAAGGGTAATATTTTATTAAAAGTCTAAGATTTTTAAATCTTTTTACACTTAAATTCCTTACAAACACGCAAATTTCACATTAGTTAACAAAGTATAGTATTTCCAAATAACAACAAAAACCAATAGAAATGGTGGGAATAAGGTCAAGATTAAAGCATGCCAGCTGATCCTGGGCTCATTTTACATAATTCATGAAAATCAGCTGGCCTTTTGAAAAAAAGCTTGACCTTGGCCATTGAAATAAATAATCAATGCCTTGGCCCACCAGTTATATTTTATTTTGTTATAGTGCCGTATTAACAGTCTCAAAGTCTGATTTATAAAAATGGTGAAAGATTAAAAATATTACATACTGGTATATATTTTTAATAGCTCTGAAGCACTGGAGGACGCAACTCCGTGCAGACATTGTCCTGACACAGAGACCTAGCAATATGTATCTATTGAACATATGTCCTTGGATTTGCCCCATTTGGGATCTTACAAGGAATAAACATTACCACATAATCAAAAATATTATAACAAATTGAAAAAAGAAAAATAACGTTGATGTCTTTGAAGAAATTGACATTTCAAGTGGAAAAAATTGACCTATCAAAAGATGTGATGTCATTGCTATTGACAGGTAGAAACAACATATTTTATTGCTGTAATTTTTTGAGAAAGTACACAATCAGCCTACTGATTAAGACTACTTGTCCATAAAGAGTTAAATTATACCGGCACAAAAATAAAAGAAGACTTTCAGAACAAGTATAGAATATCCTATGTAGAAGTCACTGGCTTAATGGTTGGACCAGATGAGGAACAATTCCAGAGTTTTTCAAAAAATTCTAGAATCAGTTTCACCTCCCAAGACACTCATGGTATTATCTCAACAACAAAGTTTAGATAATCAGTTATTATTGTAAGGAGACACGTATTCAAAAACTACTAATTTAATGCCTAATTATTCAACAATTATTAATATATTCTTGCAAAATTAGAACAATTTATTCTGCAACCTTTTGTCATCCAGCAGCTCAACTGAAAGAAGGAGTTAATATATTCATTTTCAGTTGTTTAGCCTCCGGATTACTGTAGAATACTAAATAATGGTTTAAATACCTGCTTCGAAGTAATCCAAATAAGTTGCCGTGGCGACTAGTTTCGGTTCTCAATAGTGAACCATCATCGGGCCATTACAAGGAGTCTTCATTTACTTCAATTGAAGGTCGTCATGGTTCTTTAAAAAATACACAATCACACACGGACACGGACACATTATTACGATACGAAAAATATTTAAAACATTAAACAAAGAGTTCACGGACAGGAGCGACGCGACCAGGCGGAAGTAAGTTCGTCTATAGACACACTATGATAGTCTATAGTCTATAGATGAACTTACTTCCGCCTGGTCGCGTCGCTCCTGTCCGTGAACTCTTTGTTTAATGTTTTAAATATTTTTCGTATCGTAATAATGTGTCCGTGTCCGTGTGTGATTGTGTATTTTTTAAAGAACCATGACGACCTTCAATTGAAGTAAATGAAGACTCCTTGTAATGGCCCGATGATGGTTCACTATTGAGAACCGAAACTAGTCGCCACGGCAACTTATTTGGATTACTTCGAAGCAGGTATTTAAACCATTATTTAGTTAATATATTATTTCCTTAATAAATTATTTTCATCATGTTCAATATTCAGACTCCGTACAAAACAAACATAATGGTTTTGATGAGGTTCAGTAGGATTTAAAAAAAGTAATCTACTGCATATAAAGGCTGTATAATAATAATGATATGTAATGATTTTTTTGTAATTTTGTCCAGTGTCAGCAGGAAATTTTTTTAAGGTTGTGCTGCAAATTATATGTACAAAAACTGTTAAAGGTGGAGGGAAGAAAGCCACAATAGTGCAAACGTAGGCTTGCATTAAATCTGCCAGCATAAATTACTTTTATTTCCACGCTTGCAATTCATTACCGTTAGTTGGGCCACCAGTGACTCAACTGCAGGATTGTATTCCCAAGCCACTCTCGGCTGCTCGGTTATTCTGCTGGATGTTACCTTTGTTTCATTTTCCAAGTATATATTATATGTATGCTATATTTTATTGTTATAAAATCTAAATTATTTAGGATTTAAGCAAAACAACTAATCAAAATTTGACCATGCATATTGCATGTATGGAAACCCATTCAGAGAAATTTTCTACAAATTAGTTGAATCTAAGCTCATTATAAATCTTATGGTAGATTTTGGTTTAAACCAGATTCAAGTTTAAACTAGGTTGGTGAAACCAATTTTAGAATACATAGAGATACGATACACTAGAATAAATACAACTATGAAGCGGGAGAGAGAGGGTAATTGATGTACTTATCGTTTGCCTCAGGCCAATCCCACGAATGCAAACGAAAACAAATTAGGAATCCTGAAATCTCCAAAAATTCAATTTTCTTAGTGCCACTAACTAGCGGACAATCAACAAACTTTTTGAATAAGATAAAAACAACAATAAACATGCAAAAAAGACTGCGTTTTGCAAAAAAAAATGCTCCAAACAATGATATATTTGGTGGGATCTTGTAAACCATTTGGTTTTTATTTGTTCACATGAGGGACATGCCTCTCGCAGGTAAAATATAAGTGAAATCCCTTCCCTCTCCTGCTTTATAATTGTTTACTTTTTCTGTAATCACCTGCATGAATGTGTGTTAACTTGCCAGGTGAGAATCGTGGGAGTGACCCGGCAGAAGGAGGGAGGGCTGGGCCTCAGCATCAAGGGCGGGGCAGAGCACAAGCTGCCGATCCTCATCTCTCGGATATTCAAGGGCCAAGCAGCGGATCAGACGGGGGAACTGTTTGTAGGGGACGCTATCATAAAAGGTAAGGTCTTATTCTTCTATTACACTTTGTATTCAAGAAAGATTCCGAAAAAGCACTGGAAATCTATTTATTTTACACAGATTAATTATGTTCCTCGTTTTTATTTACAAGGCAAGTGTCCAATGACAGAGAGACCCCAGAAAGACTACTCGCTTTTCCTCATTTCTCTCCTCCACCACTTGATTATGTCATTCGTGTGTGGCTCGAAATTAAAAACAAGGGTCATTAAGTAATAACATATAGAAACATAATTTAAAATTAACTTTGAAGGTGATGTAATATTGTGAATACTGTTTGATATTAGAGAATACACTTCATTGCCATTGTTCCTAAGTTTTTCAGTTTGATCAATGTTAAATCTTAAAAAAGAGCATTAAAATATGAGCTCAACCATAGTTAGCACTTATGCTACATAAAGTAGTGGTAGGAATAAAATGCTGAGCCTGTAAGTCAAACTTGACTGGTTTGATCCCTGACATGGTCTGCTATGATTCAATTATGTGAGGCCCTCGGCCATACCTATTGGAATGGATGCTGTATCAGGACTTAGCTTTGTTACTATTGCCACACAAGCTTATTGGCTCATAGAGACAAGCTACATACTGTAAAATAGCCAATCTGATCGGTCAGTGGCCATGCATTAGATCACTATCACAAAGAGATGAATTAAGTTCTGTTTTAAACCTCTAAGTATGCTTTTCTTTCTAACATTTCCAATCACCTGGTGTTACCATGGTCAGATATCTATCAGATTGGTGAGTTTACTGTATTAAAAAAATATTCTGAGCTCAAAGTAAATGAAATATTCAGTGAAAAGAATAAACAAATGAACAGTTGCTAATGTACCTTTTTAATTCATATTCTTAACCAATATGTAATGTCATTCCAGTTAACGGAGAGCTGATCACAGCATGTCAGCACGACGAGGCAGTCAACATCCTGAGAAATGCGGGGGACATCGTCATGCTGACAGTGAAGCACTACCGGGCCGCCACTCCCTTCCTGCAGAGGACCAGTAAGCTACTAAGATCCAAACACCAAAGTGGTCTTGGGCTTCAAAAGTCTTTATATTTTTTTTATTAAAGTTGTTAGAATAATACTCAACTTAAATCAATCTAGATGGTTTAGTCCAGCAAGAGGTAGTTTGGTACATTCCTTTGAGTAAAGTCCACATTTTAGTTTTAATGTGTTAAAGTTTTCTTACTCATATATATTACTTAATTAATGTTTTTAATTTATTTTAGTAAAATTGTCAAATTAAAAATGGAAAATATTAGCATATATTATTTATATAATATGTTTCCACACAGAAAAAATGAAGTCTTGGCCAAATAGGAATACTCACTGCATATTGAAAATTACTTGAATCCATCAAGTGATCTCTGTGGTAATAATTTTGTGAAAACCTCACATGCTGGAAAAAACTCGAGTGTGAAAATTAATTATTGTCCTCCGATTCAATATCAATTAAGAAAAACACTACATTCAGTGTAATTTTAAACAACCAAAGGATTTAATGTGTGTGAATAAAAGAATAAAGTAGACTATGACCGATAAAATGTACAAACATAAATATTGCAGCATATTGTGTTGAATCTGCAATATCAAACTTGAAATTGGGTTTTGAAAAGAGAGCTAGAGAGGAGTAAAAGTAAAGTTTTGACACATCTGCACACTGGGCGCCAAGTTACAAAGTTTGTCACATAACCATTTATATCTTCATATTCTAAACTTTGTTGATATGCTATATGTTTGAAAATATATTTTAAACTGTTGAAATAAAATACAAATATATAAAATCTGAATTTACAAAAATATTCACTTTATCGCAATTTTAATTTAAAATCTAAAACTTAAACAAAACACAATAAAATTTAAGAATCACAAACCCATACCATCCTTACTTGATAGAAAAACAAAAATCTAATTGTAATAAACTGGTTGTGTTCTCAGTGGCGTAACTAGTGTGTCTGCGCCCCAATGCAAGTATTCCCAGTGTGCCCCTTTTCGTAGACTCATTTCCCCATAACCTCCAACGAAACTGACAAAGACATCTCTCCATACTTCCACACTTCCTGGATACTATTTCACTACACACGACATCATACAAGCTCTATCCAGTTAGAGAAAGATTATCCAAAGAAATATAATTTATTATGTACAGTAATTTTAAAGCTAATTATTAAAAAAAAATATTCAAAATATTAATTCCAAGAAAAATTAAGTTACTAAGCATTTCTAAACACCATTATCATAACTGAAGTAAGGATCACATTAAATCATTATCATTTTACATACTTACAATTAATTAATGTACTTTTTAGGACGGCAAAATATAGACTACTTCTTACTTTACTTAACATTTTATATTTATTTAGTGCCCTATACTATATATGTGATAACACAAGCTACAATATAATGTTCATGTTCCGTTTCTCAAAATTTGATTAATTTTACTAGATGATGCATTCTTATAGTCAAAGAGCTGCCTACAGCTCATAGTGACAACACTGTACGTTAATTCTGATTCCCTGATAAATCCCCTACGGTTCTTTGTTTCAGGAACCATCTTACTAACTTTTCTACATCTAAAGACTGAGCTCTTTCATGTTCAATACTAACTAAGCTAAGATCACACAGTCTAGTATTGGACATAGAATTCCTTAAGTAGTTATTTATTATTTTTAGATTAGAAAAAGACCTTTCACTACTTGCAATAGTTATGGGTAATGTAAGAAACATTATGAATTCTGTACATACGTTTGGCACACTTGATGCAATAAACTTATTTCTAATCAATAGATAGTCAGCCAACTGGCTGATTTTGCTTATTTTATTACTTTTGATATCGTCTTTGACTACATTTCCAAAATGTATCTAAATTTTCCAGAATATCAGTTTTTTGCGCCGCATTGGTTGCATTGACGTTAGTTACGCCACTGTGTGTTCTTAAAAACTAAGTTTATTTTCAAAGCATCATTTATCAAATCTTTGTGGATTAGTTTTGCAATAACAGAACTGGAGGAAAATGAGACTACATACTCTTAACATTGTATATATAAATGAAATTTTGTCGGAGTGCTTACTTTTTTAACAGTCTCAAAGATAACCCATTCACTTTTTATTGGATTTGAGGAGCACTTATTCATTCTTAACATTGAATCATGTATCTCTTTTTTCTTTTTTTAACCATTTTATAGTTAGGAAAATGTTTTAACATTTTGATAGGGGCGGACCAGTTCTTGGTCTTCTTTCCAATTTTACACTGTTGCTACAGGTCTCGCATGACCATTTCCCCACCATTTTAAACACTTGTGCGAGATCTTTTTTGTTTTCTTTATTGTTCTTGAAGTGTTTTCACTATCTGCTAGATTCAGTGACTCTTAAACTTCAAAGTCAGGAAACCGTCTTGACTGCTGTCATAGCTAAAGGAAAATAAAAATTATTTATTTACTTCAGGGAAATTTTTTAAAATAAAATATTTGAAAACTTGAGTTTAAACTCTCACTTAAAATTCATTACTTTAAGCATTATACAGATAAAACTCTAATTTTTATTTATAAAGATAAATAAAAATATTTATGAAGAAGATTATATATATTCCTAATTTGATAACTCGATTGCAGCTTGGGGGAATGGTGGCGGGTGCTTGGGTAAAGTTTGATTAACCCATATCATCAATGTAAATAATTATTTTTCTCCAAAAATTCACAATATTGAAAGTTGGGACAAAATAATAGCCATCTGAGGAAGAAACTCTCAGTTATAGAACCTAGGTCCCCTCCTAAAGATTTTTGACTCCCCCTTCAAAACTCAGACATCCCCTCAAAACGTACCTAGTTTTTTTTAATGTAATGGGAGGGGGGATTCCTGGTGTTTGAGTTTTGTAGGGGGGGGGGGGGGGTGGTAAGTTTGGATCTTTGCACACAGTCTTTCAAAACCAGAAAACAACCGTTATGGAGGGTATGACTATTTGACAAGCAAAAACACAACTTTAGACATTTCCAATGAAAGTTTTTTTGTATAAGAATGTACCCTCTAGAACTCTTTTAGACAAGTGTCTCACCGAGTGGTGGGAATCACACAAGTGTCTCACCAAGTGGTGGGTGTGTATCACATAACTCCAGGTGGGTTTATCTGAAAGATTTTAACCATTCATCCCCAGAATTCACTTCTTTTCAGCTGCCCTATATGTAAAAGTACACCAGTCTCTTATTGTTGTGTTCATTTGATAGATATGGTCAAAATCTCAAATCCTGACCGTAAGTATATTTCCCTCACCTGCTATGTTAAGATGCTTTTTACTCCTTGCAATGTGTCAGTAAAATAATAACTTGTTTTACCAGTTAACACCAGTTAACTACCAGTTCACTAGCAGGAGTAAAATGAATACTTTATCTCCCACCGAGAGACATAGTAAACCCTTAAGGATAACACTGAAATCACTAATTCAAACATTAATTCGCCTTCAGACTTCCACGCACACATGCAAATATGTTGCAGCTCAACGAATGCAGTTGCTTACAGCTGGTTTAGTGGCATGAATAATCAAATACGTATAACATTAACAACAATCAGTTGTGAGAACATCGCAAAATTAAGCATGAAAGAACAATGCAACAATCAGCTAATCTCTGGTGCATGCATGTATGCAGCTACCCGGATGCAGGCGCTAATAGTAGAACGAAACAAAATGGTTAATTTTGTTACTTACTAAGGTAATAAAATAATTGTTTATGATCAGGATTTATAATTGCAGGCGAGGGAAAAATGTTGTATGTATTTCGAGAGCCTCCCTTAGGAAAATTGTCACCCTCCTCAAGCTGAGGCGCCAAAATTTTTACTCATTAGACAATGTTGTATTTTACTCACTCAACTCACAAATAACTATTGACAACTAATAATTTTATTTTTTTAATTGGTTCATTATTTATTGCTACTTAGCAGCAGTGAGAGGGCAGGGCTTGATTAGGGGGTGTTCCACCTCCTCCTCAACTCACTATGCGTAAAAATTTCACACTGGTTTGAATTTTCGTACTCCAACAAGAATGTAATCATTTAAATCGCTGAAATGAACCAAAATATTTCCAAAACTTTTTTGAAGATATGGGATTAAAACTCATGAGGATCCGGTTAGTGGCCTGTGCTTGCACTGGAGGGCGAGTTAACTGAATTGAGTCGAGCCAAATTGTTTACTTGTTTCACTAACCAAAATTTTTACAAGGTTAAAACTCAGTACACCAGGGCCGGCGACAGGGGGGGGAGCGGGGGGGGGGGGCAGGGGGAGGCAAATGCACAAGGGCCCGAGAATCCTGTCGCCGGGCCTGCAATACACCAAGCAAGTCAAACAGACTAGTTACAACTCCACCTGCCAATATACCCATGTAAATCATACACTATTAACACAATACAAACATAAAATAATCTAAAGATTGCTAACATATGCAATAGAGATTTCTTATTATTAAATAAAAAGGAAGGACCTGGTAGAGGAAGATTTGTGGAATTAGAGAGCAAGGCAAGAAGACTCAGAAAACAGGAGAGATAGAGGCAACTTTTTGGGGAAGCCAATAAATACCACCTTGGGCATGCATGGCCATGAGAGTAAGAGTAAGAGTAGAGTAAGATTACTCTTAAGTCTCATCGATAAAGCTAATCATTACTGATGCTTTTCAGACTCACTAATGATCAATCCTTTTCAGTTAACACAACAAATTTTCATTTTTCAAAGTGAACATTTTACATAAACCGATTAATCACTGTTTCAGATGAGGAGGAGCGGATGCTGGACAATGAGGGGGAGACGGCCTCCGAGAGGGAGGGGGAGGGGGGGTGGCGACTCAGCCATCATGGCTCCACATCATCCATCACCCAGTCCCAAGTCAGATGGGTGGACATCATCACCGGTAAACAACCCTGTGATTAGGATTGCTCATCAATCGCTTGAAACTGTATAGCTTGTGAAAAGTTCTCAGGGGGCGAGAAATTGGTCTTAATAATCTAAATATGTGTTTTTAATTAGTTTTTTCTCTGGTATTCATACACACACTTCCAATAACAAGGTGTTTGGGACTGAGGCTAGCTCAGATACTAAGAACCTCAGATAAAACAAAAGTCGCTTTTATTTTGATGTTAGGATTTAATGAGACATCTTTAATAATTCAAATTGTGTGTGAAGTATGCTTTTAAATTGATTAATAACGTTTACAAGACATCAAAGTCATTTCCATGACATAAAAAATTGCTCAGGGGCCATCCATAAATTATGTAATGCCCCTTGGGAGAGAAGGGCTTTACGTTATTCAACAAAATCTTTTTCTTAATTCTTAAAGAGATTTACTCTTTATAAAGATTTTTTTTTAAGTTTATAATAAACTTTTCCCCCATAAGAAGGCAAATGGAATTAAGTCTGAACAACCATATCTATTATAAATACAAATACACAAATCAAAATGCAGCATCTGTAGCATCTGCAGCTGTAACTGCTCAGCATTAGAGGAAGTAGGAGACAGAAATAAGGGGAATTGAGGGAGGGTAGGTGGCACAGTCCTACATAATATCAGAGAGAGGGGGTCAGTGTCACTACTATGAGTCCATTTACAAGGGGCAAGGGGTCTTATGAGACCGATTTAAGGGTTTATAATTTAGAGACGGCCCCTTGTGCAAAACACTTGCAAGATTCGTATTCTAAGTATCTAAATTCATGTATATACTGTAATAGGAGAATTTCATTAGTGTACATTGTATTAAAAAATAACTCTAAGAGTTACAGTAATTTGTCCAACATCCATGGTATTACTATTTATTGCAACATGACTGGTTTCAGGACTCTTTCAATCAATTTACAATGCCGTAAAACTGACTAACTTTTCCAGTTCCACTTATGATGGCGTATGTGACCCGATACATCTTCGGCACAGACAAGCTGCGACCGAACGCTTTTGAAGTGAGAGGGTTGAACGGCTCTAGCACGGGGGTCGTACACTGCGACGACGCTGCTATACTCTCCCAGTGGCTTAAATACATCACAGACAATATCATGGGCCTCACTCATCTGCAAGTAGGTATTTAATATTGTGATTGAGTACTTTGCTTTTCCAGCCACCTTTTTTGTACTCAGCTTTAGCTTATGTCAAAAAGGAGCAGACTAACTAACTGAAGAATTTAGAGGTACTGCCAGCAATCTGTGGGATGCCATATGTTTACATGAGATGCCCTGCACAAGCCAGTTTCAAGAAGGCGGCAAGAGTCATTGTTTGAAGTAGATTCAGGAAGCGGTTACCCAAGTTGTGTTTAGAAAGTTAAATTATGAATGAAAAGAAAATTTACAAAAATAATTAACAATATATTAAATATTATTGCAAATGTGGTTTATGATTATGAGAAAGCTTAGTAGGAAGATAGTATTGTCGGGTCCTGGAAGCCGCGACCCGGACATGGACAAATTAACTAGACATGAATGGAGATACAGGTTGCCAATTTTAGCCCAAAAATCCGTGGAAAATATGTTGTCAAAATTACCCTCGACTCGCCAGCTTAATGAGCGTTTTGATTTAATCAGAATTATGAATTAACTAACCTGACCTTCGACTGTTCAACTACGAATTTAATAATGATCTAGCATGCTTGGACAACTAAGCCTGAAAATGAAATTTAAGTGCCATGGCTAACAACAACCCTACCAATTTGGAATTTAGAATCTGTGGACCGATTAGTTGCCAATTGGTTTAACCTAAACCCTCATCCCCCAAAACCCCTCCTTTCGGAATCTGTACCTAGCAACCCATAATGTTAATTTAGATACCTGACCAAATGATGTTGAACCGGCGATAGCTGGTGGAGAAGAGAGCTTGAAGTTGGGCCGTTGGCGGTATTTTGAATTGGCGCATGCGCAGAGGGATAGTTAACTAAATGATCATTCATTTCTTCTGTCAGCTGAGGGTGCAGGTATACCAACGGCATAAATGTGGATATCCCACAGATCTCCCCCCCTCCCCCCAAAAACAGCAAAAAAAAAGGAAGCTGGGGAGTGCGAGATAACTACTGCAATCTGAAACTTGAGAACTTAGGTTTAACATTTAGAAAAAGGTTAAGTACATGTCGGTTAGGTCAGGTTAATTTTACCAATAATAATGGTAAGAATTATTTTGGGATCCCATAAGCAAATACAATAATAAATAATACACAGATCATGAGAATCACAAGTACATATATTAATAAATGTCTAAATGAATAAATAAATGCATAAATGAATAAATAAATGCATAGACCTAAATAAGTAAATGACAAATAACAAATTGATGGGACTGAAACTATTGTAACTGTTGAGGGTGGCAATTTCTGAGTGATGAGGACTTGTATCCTTGACCTGCTGCAGTTAGTCAAGGGGAACAATCCGCTCCTCCCCATGGGCATTGGTTATGCATTGTGCTAGAAGTAATAAAAAAATTCAAAAAAAAAGGGCCTTCAGCACAATACACAGGCTTAAAAGGGGAACCCTAAAATGTCGGGGGAAAAAAAATTCTCTAATCCAATGCCACAGGGAAGAGCTGCTGCTCGGAGAAGATGACACAGCGGGTCGAGGACACCCACCACCCTCTGAAGGCACAGCCTACGCGAAGCAGTACCTGAGTCACAGAAGGGGCGAGATGGGCACCGCGGCCAGCTGTGTCTTTGGGTTGTGATTTGATTTGGCCTAAATTAACTATAACTAACTTAACCTAATATCACTGCCGAGGGTCAGTTACAACATACATATCAGGGAGGTTCAACTGAGATATCAGTTAGTTTGTTGTCGGGTCCTACTTTCTTGTTGGGGTTTTTCTTTTTGGAGAAAGTTTGGTTGGAAAAACTTTTTTAATTGTGAGACATGTGCTCTTCTAACCACCTTACCCGTGGAAGGATCTACTAATATAACTGTAACTGGAGAGGTGTAGGCTTGGATGACTGTAGGTTTGGACCAAAGTGGGAGGAGCTTGGCATTGATTTTGTCCGCCGCCTTACTTTGGTGATGAAGCCTAAACATGACCCAGTCTCCTACTTTGAATGATGGGAGGGTCCGCCCTTTGTTGTATTGTTTTTGCCTAGCTTGGTGTGATTTAGTGAGATTATGGTGAGCCTTTTGCCATCTGTCTCTTTGAAGTTGTGGGTTATGATTCCTTGGGAGTAGCTGATCTAGATTCCAATTAAGTTCAAGTGGATGCTTAATCTGGAAGCTAAGAAATAAGTCGGCTGGAGAGTATCCGGTACTCGAGTGTTTCGCTGAATTGAATGCAATCTGGAAAAAGTGGAGGTTTTTATCCCAGTCAGTTTGATGTTCTGAATGAAAAATGCGGATGGCTATTTTAATGTTTTTGTTCACTCTTTCGGCATGGCTAGGATTCGGGTAATACGGAGTCGTAGTAATATGAGTAATGCCAAACTGAAGACACATATCAGAAAATTCTCTAGAAGTAAATGAAGAGACATTGTCAGAAACTATAAATTTAGGGAATCCAAAGTAGGCAAACAAACCAGATTGCAAAAGGTTGACTGTGGTTTTGGTTGTTGTGTTTTTGGCGGGCAGGAAAACTGCGTACTTAGAGAAGGCGTCTACAATTGTCAGGATATAGCGGTTGTTTTTGCGTGACTTAGGAAGGGGTCCAATATGGTCGATGAAGATCTTTTCAAAAGGCTGTGTTGGGACTTCAGAAGAAAGGAGGCCAGTTCGGGTATTAGGGGCTTGTTTTGATCTCTGGCAAGGTGTACAAGACCTAACCATGTTGGATATGGTTTCCTTTAAGGTGGGTGACCAAAAATTGGGTTCTATCCGGGACCAAGTTTTTTTTATGCCTAAGTGAGCTGTACTAGGGGCTAAGTGGTAGTATTTAAACAACAACGGAATAAGGCGATCTGGGACTACTATTCTAGGTTTAGTTTGGTTTGGTTTTTTATGAACTAAAATGTCGTTATTTACAGAGTAGTTGGGGGGTGGTTTCTTTCCTTTTAAGCTACGAATTATTTTCTGAATGTCTTGGTCTTCTGCCTGATATTCTTTTAAGTCTTTAAAAGCTTCCGGAATTTTGAAAAGAACGTTTACTTGCTGTGGTTTTACATTTTGATTAGTGATGTTTGAAGCTACTGGGGGAGTTTCTTCGAACATTCTACTCAAACAATCAGCTACTACATTACTTCGCCCACGAATATGATAAACCGTAAATTGAAAAGAGTTGATTAAGGTGATCCATCGAGCAATTTTGCCTACTTGTCTCGGATGGTTTAAGAGCCAGGTTAACGCATTGCTATCTGTGTAAAGGTCAAAGTGGCGATGTTCTAAATATACTCTAAATTTGTCGAGAAAATAAGTTATAGCTAACGCTTCTAGTTCGAAGGCACTGTAATTCTTTTCATGGATATTAGTCGGTCGGGAACCGTAAGCAACAGGGAAGAGTTGATCGTCATACTTTTGAGAAATTACAGCACTTAGACTAGTTCTGCTGGCATCTGTGTGCATTACAAAAGGCAAATCAAAATTTGGCATTTTTAAAACTGGTGATGAAGTTAGTGCGTCCTTGAGCTTTTGAAAGGCGGTGTTTTGCTCTTTACCCCAAACAAATTTTTCTCCTTTTTTCTTTAGTTTGTTCAAAGGTGCTGCAATGCTAGAATAGTTGGGTATAAATTTAGAATAAAAGGCTGTCATCCCCAGGAATCTAGATAGTTGTTTTAAGGTCTTGGGCACGGGAAAATCATCAATAGGTTTGGTCCGTTCCCTACTAATAGTCAATGAGTTATTTTTTATGACATGACCTAAAAACTCAATTTCGTTAGAAGCTACTGTCATTTTGGTTGGGTTGACGGTGAGGCCTGCTTTACTGAGGCGATGCAGTACTTCCTTAATGTGGGTAAGGTGTTCCTCAAATGAATTAGAGTAAATTACTAAGTCGTCGAAAAAGGAATAAACATACTTAAACTTTAAATCTCCTACTACTTTGTTCATTAAATCAGTTAAGACCATACTACCGTTTGCGATTCCAAATGGAACGAAATTATATTCGTAGAGCCCCCAGGGAACTACAAAGGCAGTGTATTGTTTAGACTGTTCATCAAGGGGAATTTGGTTGTAAGCCGAGTTTAAATCTAACAAAGTAAACCACTTGGCCTTGCCAAGATGTTGAAAGGCAGAGTCTAGAGTGGGCATTGGTACTGCTTCAAGTGACAGACCTGAATTCAAAGCCTTATAATTTACTACCATGCGGGTTTTACCACCCTTTTTGGGAACAGTAAAAGCTGGAGATGAAAAGGGGGATGTTGATTCTCTAATTACTCCATTCTTTAGAAGTTCGTCGATATGCTGTCTTAATATTTCAGTCTTTGGGGGGGAAAACTGGTAAGGCCGTGATTTCACCAGGTGGCCTGGCTTGATGTTGATATGATACTTTATAAGATTGGTTCTTCCTAATTTTTTGGTTATTGTATTTGGGAAAAGATTAATTACTTCCTGTAATTTCTGGATTTGGTCCCTAGTTAAATTCTCTCCAAACTTAGGGCCTTCGTCGTCCACTGTTGGTTGATCTGGGGATTCATTATGACTAAATGAAAGAATCAAGGGCTGGGTGTACGGGAAAACTATAGTTTCTTTAGCTATATTGATTATTGCTCTAGTGTATTTCACAAAATCTAGTCCTAGAATGGCTTTCACAGGTAAGTTTTCAGCTACGTAAAAAGGGAATGACCAAGACAAATACTGAACTCTAAAATGTAATTTTACTCGGTACTTGAAAGGCAATGGATGATTTGAAGCAGTATTGGCCGAAGTAGTGACTTTAATCGGTTGTTCTGATACGACTCCCTTGGTCGTCTTAATTTTATCAAATACTTCTTGAGATATGATTGAGCAGGACGCTCCGGTGTCTACTAAGGCTGAGGTAATATGTTTGCGAAATTTAATAGATAAAAAGGATTTGCTACTTATTTTAACTTGGTGGTTGTTGTTGCTATTACTAGTGCTTTCTGACTTGAATTTGGGAGTTGATTGTGGATGAGGCCTGTATGGTTGGTAATATTGAACACTATGATTCCATGAGGCAGGCTTAATACTGTAGGGAAGGGTGCTGCCTATTGACCTCCCCAGCGGGGGTTTAAATTCCGCTGGTAGAAGTTGGGTGGTGGCCTATTTGAGTTGGGTTGTCTTGGATGTGGGTAGTTGCTATTGAAATTTTGGGGTGGGGGGTAAAATCCCACTGGTGGGTGATAATTCATTGGTGGTCTTGGTCGATATTGATTGTTATTGTAAGGGAAAACTGGTGGACCTGAGTTGTTTGGAACGGGGTAGTTATAGTTGTTCCTAACTGGGTTTTGACGATGTCGCCAATTGGGTTGAAATTGGTTATTATTTGGTGAATATTGTTGGCGTGGCCTATTAGGGTACCTGTCCGGGGGTTGTGTACTGATTGGGTGTTGACTTGAAGCTACCGGTACTGATTGGGTGACTAAACTGGCAGAGAGGGGCGCAACATTCATTAAGTCTTGGATTGTGGTCATAGGCTTAAGGCCTGCAAAAGTGGTCCTAGTTTGAGGGTTTACTCCTCTGAAAATGGTTTGGAAAACCTCAGTGTCAGGTGTTTTCGGCGACAGAATAGTATATAGAATTTGAATGTCTTTTACATAATCTGCCAAATGTTCGTTTGGTCGCTGTGGCCTATATAGATACTGATTTTGCAATTCCCTAAGGGTTTCTGTTGTAAAAAAGTTTTCTCTAAGGCTTTCAAGCGTTTGTTGCCATGTAAGGTTTTGAGCTACTATTGACATCCAGAATTCCCGAAGTCTGTTTGTGGTGTACGGGACAACATTTAATATTATGAGTTTATCTTTCATTAATTTCATGTCTATGATTTGATGTAACCTTTTTAGAAAAGTGACTGTTTCGTGTTTGTTTTCCCCTGATGATTTGGGTAGTTCCTTAAGCAAGTCCCTTACATAGGGTGGGCATTTGTCCTCTTTGGTTTGAACAGGATTGATTTGTTTTATTTGTTCAGCAAGTGATGTTGTGGTTTGAGATACTGCGTTTAGTGTCATTGCTTGGAGAGACTGTATTAAGGTTTGTAAAGTGGGATCCAAAGTTAAGGGCTGTGGTGGAAGGTTGAACATAGGGTTCGGCGGTTGAGTTAGGGTTTGTAATGCAGGATGGGTTGACATTGTTGGACCAAAGGTGGCGTAAGTAGTCGAAGTAGATGGTGTAGTGGATGTTAAAATTGAGACAGTTGTAGCTTCCGGTATAGTGGAAGGCAGGCAAGTAGTCACTGCCGTTGTAACAGGAATCTGATCTAAGTTGAGTAAGTTTGCTGTCTGTGGATTCGATTCGTTTGGTGAAGATCCATCCTTGTCTGGATCAGAATTAGAAGCTTTGACACCTCTGATGAACTGTTTGATTATTACTCTGTTTTCCTCCAGAGTAGATGCTGGAGTGATGCCCCAAGCTATGCATTGCGCATTCGCTTGGGGAGCAGTAAGGGTATTTACCCATGCAACTGTGTCTGGGATATTATTTAAGTCATATGTTGACATTGGATATTTCATAAACATGTTTCCTTTGGGAGGGGTCCCAAAGAGATGTTGGGGAGGTAACTGAAGAGAAGTTATTATTATTATTTATTTTTTTAGAAAATATTGGAAAGGCAACAAATTAAAAACCATCTTTTTTTTTAAAAAAAATCATTAAATTTGTTAGTTAGATTATTGATACCTTGACCTTGGTTAGCTAGCTAAAGAACTACCCAATCCCTATGTTTCAAATTTCTTTGTTTAATTATTTATTTTTTATTTTTTGGGTGTTAGTAGGTTGTTAGGAAAATTTCATGTGGGAAAGATAAGGAATATAGTCTGACAACCCCTGAGCTAAGTGGAAAACGACATCTGAACAGAAAACCAGCAGTTGACCTATTCGTCCAAGGTGGTATCTCCCGACGGAGCTGTCACACCTAAACACGATACGCCATCCATGCGGAACCTCACGACCCTCCAAGACCACCTTGTCTTGTGTTGGTGAGGGGAGGTTCATATTTGGTTTCGCTATAGCCTAACTACGCATTTGAGGGATATTAATCTCGTCGTTTGCTTTAGTTGGGGAGTGAGGCCTCCGAGCAAATGGCATTAGTTAAAAAGGCCTTTTTTATTTTTTTAATTTTCTTTTATCTTTGTGCACAGAATAAGGAAGGTGAAAGGAAAGATTTATTGCACTGTCTGGATGATCTCCTTTTATCATTTGTTTCCATTTCCCCGCCGACGCATCGCGGGCGTCTAGTATCACTCTACTGGTTTTGCTTTTGGCACCAGTGGTGATTTTACCAGACACCATGGGCATGAGATAAGAGGTTTTGTTTTGCCACTCATCGCATACCCATGGCTGCCACAGGCTAATGGGCCGACAAGGGGGGGTTGGTACCCGACTTACAATGGAATTTACACAGCTGTACCTCTTTCTGTTCATGTGCAATAATAGGGTATACAAGGTTAGGAGGTAAGGTGTCAAGGTTTTCATTTAGTCACCTTTTCAGTCTATTATTTTATTTTATTTTTTTTTAACAATGCCAAATGCTCGTTCATCTAAACTACGCGGTTTGGTGTACTAAGTGACAGCCCATCCAGGGAGATCCTTGATATGCTACTCGCCCTGAGCTAAGTTTGGATCGAATGACCCAGCTAAAATTCAGAACAAGTCCCTATTTCGGTTTCAGACTATAAAAGGTTAGGTGGCGATAACTGGGATGTAATAACTGGTTATATTGTTATAAAGGTTGGTTGGAATATTGGTAAGTTCACATAAACATGTTACGATAATATGTAATAATGTTTAGGATTTAAAATGATAGATGTTACAGTCATTTTTGAAGCAAAAGGAAAAGAAAAAAAATCAAAGTCTAATTTGGCGCATCGATGCCGATAGCACTTCTGCTAGAACCAAGGTTGGCAATAGAAAAGTTAAACAAAACCCTAAGTGCTTTTGCAATTTATTTATAAAAACCATTTATTTGTTTTATATTAAAGTAAAATAAATAATAATAATAATTATTATTATTAGGCCTATAATCATTTATTAATATGTTTGATAGCTTTACTGTTTAATGACAGAAAAAGAAAATATTTAGTTTAACTATTAGGTTATGTTAGCTTAGGCGATTAGCTTAAGTTTTTCTATTGATGAATTCAATTCATGCTGCTATTTCAGCTTGAATTGATTTGTTAAATGCAAAAAGGCATTTGAATTCAAGTGAATTCCATCAAGCCTACCAGAAGGGTAGTATTTCCTTTCGAAAAATTCGCTTGCGCTGCAGGAGGATGTAGGAAGTCGTAAAATGCGAGTGGTAGTTGTCTGTAAAGTTGCTATAAATTTGTTTATTTCATCAATTCGTCCAAGTACCTCACAGTTGTTTGTAAAACGTTGAAACTTCGGTATGGTCAGGATAAGAAAAAGGTTAGGTGAATAAAGTTTTCTTACAAGTCTCAACAATGACACAAATTGATTTTTGAAAGTTTTCAAGGGTGTATTGCGCAAGATGTCATTGGTCCCTATGCACATCACAACGGTTGAGTGTAACGGGGGAGGTGTTGTTGCTGTTTTTAAAAGATTCTTAAGCTCAGCCGTTGTAATTCCAGAAACACAAACACTGTGGTTAACAGTTAATAATTTATTTACTGAACCTTTGTGTAAGAAATTTTTATATCTGCAGAATTGTGAATCTCCTAGCAAAATAATATTTGACATTAGAAATTTGATTATTTCTTCGGGGTCTCAGGGTGGGGTTAAATAAGAAGAGGGGGTGTTGGGCGATAACCAAAGGCAATGAAACGCGTCGTTGGTGCAGCTTAAGTAACACCTTAAGTTTCGGTGTGTAAAGAAAATAAAAGATTCCATAAGACAATAGGATTAAGTTAATTAGGCGACAAATCTATATGATCTTGGTACTGGTGAAATCAACTTGAAAAATTTGGGAAGGTGGGACCAGCCTACTGGTTTAGGGCAAACTCATGCATCACATTTTTTGTATTTTTCTATTTTTTTTTTATTTTTTATTTACTTTTATTTATTTCCTACTGTGAAACGGTATGCGAAGTAAGGAACCATTACTAATTTTTGGGTAGCCTACAGGTCCTTACATTAAACTTAAGCAGTATTTGAGAAGGGTGTTCGCATACCTACTAGGCCGAAATAATATAAGAGAAGCTATCCTTTGAATAAAATTCATAAGTTAGGCCTATTTACTGTCATTTTTTGGGTGCAATGCATGAGTTCTACATCCTTAACCAAAGCCTATTAAGATTTTATTTAGGCCTAGTCTGACATTGACCCACAGAAGGTGAGTTTCCAAGATCAAGAACTTCGTTAGCCTAATCAATTTTTTGTTTTTAACAGAAGGAAACATATTGAATGCAAGGCCTAGTTGCAAAAAATGTCCTGCCTAAACTATTTTCAAAATATCACAAGGTTTTTTACATTCATAGGATATTATACCCATAACCCTGCATCACAAAATTGTGGGCTTGAATAAGTTGCATCGTATTTTAAATGGGGGACTGAAATGGTAGGGGTAATCCATCGGGAAATAAAAACATCTAGAGTACAAAATTGGTTGGAGGCATTATAAAAATAAATATAAGTTAGCCTAAAACAATTTAAACATAATAGTATTTAAAACTATAACCTAAAGAATACTTTACTTACGTGGGTTCACTGCTGCAATGATAAGTTGAAATCAGGCTGGCAACGGTTGGCCTTGACAGGGACGGCAGAAAATATACCCATAGGCGCTAGAGGCTTCAAACCGCTAAGAAATACCTGATTACTGGCTTCAATGATAGGCTGAATAATTGCTTTACCACAGATTTGGGTCAAACAGAACTAATCTATCTTGTGGGCACAAGGACAATGACGGCTAATAACCTAAGAATGGAAGTATTTTTCCTTATACCTTATTTGACCCATGGACAGACATGTTTTTTTTTTTTTAATCTAGTAGCCTAATTTTTTTTGGCTGCATTCAGGATGTAGAAGTAACTTTTCAAACGTTAATTTGATGAAACAGATATGAAAAATTAACTGTTTAGGAGATAAAAGAAATTATTTCTGGGCTAGGCCTACCTATTGTCGCAATTTGATTACCCATACCTACGAAACTGGAATGGAAGCTAAGTTTTACAGAAATGAGCAAAATAATGCTAAACGGTAAAATATTTTATACATTTCAAGGTTATGATTTAAATAAACCTAAGTTTGTTGTTATGAAAAAGTCGTCATGAATCATGAAAATATACGTACTTGGTAGGACTGCTGAATTACACAAAATGGACTTAGGAGCCGAAATTGAAGTTTATTAAACAGGGCTAAAATATTAATTTAGATTGGATATGCCGTTTACATTACGAAATTGTTTATGAATACACAAAATATGAGACTAATATGTGATGGTTACCTACTTAGAAAATGACGCTAAGTAACTGGCAAGCCTGCAAAGACAGGTGGCGAACGTCTGCAAGCCAAGCTTGCAAATGGTCTTTCACGGTTGAAAATTAACTTTTTCTTCACAGATTTGTTGAAAATAGACGTGGGAAGCTTATCAGGGCATTATGACAACAATTTAATGAGTTTTTTTAATCTCTGCTACCAATTGTCGGGTCCTGGAAGCCGCGACCCGGACATGGACAAATTAACTAGACATGAATGGAGATACAGGTTGCCAATTTTAGCCCAAAAATCCGTGGAAAATATGTTGTCAAAATTACCCTCGACTCGCCAGCTTAATGAGCGTTTTGATTTAATCAGAATTATGAATTAACTAACCTGACCTTCGACTGTTCAACTACGAATTTAATAATGATCTAGCATGCTTGGACAACTAAGCCTGAAAATGAAATTTAAGTGCCATGGCTAACAACAACCCTACCAATTTGGAATTTAGAATCTGTGGACCGATTAGTTGCCAATTGGTTTAACCTAAACCCTCATCCCCCAAAACCCCTCCTTTCGGAATCTGTACCTAGCAACCCATAATGTTAATTTAGATACCTGACCAAATGATGTTGAACCGGCGATAGCTGGTGGAGAAGAGAGCTTGAAGTTGGGCCGTTGGCGGTATTTTGAATTGGCGCATGCGCAGAGGGATAGTTAACTAAATGATCATTCATTTCTTCTGTCAGCTGAGGGTGCAGGTATACCAACGGCATAAATGTGGATATCCCACAAAGCTGCGACCGAACGCTTTTGAAGTGAGAGGGTTGAACGGCTCTAGCACGGGGGTCGTACACTGCGACGACGCTGCTATACTCTCCCAGTGGCTTAAATACATCACAGACAATATCATGGGCCTCACTCATCTGCAAGTAGGTATTTAATATTGTGATTGAGTACTTTGCTTTTCCAGCCACCTTTTTTGTACTCAGCTTTAGCTTATGTCAAAAAGGAGCAGACTAACTAACTGAAGAATTTAGAGGTACTGCCAGCAATCTGTGGGATGCCATATGTTTACATGAGATGCCCTGCACAAGCCAGTTTCAAGAAGGCGGCAAGAGTCATTGTTTGAAGTAGATTCAGGAAGCGGTTACCCAAGTTGTGTTTAGAAAGTTAAATTATGAATGAAAAGAAAATTTACAAAAATAATTAACAATATATTAAATATTATTGCAAATGTGGTTTATGATTATGAGAAAGCTTAAGGTTTGCTTCAACATAATTAGATCAGGTTTAATGTCATGCGTTTTTGTCATTGTACTATTTGCAGCTTGGGGGAGTGGTGGCGGGTGCTTGGGTAAAGTCTTGATTAACCCATATCATCAATGTAAATAATTTTTCTCCAATAATTCACAATATTGAAAGTTGGGACAAAATAATAGCAATCTGAGGAAGAAACTCTCAGTTAGAAAATCCAGGTCCCCTCCTAAAGATTTTTTACTCCCTCTTCAAAACTCAGACATCCCCTCAAAACGTACCTAGTTTTTTTTTTTTTTTTAATGTGGTTTGAGGGGGGATTCCTGGTGTTTGAGTTTTGTAGGGGGGGGAGTGGTAAGTTTGGATCTTTGCACACAGTCTTTCAAAACCAGAAAACAACCGTTATGGAGGGTATGACTATTTGACAAGCAAAAACACAACTTTAGACATTTCCAATGAAAGTTTTTTTGTATAAGAATGTACCCTCTAGAGCTTTTTTAGACAAGTGTCTCACCGAGTGGTGGGAATCACACAAGTGTCTCACCAAGTGGTGGGTGTGTATCACATAACTCCAGATGGGGTTTATCTGAAAGATTTTAACCATTCATCCCCAGAATTCACTTCTTTTCAGCTGCCCTATATGTAAAAGTACACCAGTCTCTTATTGTCAGGGCCGCGACAAGGGATTTTTCTGGGACATGCGAGAGCCTACATTGGCGCCCTTTCACTAGACTTAGGTATCAGTTACCCACCTTCCCTCATAGTGGTTAAAGTTATCATTTGCAAAATTAAATTGAATATTTTGAAGTTACTGTGTTGAATTTTATTCATCACATATTTAAAGGTTTTTTATTGATGGATAGACTATGGTTTTGTATTGCTGGATGTATTAAGACAAATTAAATTATCTAAGTAAGAAGATATTAAGTCGAATATTAAGACGAATATTTTGCACGTTAAACAAAATTGTAAAATACTACCCGTGTGTCAACAAAGTTCGCCAAAGTACATGTCCAGCACTTTAAAGACTCCTCGGGCGCCGCTGCGGACTCAACACTGTGCCTGCTTCGGTGGCGCCCTCTCCCAGTCGGCGCCCCATGCGGCCGCATGTTTCGCATGGCCGACGTCGCGGCCCTGCTTATTGTTGTGTTTATTTGATAAAAATGGTCAAATAATTTATTTCAGATGAAACTGTACAATAGAAACTTCCCAGCGGCAGAGAGAATCGAGTACATGGGTTGGGTGAATGAGGGAATTCTCAACAACAACCAGCCGTGGCAGAGTTACAGGCCTCGCTTCCTCACACTCAAGGGCACCGATGTCTTGCTCTTCGAGTCCCCTCCGGTAAGAGAACTGAGAAGCTACGGGGCTAAAATAACCTTGACTCAAGGTGATGACAATGGTTAACTAAATATATGGAAACTGCCATGTATTATCATAAAATTTAAAATATCACAAAATATTAAAATAAATGGGGATTTTTGTTTTTATTTCAACTTTGACTGGGAATAAAAATTTTTGAATATTAGAGTTAAAAATATTCAACGAGTCGACTATTAATAGACCACCATTCCACAGTGAAATATTAGCTTTACGATATTACCAAATTTACTAGCACCACATTTAAACTAAAACTATTCGATTTATAAAATTTTCAATCAATAGTGGTATGGTAGAAAGGCAATTGCCATTATTACCTTGTTTACTAACATTTTACCCATTGCTGTATCTGCAGGCTTTAGAAAATCCTAATTTTAGATTTTACACCACTTTGCAAAAATAGCTTCAAGTCTTTCCTAATGGTTAGCCAAAATGGTTTTTTAAGACAAGATGGATATGTTTTGTATTTAGCTATATTCTAAAACAATAATTTGACCTCTCTTTTTATTTATGGTTTTTAGGATCGTTAGACACAACTTAAAATAGACCTTTGTTTCTTTGGATCAATTAACTAAATAACATATTAACTAGTTATATTTTTCTTAATTCTTGCGATATAGAAAATAGGCCCTGCTTGTCTAACTGTGTTGTTATCAAACATATTGATGATAAAATACACTTAGCATCAGGTACGTCTTGCATCTCATGAATGCCTTTTCCCATTGAAATTCATGCTGTGTTTTTTTTTACAACTACCCCTGGGATTATTGGTAAATGCGGAGATTTTGTGGGGTTTACTGCCAAAAACCAGGAAAAAGTGGGTATTCTTAGTGGAGTTTGCGGGTAAAATGCTAGATCCTATCTATAGCAACACTGGGACAGAAGTACTTCTGAGAACGTACGTCCACCTGCCACTCCCAGATTAGGCTACTGATTGGATGAAATATACACTTAACGCGTTGACACACTTAACACGTTGAGCGCTCGCGCTGTCTTTTAGTCGGCTTCAGCAATTTTGTCACAATTGTGTCCATTCAACTACCTGACTTTGGTTTCTTTTATTTTTAAGGACAAAGCAGGGTTGAAACCCCTAAACCCCTCCTGGATACGCCACTGTTGGTCACTTGTAGATGTCGGCTTTTGCATCTCCCTCCCCAAGTCAGATGTCAGGTTTTACCTATAGACTCCATTTTTAACATTAAAAAAACATACTAATAAACGTTGGCTTTTGCTTCAAACTGAGCATACAGTAGAACCTTGCTAATCCGGCATCCGATAGGCCGGCACCTTCAATAATCCGGCACCGGGCTAAGGAGGGAATTTTCTTTGCTAAGGAGGGAAATTCCCGCATTTGGCTGCGTCCGTGTGTGGTTGGTATAGTACGTAGAGTTCGTCTGCGGTCGACAGAGTTCGTCCGTGGTCGGTTGAGTTCGTGTTAAGACAAAGCACAAAAACAGGGTTTAATACTCTAGCCTGTTACCCAGTAGTTGAACTGGGTTTTCATGGCAATGATGATTTGCGGCGACTTTCGTCAACGTGAGACCGGTTTTCATTGGTCAAGTAACGCGACCAATGTAACCGGCCTCGCGTATGACGGCAAGTCACCGTGTATCATACGTCGTTGCTAGGAAAACCCAGCTTTACTTATGACTATCTGTTTTTACACGTATTTCCACTATTTTTAGACGACTTTCAGTAATCCGGCATTTTCGATAATCCGGCACTACCAAGTCCTGAACGTGCCGGATTAGCGAGGTTCTACTGTACCATCTTATGTAGCTCTCAAAGACAAAGAGAATGATGTATACAACTCAAAAAAAGTCATTTGTCGGGGTTTGCTTCTAGACCCCTTGATTATACGTTCTGCATTATTATAATTGGGTTGAAAATCTCCTGCTGTATTTATTACAAGAAAGTGAATAAATATTGGACTAGCCCTAACAAGAAATCATTACTGAATTTCTTTAACATTCTTTCATCCACTTTAATAATGTATCAGAGAAAACTTCCCAGCAGCCAATTGTTTAGAGTAATTTTAAATCACCAGACTCCACAGTAGTTACGACAATCTTTAACACCAGTTTGTTGCCCTGCCATTGTTGTTTTTCAGTTCCTTGCTAAGCTTACCAACATCTTGAATGTTTATCATTGATTTTTTTCGTTAATTTATGATATTTCTGTGACTAAATGTTATTGCTTGTAAAAACTATAATATTTCTAGTAATATGTCTTAACAGAATACATTATGTGATTCTGATTCTGATTCCCAGCTCAACATCGGGGACTGGCTGGAGTGCAAGACGGTGTTCAAGGTGTACCAGTCGATGCTTCGGGTGATCAAGGACTCGGAGAACGTGGACGAGCGGCAGCACTGCTTCCTGATCCAGACCTCAGGCCAGGAGTCGCGCTACTTCTCCGTGGAGACGCGCCAGGAGCTGCTGCGGATAGAGAGCGCATGGCACTGCTCCGTGTGTGCCGCCGTCATGAAACTGGGGGTCTGGTTGCTCTTATACTTCGTTATTAGTTTTATTAGTGGCATTAGTTTTGTCATGGATCTGTCTCCACCTATTTAAAGAGTCAATGTTTGAATATTTACATGACCGCACTTCTTCTAGCGGTTCAATTGGGCTGTTATCAATTAAAATATCTGCCTTGGTAGTATGTGTACTGTGAATAACCAGTGCCAGATTTACCACTAGGCCCAACAAGCCCGGGCTTAAGGGGCCACAGAAGATAGAAGATAAGGTATTTAGAGTGCATTCAAGGGGATAAGCCTTCATGGGCCGCAGAGTTTTTAAATTTGGCAATGTGAACCACACTCAAAGTCATAGAGATATTTAGAAAGAAGTTGAAATTTGAAAAAATTCTTGTTGCACTAAAAAATAATATTTGATTTATGACTCTTAAAGAAAGTACAGGGTAATTAAAAAAATGTATTCAACTTTGCTAGTTCACACTTCAACTATGCTTTAACCACAACTTATTTTTTTGGAAAGCTTGAGCTTATATTTTTATATACAGAAGAACCTTGAGCAACCATCACTTTTTATCCTTCACCTCCACTGTACTTTAATTGTGTCGCAAGTGACACAGTGTTCCCGCACAAAGCACGAAAGAAAGTTTATACGCCATTGTGATTGAACGTGACTGATGGTTGAAAACCAAAAACAAGTTGTATTGCCACTTAAACTATGGTTCTTCAAAAACCTTTAAAATCCTACTTACAGTGAGGTTTATACAGAAAGTTGTGTTATCTAGCTATTCACTTAGCTGTAAAAATCCCAAAGGTGATGGTTAACAGAGTAGATGACAGAGATTCCACTGTATTCTCATGTTTTTATTTATATAAGTGCTCTATATTTTTGCACTTTGGAGAATAATTGGTTCACTTGGCAAATTTTAAAACGTGTCTTCTAACCAAGTATTTTGTTCTTAGAGATGATCGAGGTTTCTCTTAGCTGTGTATGTAGTTCATTGGGAATGAGTGTGCGAAAATTGTGTCTATCATGTTACTCAACACAAAAAACCTAAGGCATCAAGGCTGGACTTTTCAATTTGCCTTAAGAAATAACATTTTTTTAAACTAGCCCCCCAGTTCTGAACATTTTTTATGTATGATTTGGTAATACCATTCTCTCGATGACAATGTGTGAAAGCAGTGCAACCCTGTACTTTATAATGTTATATACAGATTCCAGATCATGAAACGTCAAAAAAATATTTCCCTAATCAGTGATGGCAAATTGTCTGTTTGCTTCGGCTGTTAATAAAGATGGATATAAACTAGAAATTGCAGCTTCTTAAAAATTTCATTTTGAATCAAACCAACAGCAAATAAAATTCATTGTGTGGCATTCACTACACAGTGCTACCACTGCAGTCAACCCTGGACTGGCCTTACGTCCCAGTTTTGCTGGGACAGTCCTGGTTTAGACCTTGTTTATAACCTTAGTTTTGATTGTTCAAAAAATCCATTTCCAAATAGACTATAATATAGTCTATATAGTCTGTAGGTTTTTTTTTTACTTGGGAACCCTCCAGGTACAATGTCCCGTTGTAGAACAGGATATTTATGGCCACCCTAAGTCAACCCAGTCATTAATATATCTCTTTTAGGTATCTTGAAAATTTAAATTAAAAAATTTGTTAATTAACTATGAATTAAAGCTTGAAAAAGGACTTTCCTAAGACTTCAAGGGCCCAAGCAAACCTGGTGTACTTGTAAAAGTCAACCCTACACCACATTAATCAGGATAACATGCAGGAAGTAACAGTTATCGCATACATTTGAGTAAATTTAACGGATTCTAGTAATATACTTTTCTATAAGTAGCCATTATATGGATATTTCAGAGCAAAACTTTCAACGTGACTACAGCCAACGGCGGCATGAGCGCCGGCCTCACGCTGGACTGGAACCTCGGGTTCGCGCTGTACGACATCCAGGCGCGCACGTACGCCTGGCAGTACAAGTTCTCCCAGCTGCGCGGCTCGTCCGACGACGGCAAGAGCCGACTCAAACTGCACTTCCAGGACTCGGAGACCAAGGCCATCGAGACCAAGGTAATGTAGGCAACGTACTTTGTAGAAACTAAGTAAGGTTTACAAGTTAAAGACTACATATCTGAAATGGATATAAAAATGCATATTGAAACACGTTTTGCTTTAAGACACAAACACTTATTATAAATGGACATACTTAAATCGAAATGTGTAAATCAAGAAAATATTGAGGTTTCATGATTACTGTTACTTACGACTACATTCTAACCCCAGTTCCTTTTGTTAAATGGGCTTTGAATTGATGACGCCAACCATAAGAAGATCAAAATCAATCAAAATCAAAACCAGATGATAGAAAATTAAAATGTTAGATTGATAATTAATTCACCTGGTACTTTTTCTGAGTATCAAATTTCCCTTTAAAGACTTCGCTGCACTTTAGGTGTTAAAAGTGCACACAAAAATTCCTTAGAAAAATGATGTATTGATAAGTTGAAAAAAATATAAATTGTTTAATTCAATTATTGATGATTGCCATTTAAAATATAAATCTTTTTAGAAACTTCAAACTAATCCTAGATTGACTAGAATTAAACTATATTCAATCCTAAAAGCTTCAGGGTGTCCGGTATGTGTTTGGTCAGTGAAAAACTCAGTCATGGACTTTTGAAATTTCTTATACTTTTTGAGATAAAGTTTTAAGCATTTTCAAGATAAAATGCACATAGTTGAAATTAAAATTTTACGATAAAACCATTCAAATATTTTTGTTATTCTTTAAATTTATAAAGTATTTTTCATGTTTCTTGTCCAATTTTATGTAAAATGTTTTACTCCAAACAGATGTGGTCCCCCCCAATGAGTGGCAGTAACGCGGTTGAAGTATAATCTGGCATGGAACTGTCCGTCCAACATCCGACCAGAACACTTTGATTCTTAGTTGCATTAGTGAAAACATTTAGTCATAAGATATACCCACACACACACAATCAAAAATATTATATTTTTTTAGTTTTACTACAGGTGTATTTTAGTGTTCAGTCCTATACCTTAAGTTAAATTTCAAGCAATAATTTTAGAAAAAAGACAGCACTTTATTTCATATTTAAAGCAAAAAACTCTATTTTTGCAATACTTCAATAAGACTGCAATAAATGCTTATTCTTTTTGTAATTATATTAAGCTTATTTATGAAACAGCAATAATTTCAATTTTAACATTTCCTGTTAATCCTAATAGTCCATTAGTTTCAGTCATACACTATCCAACTTGATAAGTTTCAATGTCACTAGGAAAAAAGTAAAATGAGGTTATATTAAATTAACAGAAAAGTTCATGTTATAGTTTCATCTTATCACACGAAATAATATTTCTTAAGGCCTATCCATACTGGTAAGAATTATTTTGCAATTTTCTATTAAAATTTATTTGTTTTACACTGTTGTGCTTGAAGTTTGAAACATCATGTTTGTAAATAAAAACCCATTCATCCGTTCAATGATTTTTTACTGTCCACTATGTAAGATATATACTATTCCAACACTTGTTTACATTAAGTTTTGTAAATACACATAATTAGTTCTGATACTCACCAAAACACCAAAAACTTATTTTTTTAACTTGTTTAAACTATGAACAAAGAAGTCTAAATAAAACAGAATGACTGAGTGTTTGTATGACAAATAATTTTAACTTTGAAACATTGAAAAAATCAAACTTTCCTAATTTTTTATTTATGAAAGAAACAATTTACCATACATATTTAGACATCAAATTCTTAATCTTTGGAAGCCAGAATATATTAATTGAAATAAAATTTCGAAAATAAACAGAGTTTGAAGTTCAAATTTTAAGTGACAATAATTAAAGGCTCAATTAACTTCTCCTTAGGCAATAAGGGTAGTAATAAATGGGCAACCTTATTTAATTTATGAGGGTATGTAAGTGTTTATTGGCTAAAACAACAGAGCTCTCACATTATGCTGACACTGTTGCTGGGGCCTTAGAAATATCATGTAGCGTTACCTTTTTTTCTATGTTGGTGTATTTTTTCGTAGTTCTTTTTTGCAAGCAACAAAAAGGGGTTTCTCTTGTTTTTGGTGGGTGGTAATGGATCAAAATGTTATCTAGTGGCAAATGACTCAGTTTAGTCTTATTTTTTCAAATTGTGATAAGATACAAAGTAATTTAATGTTATATTACATTTGTTTGCTTCTCAAATATGTCCGAAACGATAAAAACCAATTCTTGGGTGGAAGGTTTAAAAATTGCTTTTATTACCATATTAAATGCTTTTTATCTTTTAATAAACTGATAGTTATAAAACTTCCTACAATTTTTTTCCATTTATAGTCCTTGCACAGTTGAAATTTTTTTCTTATGTCTTAATATACTGTTGAGGATTTAATGATAAGAAATAGTTTAATACCTTGAGATGAGCTGGAAAGACAGACAATTGATGGTATGAATGTTGGGGTTGATTAAGACAGACAAGACTAAATTTTCAGGTTTTCAGGTCTCAAGCTGAAGTATTTCCTAAGATTTTCTTAGAAAAAACTATTATAAAAATTTTAACTTTTTAAATTTCTTAAAAAATATTATAAATTTGAATGTTCCCAGTATGTTTCCCTTGTATGATGACAGTTAATAGAGATGTTGAGAGGTCTGCTTATTTCTAAATGTAGCAATGTCGTCTGGCTTTGAAACATTTTTTGGTCTATCTCATAGCTTTGATCTCCATCCATAGCTTAGAACTGTGGACAATGCAATCTTGTTGCACTGTCAACCGAGGTAGGCGTCATTTCCACTCAGTTTCCAACAGCCAGTACAGTTGAAGTAAGCAGACCTCGCTGTTGTGACAGCCATTGTTGTGGCAGCCGTGTAAGCTAGTCAGCTGTGTTACAGGAGCTGGAGTGCCCCACGTTGCAAGGCCTGCTGTTCTGCATGCATGCGTTCCTAACTGCTAAAGTCGCTTCAGTCGACCCAGCCTTCCTCAGCTCCAGAACGCCCTGAGCGCTTCTTCTTCTTCTCTCCACTTCATACAACCGTGTCTCGGCACTAAACTCACTATTTTTGTGTCCCTCATTTTTTAAGAGCTGAAGAAAAAGTTGTTAATATTGTTATTATGGGTGTTATAGTTTTTGGAAGGTTGTTAATTTTTACAATTTTGTATGTCGTAGTGCTATTGGACATTCCAGTTTGAAATTATTTCAACTAATTTCTCCGTTTTGCAGGCTGTTTTAGAATATTTTTTTCACTTTCGCAAAACTATTACTTTTTTCAGAGTAGTGCACATAAAATACATAATCTATCTTAAGTGTCATTTTGTCTTTTTTTTTGTAGACTTAAAAAATTGTTTTGAAGGAAATTTTATGTTGTTTAATGGTGTTGATTAAAGTTTTCTCAAATTTCCATGTAAGCTATTGTGAATATTTAAGTTGAGCGATCATCTATTTTTATTAACTTATCAGCAAGACAACAGAGCTGTAGGTTTTCTGGAAGGTTAGTGGAGATTTTTTGAATAATTGTTTCTATTTTGCATTCTTTTAATTCAAAATTTTATTTTTACTTTGACTTTGGTTTTTTTACGTTGAATGTGTTTTCAACTACATGCTTTTCTAAACAATTTGGACAGAAACTGTGTTATAAACAAAAGTTATACCAGGAATTAACGAAAATAAATAGAAAGAACACATTTAGCAATCTTAATTTCTAAACCTTTTGACTGTTTGAAACTAAATTTTGAAACTTGGTTAAAAACTGAAAAGAGTTTATAGAAAAATATTCTAACAACCTTATCGAGTTGTTGAAAGAAGTTTAATATGAGTCTTTTGCAGACAGTTGTAACATAGGGCAGATCACTATAGTTCATCGAGCTAATATATTTGGGTGTAACAAATGATTGTTTGTAATCATTTTTGATTTTTGACATAAAATTTAAAAAAATTATTTGTAGACCTTTTTATATGTATAATTGTATGAAGTGGAGAAGGGATTTTTAGTTTATTTTGTCATACTTTGTGATTGCATATAAATTAGACATGTATTTACATTTCACACTTTAGTTTATATTCTTGCAAGCATGCAATTGAACTTGTCTCAAGTTTGTAAAGTCTTGCATGCATAAACCAGTAAAAGCATTCCCAAAGTCTGATCTCGCTTAAATCTAGAGGTTGCATGATAAAGTTCCAACTATTTTGTCTTATTAACGTACACTCAAATTGTTTTGAATTAAATTGAAAATAACTTTGTTTGTTTAAGGAGTCAATATTGGATTTATAAAGTCATTCAATATACATATATAGATTTTTTAAAAATACTTTATGAGCTACTTAATGTTAATAAAATGACATTTTTGTACTAATTTTGTAAAATATTCAAAATCATAAATTAAGTCTTACTTTAAAGGTGAAAGTACGAGTACTAATCTAAAGTACTCAGTTAACTATTAATATTAATATATACTATTAACAGAAATCTAAATATCTCTGATAAATCATTTATTGATTTTATAAATATAAAAGTCCACAACTTTATAGTTTTAAAAACTTTCTAAATTAAAGTTAATTTAAATTTTAAAAGAAAAGAAAAACAATAAAACATAAGTATTCTGTAAGAAAAATGTTTGCAAATCACACAAATTTTCATAAATTGGCTAGAACATTGTAATATTTTTATAATTTTTGATTCTGTAATGAAACCATCAGCTACAAATTTGGGTATATTTGTAAGATTTTATGTCTTAACATTTTCATCCAATGGAAATAATAGTTTTTGTTTGTACTGTAAAATGTAACATATTAATAAGCATGTTTTGTGTCTTGTTTGTTTCACACTAGATTAAGTTTATAGAGAAAATCTTATGAACTATATAATGGAACAATAATTTTCTGATTGGTAGTCTAGGTCTAAAAATCCTTTGTAAATAGAGTAGAAAAACTAAATGTATTATATGTACAAAACACAAATGTAAATTTGTTTTTAAACAACTGATTGTAATTTTGTTATCCTATTAAATGTTTATCTATGTAAATTTAGTGTATATAATCATTGAAATGTTATATATTTTCTATGTATGTTAACTCATTCAAAACCTTTTAATGTTAAAGTATTATTATATGTTTAGGAGAGAATCTTATGATAAAATCATTTGCATGTTGTTCCTTAACTTTTCTTTTAGATATTCATATTCTTTCTTCAGGAGGCCAAACAATTTCAATGTACTTAATTCTCTCGTCCAAAAAATTAGGCATGTTAATTACTAGTAAATAAACTTTTACATAAAAACCATTTTAAATTATTATAAAAATGAACAAAAGAAAATTATCTGTAAAAATAATACGGAATGCTTTGGATTATTCAACAGATCAACGTTTTGGGGATCTCAAACATAAAAACATTTTTACTCTATAACTCCTAATCTATTATAAGCAACCATCATAAATAGTCTCCAGAATCGTATTTCTCACAGATGAAAATTTAGTTGGTCATAAAATATTTTTTTAGTTTTGGAAACAGTCTTTATAAAAATATTCAATTAAAAGTAATATTTATTTGTCCTAGCTGGTGGTCCCAGCTTTGCAAAGGAAATAATAAGTGCTGTAACCTTTCATTAACTTTAAGAACTATTCAAACCATGTCCATATGCGAGTTTGATTAAATATTGAGGTACAGCACCACTAATCTGAAAATTCAGCGATTTACTGTGCACTTGAGTTTTGTGCTTTCTTCAAGTCCTGAGACTGCTTGGCAGATTTACATAAAAATATATATAATTTGACAATCTTAGTGTCAAAATCTGTACTGCCGTTATAGATTTATGACCGTAAAAAATGCCCTAGTGGATTAAATACATTTTTACCTTATGTTATTGTTCATTAAACGAACAATTTGTTTATCCATTGTATTATGGTTCTCTGTGACTTGTGGGACGGTTTTTATTGTTTTTTGACTTAGTAACAATAAAAAATACTAATAAAACAACCGCAAATGAGTTTTATAGTTTTGAGTATATTCCAAACTCTAGTCATGCTATATTTTTGTGGCCTCCTGAAAGAATAACACTAAAATTATTACCTATTATGTTCAGATTTATGAAAATAACTTCCAGATTACTCAATTTATAACCCATGATCAAATATTTACCTTTTTATCTAGCACTGTAGATGAATTGAGAAACATGCACAAAGCGTATGCCTCTAGTAGCTTGCTGCGGCTTGTAAGAATAGCTTTATTAGATCTAAGCTCATTAAAATTTTTAAAAGAAAAAAATTATATTTTTAGTCATCGATAATTCCTTTTGTACCGGGGCAACCCAGGGGGGAGGGATGTGGAGATGAATGACTCCCAGAAATGTTTTTTGGTAAACAACATTTTATGGATCCCAAACCCTTAAATTTACAACTCTCAAAAATAATTGCAACTTAATGATAAAAATGAAAATACAGATTGTAAATACTTGAAAATTTACTAATAATGGAGCATAATGTAACATGAGGATTGTTCAGAAAGTAAAGAACATTTTGTTGTTACATCCAACCCATTGGTCCTATCTCCGTGACCAATATTGTGGCCTTAACCTCTACTCCTGGTCCCAATCTGAGCCAAGTCTCCAGCGTTTCAAAATGGCGACATCCTTTGAATGTCCCACCAAATGTATTTGACCGAATAATGTTGCTTCTTTCAGTTCCTTACCATTTTCAAACACTTTCCTGCCTAAAAATTCCCTTACCCTCGGAAAAAAATTATTCATGTAAGACCAGGTAAGGGCTATACAGGGATTGTCCGAAAGATTGATTCACTTTAGGCAGCAAAGTTCTGCAATGCTGCATCATGGGGCAGGCACCGCGTCAGCATGGATCAGCAACACCCTCGCCTACGATTGGATTTATCCATCCGCATGTTTTGTATGCCATATAAAGTTATCGTAGGGCCTCGCAATGGACTCAGGATCACTTTTTTCTCCTCTTTGAATAAATTCAATATTGAATATACGTTTCAGGCCGCAAAACACTATTGAAATTACCTTACTGGCATTTGGCGGGATTTTCAGGAGGCACCGCCATTTTGGAAAGCTGTGAGCAATGAGACTTGGCTCAAATTGACTCCGGCAGTGGAACTTTAGACAAACACTCAGACGCGAGTGGTTGGGGCAACAGGGCTAGATTTAGTAACAAAACGTTCTTTACTTTCTGGACGACCCTTGTATATGTTACAACGTTAAACCATACGGCCCCTTTTAATGGAATTCCCCTCCCCCAAAAATCAATTCCTTGGTTCGCCCCTGTTTTTGTTTTAACTTTAAGATTGTACTCTATAAAATTCTCCAAACACCCATACTATGATTCGGGCCTTCCCTTATAGCTTTATTAAATTTGTTTTCTCATTAAGGTTGTTAAAATGGTCATGGCTCTAAAAATTCCTTGCCATGATCAAACTATTTAGTCGACTTTCAAACATGACAAGCTGCAAACCAATTTGCTGCCAATATTTAGAGCTATCTTAGTGATGTTTCTAAATTAAATATGTGAACATTTGTATTCCTAACGATGTATGACTTTGTTATGGGTCTAAAAAAAATCTGTAATCTTTTGTGACATTTAAATATTTAGCTAGAAACAATTTATAAATGTGTATTTTTTGTGAAAATTATGAAAATGTTTCAAATCTGAGCTTAGTGATGGCAATTTAGTATAAGAAGTTTAGAAAAGGTTCTAAACTTTATGGTGTGATACCACAACTCTGTGTAAGCCCTAAATATTTGTCACAAAAATAACATTTGGTGCTGAGTATCACTACGAGACATCATCCTAGACTTGGTTTGACACGGCTAAAAGTAGTATGTACAGTCGACTCTCGCTAACTCGAAACTCCACGGGACTGCAATTTTCCTTCGTGTTACGTATAGTTCGTCGTAGGCATAGTTCGAGTTATAGAGGTAAACCAAATGAAAATTCGTGATATAGAGGTAAAGAAAAATGTTCCCTACATCTTCCAAATCTAAGCTTTTAACTTATTTAAATATTATATATCAATGAAAAATACAGGACTGCATTTATAATATAATAACCTGTCAAACACAATACAGATAACATCGTATTAATTCTGATTAAAAAGTCTGCAATCTTCCTCTGCTTAAACAATTATTAAAGTATCGATCATAATTTGCATTAAAACAATAACATAAAGAAACTTTACTATATCCCCTAAAGGTACAAAAATAAACTTATAACTTTGAATATTACTATATTAATAAAAATAATATTTACAGTAAGGTATACAAAATAAAAAACGTGTAAAATAAAATAGAATTAACGGTTCAGAACAGCAGGAGTTCGTATTGCAGAGGTCCATTCTGAAAACTTCGTGGTATGGAGGTAAACATCGAGTTATGGAGGTAAAGCTCGAATCGAATTCTTCTTATCTACTGAACTTGGTGTTATAGAGGTAATTTTTGTGTCCCTTCGAGTTATAGAGGTAAAACATACCAGGAAAATTAGTTTGTGTTATGAAAATTAGTTCGTGTTATATATAGTAATTTCTTCGTGCTAGACAGGTTTTTCCAAGGGGATTAAAAATAATTCGTGATATCGAGGATTTCGTGATATCAAGGTTCGTGTTAGCGAGAGTCGACTGTATCACAAATTAAAACAAAAAAATACCCCCGAAAAATTGCCTCATAATCCACAACAAAGAATCTGAAGGATTTAGTCGTAATTTATTTCTATCCTGTGAAAAATTAAATTGATTTTTTTACTTTGTAATGTTTACAAATTATGAATTAATTTTGTATAGCCAAAGTAGATTTGTATTGTTTCAGAAGGCTGAATCAAATTATTTTCCTAAAACCTCTATTATCTGTTTTCTACCTCCTTATGGAAAGGTTCTGGAAAAGCACAAGACTGTAACACTGATGATGGAACTGAAATCAAAGTTGGTTGTGCAAAAACGGTTGGTATCCTCTGCTTGTTGTAAATATAAAGTCTATATTCATTTGTTAAATGATGTAAACTTGTATATTCTTATAGATTAAAATACTTCACATTGAGCAATTAGTGTCTATTTATATTTAAGCCTACCCCCAAAGATTCCAAACCTTAACCAAACCAAACCTTAGTATTTTGTTTTTTATTCTCACAAAATATTGTTGTATCATAAATTTCAAAATTTTGATTATTCATTGCATCCAAACAGCCTACTGTTGTTTCGTTACAAATCAAATGCATTGTTTGATTGTTGAAGCTTGTTAAACAACAACATACGTATTGTAATATCCAACTTGGCATTTTTGGAATTGAGCATTTCTCTTTTATCAACCCTAATCACTTAATCCAGTAATCAAAATAAGTATCATTAAAACATTAAATATTTTACTCTTATGCTAATCAACTAACATGTGCTCGTGGTTGATGTAAGCCATAAGCACAGTGGCACAGACAAATCAGATACTTCATCTGTGACAGTCAGGGCAAACTAGGCGACCACCTAGGGCGCCAGGGCCTGAGGGGCGTCAAAGAGGGCGCTGGATTTTCGTGTTTGTAAAATAGCAGAGCGCAAAAATAAAATAATAAATATTATGAACGCCAATGATAGACTTAAATTCTAGGTTTAAATTATAAGGTGAAAATTCAGGAGAAGCTTTACATGCTCTGGTCGTGTAGTTACTCTTTAAATCACTTCAAAACTATCTCCAGACGTGGAAACCCCCAACCTCCCCTTTAATCAACTATAGTAAATTCCTTAATAAATTTGAAATTTTTGTAATTAATTGTAACTTATGGGAGGAATAAATCAAAACTTAACTATCTCATTATTTCACTTATACCAATAATTAACACCCGTCATTATACGTTCTCTTGGCGCCCTCGTCTCGGACTTTTAGCCAAACACCGAATGTACATGATCGGGCTGGTTTTTACATCAAAATTAACAACAGAATACAGATCAACATGGGGGGAAATCTTCATGTGAGCAAGGGACTTCTTGTCAAAGGAACATGTTTTTGTTTTTAAAACTTTGTTCATAATGATTTTTGCCTAAGTGTTTTAATTGTTGAATTATACATTTAATACATTATTTTCTCAAAATCATACCTTATTAAATGGCACCTTTAAGTATCTAAACTATGTATATAAAATACCAGTTTTGCTTTTTTTTCAAAAAAATCAACCCCAAAAAAAGACATCCAGTTTTATTTTATGAGATTAATTTGTTAAATGGTATCATGTCCTTTGAATTCTCGATGTGCAGTCGATCTTCACTTATTATTTTTAATTTAACTAAGTAAAAACATACGGCTGGAAACTAACAGCTATATGACAATACTTTTGTTTGATATTGTTTTTATTTGGAGCGGGGTGCCGGACAATATTCTCACCTAGGGCGCCGAAAACTCTTGAGCCGGCCCTGGTGACAGTGGTAAAGTATGCAAGCAGTTGAACAGGTGGGCAATACCTCCTATTATGGATTCTAAGGAATAGTAACGTTGAAACAATTGAGAATCGTGTACTTCAGATGGATGGCCAGAAATGGATGATGTGGACCCTTCAACAAAATGGGGAATTAAGAAAAAATTATTACCGCAAGAACTCCACAGAATACTGTGGGACTTCTTTTTGTCCCATACACTATTTTGAAGCGCTGTTACCAATTTAACTCTGTTGTTGGGTAACAATTTGACCAAGCAAAACTTTGGTCAGTCGAGTAAACTAAGTCTTTGAATAAATATTAGATTTTGGTTTGAATAAGTTTCTCAATATAATACAAATTTTTTTATACAAATTCCCATAGTCATGAAAATGAAACCATAAAAATGTGTTTCTAATACAGCATACTACTTTTATTTATTTATTCAAGTAATATTGTTATTTTTGTCACTATTTTTACTCTGCAAATGTTAGAGGGATGAAATTTTCTCAATGGCAGGCATGTTAAAAAGGAACAAATTTGTACTGTATCGTTATATTAATAGACAAGCATTTTTTCCATAAGGTTTTTGTACTCCTTTTTTCTCAGCCTATGTGCAATGTAGCAAAAATCTAAGCACATCGATAGTAGATGTGCAGAATCCCATTGAAATTTTTTATTAGTCTTTTAGAAATGTAGAAAATTCAATTTAAAATTTCAAAAAAATTAACATTAGCCTTATGAGTTGCTGTTTTGGTGATATTATAACAACCAAATACGTAAACAAAGTTAGCATCATATGTAGCTGTTATCACATGCTATTTTTCGTAGAGTAAAGATTTGATGTAGCCACAGTTTATTAAGCCACAGTTAATTGGGGCATGGAGGGAAAATATAGAATTTGATTGAAATCAGGACTACTTAGAGAAGATTAGGGATATCATACTCAAATGTGTTTTGTTTTACATATATATGGAAAAATAAAGTTTACTTGCCTAAATAAGATTAAGAGATAAAAATTTTCTGATAAAAAGGGAAGAAAAAAGTACATTAAGTTAAGTTTCTACCATCCAATGTACTAACTGACATGCAACCGGCAGGGCCGTCGACGGGGGGGGGGGGGGGGCAAATGCACGGGGGGCTGGACTCACAGGGGGCCCGGATCCACGCGAGATTAGTAAAAATGGGGCCCAGAATCGAGATGAGTAAAAAAAGGTGGGTTTCTCAATGGGCTTGGCAACCGGAGTATAAATGGACACATTATATTCAAATTTTGTTTTTATTAGTGGTTAATGGGTAAAATATATATTACATTTTAGTGATAATAATAGGAAGAGAGGGAAGGAGGGAAAAAGTTCTAAATGGTAGGAAAGAAGGGAGGAGACATGATAAGAAGAGAATGAAGGAGAAAAGGAGGGAAAAGTGGAGGGTTGGAAGTAGAGAGTGAGGAATTAATGGAGGGAGGGAGAGAAGTGTGGTAAGGGGTGTAGAGGATAAACTGATTTGATGACTGAAGTTTTACTTTCCTCTGATTCAATAATTATTCTTTAAAAAAAAACATGAAATCTTAATAAAATAGTCATTATCTTAATAAAATACTAATTACTAAAAACCATGCCATAAGCCAGAAATGAAGTAAAATAATTAGTCAAGGACTGAGTCTTTCTCTTTTGTTTTTGGGCCCCCAGTTTGGTTATGGAAAATACCAAACATGTATTTTTACATGTTTACATGGAAAATGTAAACATGGAAAATGTTTACATGGAAAACATGTACTATATGAAATGTATTTAGAAACGCATTGGGGATTATTTATAAAATTAGCTATCCTTATTTGTCACTTTGAAAATTGGTCGAATTTTCGACCACTGGTGATCTCTAGTTTAAGTAAATATCAGATTCTTAAAAATCATTAATGAGATCCGGTTATTTGTAATGCAAAATAGGTAATTATTATTTATTACTGTATTATGGAATATTAAATTCTACTCAACTGAAAGATAATATTACAATGTACTCTCGGAGCCAGATAGGACATAGAGACCACAATTGCTGGACGGTGGCTCGGTGAGGCGGAAAACTATGGAACTAGCTGTGAAGAGTGATCTGGTGTACTGCATTATCGACTGATTGTAACACGTTGGGAAGACTGCATTGCCGACTCTGGCTCTTATTGTATCTCCTAACGCTTTCATCAAACAAGAGAATAATGAAAAGTTATACATTTCATACCAATGAGCCTGATTATTATGACAAATTGCTCGAATTTACTGTATACTCAAAAATGTAGTAAGTGATTTTAGACCAGAACTAACATGGCAGCTTATTTAGAACTTAAGATCTAAATATTTTAGTAAAATAAACTTAGGGGAAAATAAATTTTATGTCGAATGGAGCATTATAAGTAATTTATGATTCGTCGGACTTACACGATCGATAGTTCAAATTTAAGTCGTTATGTCACGTTGTGTTTAAATACCAAAATTAATGAACTTCGTGCTACAGTCTAAGTGTAATAATAAAAAGAAATTTTATAAGAAAAAATAGTTTGAAATATTTAAATTTGGAAACTTCTTTAAGGAATTCTCAGGAAAGGATTTTCATTTGAGTACATTTTGAGTTCAAAAGTATTTTCATAAACAGGGTGAAAATATAGGTGTTACAGTAGCATATTGTTGTCAAAGCAAATGCAGTTAGGCCTAAGTGTTACACTTACCTTCAAATTAAAATACTCCCTTCACAATTCGCAATAGACCTTTGTATTCAATGAATTTCTAAAAACATTTTATGTAAATCTTTTCAGATTTATATGAATTAAGAAGGGTGAAAATAATTTGAGGATGTTAGTTTTAATTGACGGTATATATTACCACATATACGGATATCCGTTCCTTTTTCTTTGTTTTTCTTTTAATGTTTAATACTTAATATGCCAAATTAACTAAAATCAGTTAAAATAAACACGATCAAAACTCCCCTAAAAATCGATTAAAATAATAACATGATCGGTGTTAAAACCTAAACAAACCCACTTTTTCTTAGATAAAAATAACACCAAACTTAGTAAAAATTGCATTGTATGTACAAGGTAGAATTTTAAAAGAACGAAATCTGAAAAGAACTGTAAATGAAACTATACTATATAGTTTTTATTGTCATCAAATTAACTATTAATATACCTTGTTAAAATCTATGTGCAGATGTGTCTATTTCATTTGCAAAAACGACCTCACCCTACCAAAAATTAATTAAATGTTAACTCATAAGCTTACAGGTTCACGTGTTCTCGTCTATAAATTGCATGCAAGCAGCCACAGTCGCGAATATTTTTTTCAAAGCCGTTACACCTCCCCCCTCACACCCCGCGGAGCCGAGTGCTCAGTCGCATTGAACAAGCGATGAGTTATAGCTGCGAACACAAAAGGTGGGGCGAGTCCATTCGATTACTGCGCTCTGTACTCGACAATTCCGAACTCAAGGGTTCAATTTTCACACATGCCGAGCGTGTCGGGGCGTAATTTAGTTATACTAAAAGGATCGGCTCCCGGCTTCTTTTGTTCGACGGTTTTAACTCGCGAGGGAGAGAGGGCGGCCCCTATGAGTTTTTGGGGGACTTTTCACACTTTGCATCGCAACAGCGGCCCCGGGAGACGTGCTTGGCAGTTCTTGTAATTGCTGGAGGGTCGCGTTTGGAAACTGTGGATTAAATTCAGTCTCGTTAGTTATTCCGGGACAATTTGTCTTGCGACTGTTCCCCGCTTTGGAAGTAATTGTCATGTGATACCGTCCCGGTGGGATTAAGGGATGGAGTTTTCACTTTCGGTAAAAATGATTATTTGAAAGCATACTGTATTGTCGGTCCTTTTACGAATGGTATGCTGAAAATCTTATGTATGTTTACTAGAAGAACCTTATTTTTTCTTAGTCTACGCCATGAAACTCTTAACTACGAGCTTAATAAGTAATCATCTTTATATAAAGATTGTTCCCCTTACACCCTTCCCCGGGTCTCCAAAGTATCAGGAGATAAGATGAGAATTTACTTTTCGAAAAATAACATTTCCTTTAGTAAAGTTCGTCCTAAGGCAAATTACATTTAACTCAATCAAAATTTATTTCATTGTTAATAAATTCTGTACATGCGTTTGTGTACATCTTCTCAATTGATGAGCCAAAATTAACAGCTCTCACCAATTAGGAAGTACCACAAATAAATCCAGTACAACTTTAAGGCTAAAACACTGGCAATGAATTGTCTCTATCTCCTTTTAAAAGTATTGAGAAGAAATCAAACATATGACCTCTAGATTACTTATTTTATACGCTAGGTTTTTTTTATCAAGTCCCTTTCTCTAGTTCTGACCCGATTTGAAAAATTTAGGTGGTGTTGGAAAAAGCTCGACATGAAATTTTGCAGAACGTAACATTTATCAAGGACAGGCTTCATGAAAGAGACTAATACGTATTTAAGATTTTGTATCTGTCCATATGACTTAGCATAGGAACAGGAATTCCAAAGAACGTTTGACCATGATAAAAATTTAGCAGACCATTTAAAAAGCTGCTGAGAGGCGTGTGCCCATGAGTCAGCTAAGTATAAATCGTTCACCGTTAGTCAAACAAGATCTACCAACTAATCCAAAAGTTCGCCTTCCAATCCATTAACCTCAGTCGCCAGCCAAGTTTCCACTCCGTATCCAGTCGCCGCGCAGGCATGGCCGCCGTCCGTGCCCTCTCATTACGTCCCATCATCCTGTCAGCGCGGGCCTCGGGCCACTTCCATTATCAAATTGTATTTAAATAAACAACCGGCGATTACTATACAAGAATGTAGGCGGGCCCGGTGTATCTACTATCTCAGATTTATCTTTTTAATTAAACATCGGCGATTGCTTATTAATTGGCCGCTCGGAAACAAGATGGCCGCCCGTAAATTCGCGGGTAATTGTAAGGTTGAATGTCGGTGAGCTATGACGCTTTGTTGGTATGTTGACAATGGAGGGGCCCACGCGGTCGTTTGTTGCATTCATGTACCTGGCTAGGTGGACGCCGAGGAGAGGTAGAGATGAGATGTGAGATGAGGAGACATGTAGTCTGTAGTCTACACTTTGTCTACGAAACTTTTACTTTTAGATGTTAACAAGATTTAAAACAAATACAATAGCTTATTCCTGCATAGCAATTATTGTCCTGTATCTGCCCAAAACACTTTCACCAATCTTCCAGAAGTATTTTTGTAATGTGGATGACCATCTACGCGTTGAACATCCTGAAATATAGGCACTTACACTTTATTTCATACTTTTCCTTGAAATGGCCACCTAACCAGGTATGTATTTTAAGCCAGGTATGAATGAGAGATGAGTGTAGGATGATTGTGGCGCGATCTTGTAGTATTGTTCCTCAGACAGGAATGTTAATTAACAGCCCAACAGCAAATGACATCTAAGGGACCTGAAGTTTGATGATATATATACAAATTAAGAATTAAGAATATTATTACTTTTGTAAGAGTCCTATTTAGATAATATTGTTTTTATATACAAACAACCTTACAAACGTTAAACGTTACAAACTTTACAAACTTCATTCGTTACCAACGTTATCATTTGGTCCTTCATGCCATTATTTAGGGTTAAATATTATGTGTAAACTCTAAACTTGTGACGGTTTTAAGTTCAGATCATAGACCAGGCGGTATATGTTTTGACTTGGGTAAATCATACAGTCTCCGAGTTTTTGTGTTAATGGCTTCGAAATATCATTAAAAAACAAAATTTCACTATGCGTACAAATGTAAACCTGTGCAAAATTTTTTATCGAGGAAAATATTAAAAATTAATCAAAAATATCCACGTTTTTTGCCTGTTTTTGAGGATATCTCCAAAACTATTCACTTTAGACAAAAATAAATGACACCAAACGTTTTGTTATAAAATTCTACATTGAAAAAAGTTATTTTCAATTTAGTTTTTCCTTCAAAAAGTGCATTTTTTAATCGAAAAATGTAAAAAAATAGTAAAAAATAATCTAAAAATTTACGTTTTTCGCGATTTTGTTGGGACACGACGACTCAACCAATGACCTTCAAACTTTTCACAGTAAATGTTTGTATTATAAAAAATAATTATACCAAGTTTCATAAAAATCAGCCTAATATCTTCAGCACAATAGACATCTAATAATCGTACTGCCAAAATATTAAACAATTTTCATATCCATCTAAACCGCAAAGTACGATCCGCACATACATGAAATTTGGACCAAATATAAAGGAAAAGTAGATCTTTCAAATAAATCTTAAAATATTAAAATCGGTTCACTAGGAGAGCCTAGGCAGGTGTTTAAATATAGTATTATTTTTGGCAGTTTCTAGCAATTTCATTAATTTGCATAATTTTCTATTAAAGTATATTTTTTAACCTCAAAAACATTTATTTCAGGCCTGAGTGGCCTTAACATCTTGTCTGACCTTCATTTGTCAAAGCTCGGCCCCCAAAACGCAAGGGGCGCCTTTTATTAGCAGTGCTCGTACAACGCGATCGAACTGACATTCGCATGCATGAAGCACGGCCCCCAATTACATAAATCCCTAGTGCCTATCTTCCCTTCGCCAAGCTCGGTCCCCCAAATTAAACATGTTGCCCTTATTAAATAATACTCAGCCCCTATCATTGGACTTTTTTTATACGAAGATAAATTACCAAGTGAAAAGGTCCACTTCAGTTTCCTGTGGCCTTCTCTCATAACCGGAAGGTCCTTCTTGTCCACTTTTTTATGTCTGTATACGGAAGACGCTCTTTGTAAGATGAAAAGTGTTGTTTGTAAACAACAGAAATGTAAACATTGTAAATTGCGTTCTCACGTCAAAAATCTTTTAAGAGAAGAATTTTAACGACTAAAAGCATATTTTCACAGTATGATAAAGTCGCTCCTTGTAATGAAAACTGCTATTTTGAGCTCTACGTAGACAACTAAAAGAATTATAATTATTTATTTAGTAAAATACACACTATTGAAAACAAAAGTCTTCAGTGACTAAAATATCTCCCTACATAGTCTGTAGCAAGTATTCAGGGAAATAGAAATAGTCCTCATCTTAATCAAACCATTTACACTCGTGTAAAAAATGGTTCACTTTGACATTTTTCAATCTTCACTGAAAAAAAAGAATATAAGGTATAAAATACATATTAGGAAGAAAGTTTTTCTTACCAGCAAACATGACTTTTTTTACTTACATACATTGTCTCACCATCTTAAGATGATGATCACCGTCCCACATATCATGCATTTGCGTACAGGACACACACAATAACAGACACGCATGCTTAGAATATACTATTTCCTCAGTGGTAGCCCTTTCACAATAAATCAAATAATCTTTTTTTCATAGTAAAATAACATTTTTTGTTCAAATACTCTCTTTAAATTACATTACATGTTACAGAATTCTGAACGTCTAATCCTTAAAATCCAGTGGGAGTCTGTTCGTGATGGCTTAAGTAAAACCATTAAGGCTATAGAGATTAACTTTAACTAAAAAATACTTCCTTATAAAAAAACTTCCTCTATGTGCATGAACATACAAAATAACTAAATTTTTGTTGCAGAAAATAATTAAAACGCTAAGAGTCCAGTATATTGTTCTTTCCTATTATAATCTAAGGTATGTAGACAGTACATTTTAGACTTCAGAAGAAGGAGACAAAAAGATGTGTAGCACGTTTCTCTATTGTAAAAACGTAGTTAAGAATAAACGTTTCGAGAAGAAAGTTTCGATAAAGAAGGAACTACCGAGTCTAAATTCCTTGAAAGAATTTTATAAAATTTGAACCACTTTCACGTGGAAAACAGTTAAAAAAACCATTAATTTTACATAAATTGCCTGAATATCTTTTACACGTTGTTTTATCACAGTGTCATTGAATTAAAAAAATGCAAAATATTTTAAATTGACATTTGTAAAAACATTTGAAAAGTTCCGTATGTATTTAAAAGAAAAGAATCACAATTAAATAAATCTTTATAATATAAAATAATTTTGAATATGGGGGGGGGGGTAAATTTAAGGAATCGAGCTTGAGGAATAAAAATAAGGGTACAATTGCAGCTTTCTGCAGATTGAGAATCAAGCTAGGGATAAATGAGAATGTGTACTAATTGCCCATGAGGGATTGTGCACTGCTCACTATCAGCAACATTTTCAGTTCGGGGACCGAGCTTGACGAAGGGAAGGTAGGGATAAGGGATTTATGTAATTGGGGGCCGAGCTTCATGCATGCGAATGTCGGTTCGATCGCGTTGTACGATGACTGCTAATAAAAGGCGCCCCTTGCGGTTTTGGGGGCCGAACTTTGACAAATGAAGGTCAGTCTTGATGTTAAGGCCACTCAGGCCTAAAATAAATTATTTTGAGTCTTAGAAATATACTTTAATAGAAAATTATGCAAATTAATGAAATTGCTAGAAATTGCCAAAATAATACTACATTTAAACACCTGCCTAGGCTCTCCTAGTGAACCGATTTTAATATTTTAAGATTTATCTGAAATATATACTTTTTCTTTATATTTGGTCCAATTTTCATGTGTCTGCGGATCGTACTTTGCGGTTTAGGTGGATTTGAAAATTGTTTAATATTTTGGCAGTACGATTATTAGATGACTATTGTGCTATAGATATTAGGCTGATTTTTATGAAACTTGGTGTAATTATTTTTTATAATACACACATTACTGTGAAAAGTTTGAAGGTAATTAGTTGAGTCGTCGTGTCCCAACAAAATCGCGAAAAACGTAAATTTTTAGATTATTTTTTACTATTTTTTTATATTTTTCGATAAAAAATGCCCTTTTTGTAGGAAAAACTAATTAAAAATAACTTTTTTCAATGTAGAATTTTATAACAAAACGTTTGGTGTTATTTATTTTTGTCTAAAGTGAATAGTTTTGGAGATATCCTCAAAAAACAAACGAAAAACGTGGATATTTTTGTTTATTTTTAATATTTCCCTCGATAAAAAATTTTGCACAGGTTTATATTTGTACGCATAGTGAAATTTTCTTTTTTAATGATATTCCGAAGCCATTAACACAAAAATCTCGGAGACTGTACGATTACCCAACCATGTGCTTTTTTTAACAGATACCGCCTGGACTAATCAAATTAAAGTTGTTTTCACGCCCTTGAGCTGAATTTTTCTTTCATCCAGCTCTTAAAATCGTTTACCTTCACAAATCATCCATATTTTTTATCGCCACTATTTTTAAAAGCTGTGGTCTCAGTGTGAATGAGAGAATCTTTACTAGCCCTTATTAGTTTACGATTAAATTTGACAACTTTAAAATCTTTGTTTAATTCCAATCCAAAAGTTTTAGCTTGCAAAAAGTATTGAAGCTTGTTACAAACGCTAAGACAGCTGACTGCAACAAGTAGAACGCTTAAATAAACGTTACCGGAAAGGCCGCTTTTGGGGCGAGAGTTTACCCTGTTAATTGCTGGGGAAGGGCTTTAAGCCTGACAATTAAGGGAAAGTGGCAACTTGAATGTTACAGTAGCCGTAAAATGGCCCCTGCCCGGTCACTGTGTGCGGAGGGTTGCGTCTACAGGGTGTTAAATTAATATCCATCGCTGCGGGGCGGCGGCGCACGTGTGTTTGCATATCCGGCAAAGGATTAATCGCAATTATCACTGAGAGGGGAAATTTAAGCTTATATCCAATTGGATTTAATATTAGCAGAGTTTAAAATTTCAAACATAAAATAAATCAAACATATTACAATTGAAACTGAAATTTGTTTCAAATCATCTAGTATTTAAATTATCAACAATAGAACGACGTGGAGTCTTTAATACACTCTTACTGTCATGAGTAATATTTTAATGTAAACTTGCTTGCTCGTATGTGTAGTGATCCAGGTTGGCCGGAGGGGATTCTGCCCGAGTGGTAAGGCAGGGGTGTCGGTGTGGTTATTCAAAGAATTAAAATTCACTCAAATACGGTTTATTAAATTAAACAAGTTTCAAAAATACAATCTGACTCTGAACAAGATTACACTTTAGACTTTAAAACAGACAACTAATTTAAGTCAAACACGATACAGCGTAACATCGGTAAATAGCTAATAGCAGGGCAAGCAGCCCACTGGGACTGATCCCCAGACAGTCGACAGTACATCTATATATACTAAGGTGATCATTACAAGGTTAAAAACACATTAGAGGAGAGAGGACAATATTCTATAAGTAAAGCGGATCTAAGTGAAGTGAAAGGCAGCCCGCTGGGGTGCAAACAGATTATATAACTATAACATATGCTTGAAAGATTATCTCAGAATCAGCACCGAGTATTTCCTATAAATTCTGAAAATAAGCTTTATGACTCAAAATGTGTTCCAATTAAGCAGGTTACATCTAATTTGAAGCGAATCATGCACATTGGCAAAGAAATAAAACCGAAAGATATAAAAATAAACAAATCCAACGTTTTATAGAGGAAAAAAATGAAAATTATTAGACATTGGGTAAAACTGGGAAAAGTAATGAAAATTCTAGCAAGACCCGGTTTACTAGGTGACCCTTCACCTTTCAAAACTTCATTTTAATTTTAAAGAAGGAATCTATATGTGATAGATGAATAACATTTAATGTTACAGAATAAATAGAATAGATAAACCCCTCACTGCAGGAATATTGATACAAATTTTCTATTCGCATCAAATAATAGTATTTTTTAAACAATTCATGCATTTTTCTTAGTACAATAATTACTTAAAGGGAACCCTATGTTAACTATTGCCTTCCCAGTAAAACTTCAAATAAAGTAAAGGTTCTTGCTATGCTGTCAATTAATTAAAGTAATAAATTCAAACAAATTAACATCTGGGTAAAGGAATCTGCAAATAATAAGGTAAAACTTACTTAAACTTAAGTACAAACGATATTAGGGATAAAGAAATAAAGATTTATTGGTTATGAGACACGATTTTTATTTGAAACAACAAACTCAAAAACCTGGAAATAAACTCAAGCCTCAAGCCTCCTAAAATTGTACCTAAAGAAACCAAAAATTGTTATTGTAACCTGTCACTACGGACCTAGACGGAAATATGAATAACTGTTTCTAAAATGAATCACCCCTTCTAACAACCCATCTAAAAATTCAAACCTCGTTTGCCAATTTATTTTTAACCCGCAGCACCCGTCCCACGAGTTTCTTTCACACCCCAAGGCCCCAACAAAAAACTACCCTGTGGGAGATATTTTTGGAACGAAATAAATATATGAGGCCAGCTGGTTAATGCCGGAAACGGCCGCAAGGAATATGTCAAAAAGTCGACCCTTCACCCCCGGGCTGGGCACCTCGCCCTGCTTTGTCACCCTGGACAGCTTTACTGCCGAGCACTCATGGGGCAGCACGTACAGCACACGTGGTGATAAGGGGTGAGATAACGTGACAGTCCGTCCACCATGTTGGGATTTCAACCAAGGTTCTCCAGTTCAAATTGCAAGAAATTTATTATAGATTTGGATCATCCCCCAGTATCCCAGCACATCCCGGCTGTACGCGATTTTCCCTAAAATAAACTAATTTTCCCTAGGGTGGAATGCTAATGAAAATCACCTAGCATATCCAAATTAGTTTATGAATAACCATCTATGGAAATAACATTTACTTTTAATTTCAAGTTAAAACGTATTATGGTAATAATATGACTGTTTTTTATTAATAAAATCTGGTTTAATAAAAGAATTTCTGGAATTTGTCCAGCAAATTGACCTTTAGAAATGTATTTTTCTATACATATTTGGTGTCAAATTAAAGCTATTACTCTCTAGATGTGCCTTTTGCGAGTTTGGAAAATATCCCATAAAAAGTCGTCACACAGGAGGCTTTTGACATTTCAGCGAAAGTGCTACTGTCAGTTCTATCTGTGATAGAACCAGTGATCTTTTTCCAATTCACATATTTTTGTAACAAAATATATTATCAAGATTTGAAATAGTTCCAGGTCTACTGTATGGGGCCTACCATATAATGCAAGGCTAGCAAACATTCATCTACATTATAATTTGATTTCATGAAATATTGGCGATTTAAAGACAACAGTAAATATGGAAGGAATACTTAATTTGCTCAATTAAAAATAAGACCAACAGTCAATTATCTTAATTTACTGAATTTCTTTTCTTAAAAAGGAACTTAAGTAACTCAGGAGGTACTCTGGAGATGGGATTTTCTAACAAACTATTGATTTTGAATACACATTGAATGTTTCAAAACATTGATATATTCATATAACCCACATTGATAAATGTTTCAACGTTTAGTTAGAGTTTTAAAATATCAATATCAGTTTAATATTAACCTAATAAATTCAAGCTTTAAAACGCAATATAAATTTAAAACCTTTATGTTGTAAATGTACTTGGAATACGAAGAATATTGAAGTTTTAACTGTTGGCCTGCCTATTTTACTCGATTTTGAAATGTACCAATAACATTACGCCTATTTCATGAAGGCGTTAAAAAAAAGAAATGAAAAGAAAGTTTATTCCTCCAAATAAAGACAATACATTGGTATATACAACTTCTTACTTTAATAATCTTATAAAAAAAACATAATTAACATTACATAGAAAGTTATGTTATTTGCTTCGGTAAAAATTTGCCAAACATGTATATAAAATGCGAAAAAAGTGGGTACATTTGAAAATTTAATTCCTTTGCCGTTATGAGCGTTGAGTAACTTGTCGTTACGGGGAATGGCTAATTTTTAAATTTTCTTTAGAGGTGAGCTCATTAGTAGATCAGTGGTCTATCCATCTTATGCCGTTTGTTGTTAGACCTATCAAAGATGAATGCATGAAACTGTCGCGTAGATGTTGCGTAGAATTAACATAAAGATTCAATACTTTTGAAAGGGAAACTCTAAAACAGAGACATGAAGATGTGCCAAGCAATGAAGATCCATGTTATCTAACCCATATTTTATACCAAATTAATGTTATTGCACTGTCGAAATTTCAAATTGTAGAAAGCTTTAAATTATACACTCTTAAAGCAGTTTGTTGAAATAAATTAACTTCTTGAATACTGTGAAGAATTTCTTACCCATATTGAAGTTTCAAGTCCAAAGTAATAAGTTCTTTTCAAAAGTTTGCCTGGTGAGAAGTTCGATTACTGGCAATTTTATTCGAGTAATATGACACAAAGAATTAGTCTAGGAAATTCGAAAAATCACAAAAATTCACACACTTCCTCATTGAAAGGTATTTTACGCAGCGAATCTCTATAGGCCCTACATAATCAACATGAAACTAAAACCTATTTTACCAAGTTGTTTTTTACAGATGTGACGCAGGCTGCTGGCACTGTGTAACGAAAATTGTGGTTGAACCAACAATAATGACTAGATATAGTTTATTTCCAATCAAAGAGTTATTATTTAAATTTAAAAGCAATATGTGGTCAAATTGCCTAGTCTTTTGTATTTTTAGAAGGGGAAAAACATAAAAAATCATTATGATGGAGTGGGGTTTCGTGGAAGCCCAAATTATAAGGAGAGCTTTATTGAGCAATAAACTGATGAACTCCAAAAATCGGCTGGTGCAGAAGAAACGTTGTGATTTTTTTACTAATCAGTGAAGGAACATGTCTGAAAAGATCAAAATCAAAACAGTAATAAAGAATTAAACGATTTTGTTATATTTTCATAATAAAAGAGGAGATACAAAATTTATTCCTGATGCCATCCTTAAGAGATTGGTATGATTTAATATTCAAAACTCTTATCATTTAATCATCGCCTTTGAATAAAACAAAAAAAATGTTGGTGTTTAAAGCCAGTCTGTCAACAAAACATTCAATGAGATTTTATGATACATTAAAACAAAAATAGAAGAAAGGTTATATGATGACATGTTACTTTCTTTGAAGCATTTTGAACGCAGCTTCGCCCATTACTACAGGGCAGGGTGCACTGAAAAAGCCGTAATTTTTTATTAAGAGAGATAGGTATAATGAGCAATTTCCCAGATTATCTTGCATTAACCACACGTGATAACATGACCTTGCATGCGTTATTGGTTAATCACATGATGGACCTTTTGTAACACAACTGGAGTTCCAAGTCAATCTTATCACTCCCATTTTCCTTTACAGCTCATAAAACAAACCAATGACCCCTCTAATTTTGACCCGACAAGATACAATCGTTAACACGAACGTATTGTATCGACTGGGGTTGACAGGGTTCTGATAAGTTAACAGATGGCCCAGACACTGATAAGAGGGCAGAAGGCACGATAACAGCAGGCGGGGGGAGATAAGAGTTGTCAACATCTTTGGTCGAGAAGGTGTTCATGTACAGGGTGTGTCGACGGATTTTGGCCAGAGCTGAAGGTCCAGAGGGAAACAGGGCGTCGCCGTGTTTGAAAAGAAGGCAAAAAAAATCTGAGTCGGCTCCAGTTTTACAATTCTCTGCGTCTTCCTATTCCAATGTTAGTTTTTCAAAACCAAGACACTTGGGCAAATATATCAATATCGACGATGAAAGTTTTATCATTAAACTATACGTTCGCGGTCAAGAATTTTGACCACGTCTTCAAGCCGAGGTCGAAAAATGATCAAGATTCGAAAAGCAGCTTTAGGCCAACTTTTTTACGATATCTTTTGTTATGTTTCTCAATATAAGCTAACTACTTTTTTAATAAAAATTGTAAGACTTGTTTACTTTCAAGATTTAGCTTTTTCACTATGGATAATCCTGTACCTTTTGTTATGTTTCTCAATATAAGCTCACTACTTTTTGAAATAAAAATGTTAAGGCTTGTTTACTTTCAAGATTTAGCTTTTTCACTAAGGATAATCCTGTACCTTATATTTAAAGTAAACATCTGTTACATCTGTGTAATTGGTGTGCAAGTTAGATTAAGCTAACGATAGATCTATCGTTCATTACTGTAACAACAACAAATGGCATGGTATTATTATTTCTGATACTACTTTATTGGTTTTTCAATATCTCAATATCAAGATTGATTTGTGTCGTCTAAATTAACAATCGCAATGTCCATGACATCTGCTTTTTCTTCCTCAGGCGGAGAGAACTTCTTTCGCCCTGCAACGCAAGTACTGAAATTACTGATTTCTCATTGGTATGACGAAATAGTATATTTCACTACTAGTCACGAAAGTAGCCCATTTCGGGGCAAGTAAAACACTATCGAGCCCCGAATGGTACTTTTGTGACGTGTTATGAACAGTACTTTTCATCACGATGCAAATAAGTGACCAAACTCATAAAAATTGATCCAACATTTCATAATTTAGTAATTTTTCTATAAGTAAACACAATACGGCTGAACTGTCTTTTTTAGTTTATAAAGTCAGCTGGTTGAACTGTCAAATTAAGGAATTCGTTTGTTTGGGTACGGCAATATTTTGTTTTGGTACGGAAATGGTTTGTTTGGGTACGGGAATGAAATGTTTGGGTACCGAAAAAGCAGCTGATCATTACTTGTTTTGACGTAAGGAAATCGAGAGTTTTCGTAGATCTCAGCTGTTCGGTAACGGGCAATTTTCGTATACAGAGTGATGAAAAATATTTTTAATGTAAAATCCAGCTACTATATGAAAGAACATTTTTTGTATTTTCATTCGAATACTGTACATAATTAATATGTCCTATTATGTTTTGCCAAACTGACAACACTGACAGGTTTTTGCAACGTCATAACTGTTGAGGTTATCTCCTGCCAGTATTAATATTTTTCCCTTAAAATAAAACCAATTCACTTTGAAGCTAACCACAGGGGCTGACATATATTTATTTTGGTTAATCTTGTTGTTTCAACTGTTTGAGTGAAAATTTCGGCATATGACATAAATTAATTTAATTTGTTTGAAAATAATAAAAAAACTATTAACAGTTAGTTACACAAGTTAACATTAGTAATTTTAGATACTATTCGGAAATCACTTTATTTTTACAACTTTTTCCACGCTTTTATATGTGTCTCAGAAGCAATTCCTTTGTGAAATACTTTTTTTACTCTTATTTGAATACCAAAGAGTGAAATTGGGAGAGAGTGTGCAATTTCATTTCATTAACTCTCTGATTGCACATAGTTATTTTTAACGGTTCAGAACATGTGTTAAATGACAGTATTTTGAACGTTCATTAACACTTCAAATATCTAAATAATATATTTTTAGTGCCTGTGTTAAAATTGGCAACATATTACTATGGAAAAAAAGATAAATTCATAATCATTATCAATCTCACCTCCAACTATTGAATACAAAGGCATACAAATGCTCGTTAACCCACTGTGCAAGTCACATTGTCAATGAACCCGATCGATGGCAATGCTATCCTGAAATCTATGAATTAATGTTCTTTCAATTACTTTTACTCCCTGATATAAAAAATTCACTCAGAATTTACATTTTGAAACTTTTATTTCAGTTTTAATAAGTTACATAGTTTCTTATCAGTTTTCTACAATTTCAACACAACGCAACACACGCAATGTACTCAATCGAAATATGTATCAAGCTCTTTTTCTCTTTACAACGCTTTAATCACAATCAAAAGTAAAACCGCCGAATCACTTCCTTACTGGTAGTCGAGGACCATATAAATTCGATTATTTGAAACAAAGCCTCGGAGACGAAGAGTCTACAAGAGTGAGGGATCCCAGCAGAGTTAACATGAGCGTAAATGTTTGTTTTGGCCGATGTTGAACCGATACACGCCGTGTTAGGAACCACATGGGCCTGAGTATTTACAAATTCACATCGCATAAATCAACCCCTGTAAACACCCCCCACCTCCCCTTCCGGCCAATCTCGATAGCGGGTCGATTTAATGCAGGTCGACATATGGAAACTGTCCAGTATTGGTAATGGTTAATTTTTAATACGGGAAGTTGATGTTTGGAATATTCTATCCGTGATGTTTTGACATTTTCATGTCATAACTACATATCTAAAAGTAGAACGAATATAGGCCTACACAGAAAAGTACTAAGAATGGAATTATGTTTTCTAAAGAGCTCTTCAAATTAAATACCGGTTCGTGTTGTCAGAAAAATAAGCAAAAGCACTAACCATATACATTTTTTTTCTCTCCGGTGAGTACCTCAAATCAAGAAATGTTATCCTCCAATTAAATTCAAGGTAGGGCTTTAGGCTCAAATTTTAACAATTTTCCGTAAATTGCTTGTAAATTGTAATTTTTATAATATTGTCAGGATTAAAATTTGTCTTTGAAATATAAATATAAGTTGAAATTTACCTAATTTTAAGGTACCCTTATAGGGCATCGTATTTTTTAGGTTTAGTAACCTACAGTTCATATTTTCATTATTAAAATTAATTTTTAAATATGTCCACATTAATGTTGTTTTGAATATTAAAATGGGGTCACATATTTAACATGACGGTCTTTTGTTGCCCTCAGTACATTTTGTGTCAATTCGTTACCTCTGAATACTTCTTACTGAGAGCTCTGACTCCAACACCACTATAATTGTACTTTACCAATAATAACCGTAACACATGACCTGCAAAATTAATATAGCAAATGTGTTCAAACTATTTTCATTTGATTAATAATCGATTCTCTTATTTAGATGCCAAACAAATGAACCTATTTCCAGAAAGTTTAATTATCTTGGAAAACCATATTTTGGTTAAATGCATGCAACTAAAATAAACTCATGATTCTTGTGATTTCTCATACTAATTAAAACCGACGAAGCATTGAATATACAGAACTCTACAAATTCAATGGTCTAATATATTGTGTTAAAGAAAATAATCGAGATGAATTTTGCAATTAAAGTTATTGGGCTATAACCAATTATTTTCACTACAGCAGCGCTGTTTGAATTTACGTACAGAAAAGAAATAAATAAATGAGGGAATATAATTTGCTTTGTACCTTTCACATAAAACTATTTATGAAATGAGTACATATTTGTCCATGTTTTCCAATATTTATATGTACAGTATTGATAACAAATAAACATACCAATTATTGAGAATAGGCCATTTCGTTCAGGGCTTTGTTTTTACAGCTTACTGTTATGGTGTGAATCAATCAAACATTACATTCGAAGTAAACATGTTTAAGAAGTGATTAAAGTGCTATCTTATAATTATAACTTATAATTATAACTTATAATTATAAAGTAGTTCATCCACGATTCGATTTTTGAGAAACTGGAACTGTTGGAGAACTTTTCGTTTTCACAAAAGATCGACCTCCCGAAATAATTAATCGAGCATGATGGTAACAACATTCAGCCTCACATGTAATAGCCAACCACTCCAGTCCTTCGGTTTTATTGAACGAGCCGATCTTAATGGTTGGGATTTAAAAACCACTAATGAGGTAATAAAATCCATCCCAAGTTTTCAATACTTGTCGTCATTACCTTTTATAAAAAAACTAGCTGAACCCGGCAGACGTTGTCATATCTTAAACTACTTACCAAAGATCTCCTGTTCAATTAAATATGTCATTAGATTGTATGTGAAAAAAAATTTTGCATGAGATTAATATGGGAAAATATTTGGTCCTCTGGGGAATAACCTAATAGAGTCAGGACAAAATGGACTTCTCCGTGAAGTTTTACATGTATATACCAAGTTTCTTGGCAAACAGTCCGACGGTTTCCGAGGACATAAACTTCATACACATATATGTATGTACAAACCATCATCCTCTTTCGTAAATATAGATAAAAATACTGTAAACCGATCAAACCGTAACCTAAATTAAAATAAAACACATATTACAGTAGTAGAATATTTTCAATTTCTTAAACTAAAGTAAGAAAAGGCTCTTCCATTGTGCAATTCGTTTTTATTTCCAATATTTTTATGTTTCTTTATAATTGCTCAGTAAAGCAGGAAACAATTCTCAACTAAAATTACATATTTTCATATATTTTGTAGTGTTACAACCTCATTTTTGCTGTCAAAAGGTTTTTTCTCTAGGATTTTTGCAATAACAAGTTAGCTATTGAGGAATTTTTGCAATAATACTTCGTTTTAGCGAATTTCCCCTATAGGGAAGAAGCTATTACCGTAGGTCTCATGGTAAGACCTAAGCTCGGGACCACTATAACTTTTCGTTTTGGGGCCCCCAGAAGCAAAAAACACTATTCGTTCGAATTTTTATATATATATATATATATATATATATATATATATATATATATATATATATCTATATATATATATATCTATATATATATATATCTATGTGTCTGTTAGCACGATAGCGGCCGCAAAAATGGTCCGATCTTTATGAAATTTGGTACGGACATGTAAAGTGGTAATCAATTGGACGAGTTCGAGAACCAGCCCGATCGGACCACCGGAAGGGGGGGGTAAAGGGGGATAAACCCCCCCAAAAATGGGTTTTTTGAGTTTTTTACATAGAAAAATAAAATTTATCAAATTTTTGTGGGCACCATTGAATTCAGCTCAAAAAAACAAATAATTTAGTATTTTGAATCACTGCTCTATGCCCATTGGTTACCGAGATATTGAAAGTGGTAAACACAGTACGTTGTCCCAATGTTAACCTTATGGGAAATAAGTAAAATTCTATATCTCGCTTATTTCTCAACATATCTTGATAAAACTTGGTAAATGGCTTCTTCTAGTTCAGATCTACTAAATATTGAATTAAAACCATCCAGTTTTAATATACCTGTAGCAGCAAACCTGCATACTCATTTCCCATGTTATTCTTATGGAGCTTAACAAAACATGTCAAATCTTGCTATGTTTGCTTGAAATACGTTGTTTTGCATTTGAAATTCGCTGAGTATGCAGGTCTGCTGCAACGGGGGTATTTAATTGTTACGGTAACAGTTTGTTTCACGTTGCAGCTAACTCGACAGACGCCGCGGATGGTCATTGTAGTGCAGTTTACACAAAAAAAAGCTGCGATATAACCAACAAAAAAAAACTCGACGTTAATGATTTTTCAAGAAAATAAAGATCCTTTTCAAGCATGCAATTTTATGAAAGTCCTTGGGCAGTGAGAGTTTCGTCTGGAACTACATTAAACTTTCATTCATGAAGGGACAGAATTCCACAGTTAAATAACAATATTTAACTGCGGAATTTAATTTAAGAACTTAGAAATCACAAAAGTCACATTATTTCTCACCGTATTACATTAAAAATACCGCTAACATAACCAACAGCACAGCACCTGTAATATAATTAGACAATCAAGCACTAATAACGGTCCATTCTCACGTTATTATCGGCAGGATATTAGACCAGAAGGAAATCCGCTGTCATGTTCTGGGGGTCAGACGTATGACGACCATTTCACGCTTCAGCACACTTAATGGAAAAACAGTTAGCTGGGCTTTAAATAAATTAACCACAACTTGTCCCACACCACGAGCGACACTGCACGACAAGATATATTATGCCAGCCCAGCTGACTAGAACATTGAAATTGACGTATGGTCTATGACTGAGCCCAAATTATGCTTTTCTAAAATATTTCTTTTTCTTGCAATGAAAACTTTTAGATCTTCAACATTGGCGTCGGGGCACGGAGTGAGCACGTGCCCCCCCCCCCCCCCCCCAATATAAAAATGTTTATTTTGTAGCCGCCGACCAACATTAAAAATCCAAATAAAAATTATTCTCTCATGTTGTTTCTCTACTCACAAGTAATCTAAACCAATTTTTTTTTACGTCAGATGTTTATTTCAACCATATTAATCATTCACATTCATTTTATTTTTATATTTGTTCATTATTACATTTCATTTAATAAGAGATTAATCATTTGGTTAAACAAAGAGGTTGGATGAAGAGTTATAAATTCGTTGAGTAGGCCCGTTCTTTGACTGGGTGAAGGTTGATCACCCTGTGTGCTGTGCACCTAATACCTGTAATTCTGTCATCCACTAACCTACCACCACTGATAACACTCCACCCGTTTGTACAGCCACCTACTTAAAAAAGAATAATAATACTATTACACTGTCAGGATGCCTAGATCCCATATAAGACCTGTGGAACCAAAGCTTGTGACATCAATTAGAGACCCTATATCTGGTTACAAGCAAGTTCTATCAGCCCATTGGGTAAAAATATAGCCTAAAGTGAGGTGTCGGTTATATGCTTCCTCTGATTGGTCAAGATTATTTTTCTCACAGCTTGAGGCTTACAAATCGAGACGTCTTTAAAGACCGGTCGCTATAAGTTTTCTGTCTATAAAAGATAATCACGGTTTGTTTAAATTTTTGTCTTTGATAACTTGAGATATTCTTCCCTTCTTCTCTGCAGAGGACCTATGAGTTTATCCTGCAAGCTGTAGACGAGAATGCCACGAGAATTACATTAACGGCGATGAAACAGTCAGGAAATTAGGGGAATTGTGAATAAGAGTTGTTTTGCGACCGTCTATTTTCTTAATATAAAAAACAATGACTGCGATGGATTTTAGGTAAACATTCTTCAACAGTCACGTGATGAAAATCTAAGTAGTATGTAGTGAAACTTTACCTGCAAATTTACTTTGAAAATCGTAAATAAACTAAGCTTTTTAGTGCTGTACATTTCACAGTTTTTAACAGTCCTCCCTGCCAGGCAAACATTTTCAAAAACAGCTTTCAAGCGGACCCATATAGACGCCCCATGAGGTAGGGAAAAACTTTAAATTCATTATAGTCGTAACGGGAAATGTCCACACTACTAGAATTGCTATTTCCAATTTCGATAAATACTTTTTTCTATAATCAATTTAAAATAGTCCACTTTGGACATTAATATAACGTGTTTTATGACCTTTTTCAAAACATAAAAAAACAATTCCACTAGTTTAGAGTATTATTTATTTAAATAATATCGCATAGTATGGGTATGTTGAAAATATGAACGCTAAATGGGTCAGCGCGAAACCTTACGTACACTCTTAAAGGGGCCGAAGTTCCAAAAGTGTCCAAAAGTTCCAGAAAAGCGAAAACTGCCGTGGGTAGGGAGGACTCTTAAGATTCAAAACCCCACTTTTGAGTACTAAAAAACCAAAATTTTTCGGGGGGCCCCCAAACCCCCACTAAGCTGGGGGTAGCCCATATCCCCCAGACCCCCCGGTCAGTTGTGCCCACCCCCCCAAAAAGTTTGGTTCATGCGACGCCTATGATCTTCAATAAGCCTATTCAATAATTGCCCACTGACCTGCCAACTTTAGTTTTTATCAATTTATTAATTAATTAACATGTACGAATAGTTGATATCAGTTGGCGTCCGAGTTTGGCTGTATGACCACTTCAAAATTGATTTTACTCACAAAAATGTTTTGCCAGGATTGTTATGTGCGGCCGGCCTAACAAACTATAAAAATAATATATACAAATTAAAAATTTTAGATTCTTTTTATTTTAATTCTTTTGTTAGGGAGCATGCAATCACGAGCTTCAAAATTCAAACAGCGTTTTACGCTGCGAAACCTCATAAATATTCAACATAAAACTAAAGCCTACTTTACTATGTTGTTTTTTCAAGTTACGAAGTGACGCGCGGTTCTAGTATTTAGAATGAGTAGGCTAAATCATCAGCTGTTTAACTTTTGAAACTTGTGATTTTACGACTGCAGGTATCTATATTCTATTTACTTATTTAATACGCGACAAAACATAAATGGACAATTAATTATACATGTATTTTAATGTTTTGGTGCCCTTTGACTCTATTCAAGAGCGTGAACCACCAATTCTTGACTGTTCCCAAGCTACATCTCCCCGTGCACCCATCGGATGTTCGCTATAATAATTTATCATTACATCCCAAAAACTACAATTATTCATAGCATCCGATAACTCCAATCTTAAACCGAGCCCATTCACTACCAATTCTTCATCCCATCAATTCCCGATGAGATAAACTCCCACAAAATTGAAACAAGGAACCCAATTAGTCCTACATCCTAATCCATCCCACCAGCCATTTTTAATTTTCATAATCAGCGTATCGAATCTCCCCGGGTCCCCGGTTTCCCGCATGCCACGAAGTGATCCGAACAAATAACAGTCTGGGAAGGACCAATCAGCATCCGATTACCCGTGATTACTCGTGATTGTCTCGTGATTGCCGCGTGATTACTGATTACCGACGGCTACGTGAACCAGATCTGGGGGGTCCGCCTCTTTGTTTGCTCAGCGTGAGTGACGGGTGTACCCAACCTGTTGCGAGCTGACCCCGGGGTCGAAACTACGTCACGACTTCCATGTGGACTCAACTATGGAGTGGTATCAGGCTATATTTACAGAGAAGAGGTTTTATGTTCGTTAATGACCGAGAAACCCATGTCGACGAAGTTATTAATTTGTAATAATATTTCTATAGCGTATCATTTTGTCTGATTTTCTCTTTATAGATGGACAACACTAAAACAGAAATTTAAAGTAAGGGCAACGTCAATTGTGTAGAGTTCTTTGTAATTATTGTATTATCTTTCTTGACGAGAAAAGAGACCATGAAGTGGCAACAGCAAACAGGTTCTCTGTGAGACTTTAAAATAGACTCGCTGTGTAAAAAAGCTACACATGGAATCTCTCTCATTCTTAACTCAGACATAATAGCTGTAGTGGCAACAGCCACTTAACACAAAGATTTTAAAAACGCATTTCTGTTATGGCGAAAACCGCTCGACTGTAACCCACCTTTGGATAACTGATAGCCATAGCGACTCTGTATTCTTTCTATAACTTCGTTATATACGCAGCATCTCTGCGATAGCCTCAGCAACTCTGCCATAGCCACATAAACTCTGTTAGCCACAGAAACTCTGCGTTAGCCGCAACAACTGTGAGATAGCCCGCATGTCGGCGATAGCACCAGCACAGACAAATGAGTATCTACTCATTTCTCTGTGGCACCAGCAACTCGGCGATAGCCAGCAACTCTGCGATAACCCTAGAAACTCTGCAATAGCTAAAGGGACTCTGCGTTAACCACAGCAACTCTGCGTTAGCCACAGCAACACTGCGATTGCCAGTCACTCTACGACAGCCAACAATTCTGCGTTAGCCACATCTCTACGCGTAGCCACAACAACTCTACAGTCACCCTGCAATAGCCACAGCAACTCTGCTGTACCCAACAATTCTGCGATGGTCCCAGCAACTCTGCAGTCCCGCGGTCACTCACCCAGCCACCTGTGCCCGCCCAATAAATAACAGCTGATCGTCAAGCAAACAACCCCTCCCCCGGTTGCTAACCTGATAATTACCCGCGCCATTATCTTTCACCGCCTCGACCTGCGGCTGCTTTACTGCTGAGTCCCCGCCTGCTGACCCCGGGCTCTCCTGCAGCACACGTGCTGAGGCTGCATGCTCAGCAAATAGTGGCCATTCGATCCTCTGTTATTTATTACTAGTAAATAACGTGGGCAGGCCAGTACTTAGGAGGTAGGATAGGTTGCGGAGATAAACATACTAATTAGTATTTTGCTTTGTTGTAGGGAAGCTGTAATTATAAGAAGTTGAATGTGGCTCTAAAACATGAATGATTGTATTCTTTGACAAAAAATCTAAGCACATGACGCGTATGAAGCTTACTATGTACAGTTTACGATGGAGAAAAAATCTAAAATTAATCGAGAGGTTCCCTGAAAGTGAATTTGCTCATCTTAATCTCTCATAAATAAATCAATCTTTACGAAACCGACTTCTCTTAATAATTGATTTGTGCATTGATTTCGCTTGATTCTATTAAGAAAACTTGTAAATTTGTCATGTAATTGGTTGCGTAAACCCTATCTTAAATAGCAGTGTTTATTTAGTGTAGTTTATGTACCTTTTAGTTAGAATCACTTGTTGAGTATAAAAGATACAATCTTAATCAAACATAGTTTCTAAACACACAGGTATAAAATTAAGTATCAGTGGTCTAGGAACTAAATATCAGACATGCCCAAAATATTGATCACAATCTACCCATAACATCAAGGGGCGCTTAACCAGCGCTATTCAGGAACCAGCCAGCATTTATCGGCCAATATAACCTTCAATAAATAACCGAAGAGATGCCTTTCCCGCCAAAGAAAAAAACGAAAACGAGGAGCGACGCCCCTCCCCGGCCGTGTTCGGCACTTTGTTTGTTTTTCATCTAATTAATAGGCCACCCGGAACATGCCACAGGCTACCGAGGACGGCGGAGTATCCAACAGGCGGTAAACAATCAGCAGCTCCTCTCGTAGGCGATCGCCATTTTGGAGCCGTCGAACGGGCTGCAAATTAATTGCTTTATGAGTTATTTCGGCGTTTACGACGCACCGAAAGTTTGTTCCTCGTTACTGCCCGCGGATTTATAGATCCATATTTTCCTCGAACGTCCGTCCGGTCGGAGGAAAATATTAGTAATAAATTACGGACGTAACCTTTGTTTGGACAATGAGGGTTTATTTTATATATTTTACGATGGCTTTACTTTAACAACGTCTTTATGGCTTTGAGTCTTTCAGGATGATACACAGTTATTTACAGGATGTATGAGTGTTTCAAAAAAGAAGTATAAAGGTTCCTCGGAAGACACAAAAAATCAGTTACCTAAAAATTTAGTTGATTTTTTATACTCTGAATTCAATTCTTAGCCATTTATCCCCAATGATGAGCAAATATTTTGTGTTTTTCTTGGGAAAAATCAGAGAACTGTTATTTGCCGCATCAGCTACATTTTTGTTGTCTTCCAATTCGCTATTTTCAATCAGATTTTTTAAATGTTAAGTTATATGATAGAACCATAGCTTAGTTAGAGCTATATCCTGTTATGTATCAACAAAGGCTAATATGTGTCGACTTATGAGTTGTATGGTTGTTTATAAATATACTAAAACCATCTAATAAATTTCGATAAGTACTTTAAACTACTCCAAAAATAATTTGTATTTTTTACTGCGTACCACTTTTCCTTCCTTAAAAAAGAAGAAGAACCAAATAAACGTAATCCTAACACCTGCATTTTCTATGTGACAAATACCCACATTACACTGAGAGGTTGCCGCGCCTTATTCTAAGCTCTTTTCCAATCCGGAGGCTCACCGGCGGAGACGCGGATGTATCTACCTCGTTATGTTCACCCTCGTAAGCCAATCTTGGGGCTGGATCACCTATTTTGACATAAAAATATGTCATGTATTGGTGAGTTTTGGGCTTGTCCTAAAATTCATAAGTTTAACTCGGTTGATTTATTCAATGGAATTGATTATGTTTCTCTGTTAAAAGAAAATAGATGAATAATGAATTGCCTTTGAACTTTATTTTGTGAGCTTTTTCTTCTTTCACCAGACAATCACTTTACCGCTATTCAAAGGTTCACACCTATAAAAAGATTAATTTTAGGTATATGAAAAATTACTGTACTTTGTATTTAAATACATACGTATAATGGAACTTTAAAAAGAAAAGATAAACTACGGTAATGATATTCACAGAAAATTCTTACTTTGTATACTGGTAGAAAAAAAATAGCTTGATACCGCTTTGCAATAGGTAATGTGCGATTAATTTAATGATTTTAGTTTTTTTCGCCGGACGCCACGTCTATTTAGTTGGCGAGTAATAAATAACATACTGACAACTTGAAATTTCGCTTTTAATCAAGTTTATCTAAATATAACGTTCACTAAACATATTCTTGGTTTATACGCAAACCAAAATTTACAGTCGGGCCCTAAGTACAGCGTAAGGCCGTAGTACACGATAAGGGCAGATGCTTATGCCACCCCTGAGACCCAACATCGCCAGTGCCGGGCGGAACTAACGACGTGATAACGCCCTGCCCTGCCGTGCGGTGAGTGAACATTCTTTGGATCAAAACTTTCTGCGGAGTTTTAACACTCTTGTTCCCCTAAAATTTCGTATTTCCAACTCCTTACTTGGCAACAAAAACACCATCAGTAAAGACAACAAGATTTTTAATTATTGAAATAAGTTTATAGTATTGAGTTTTTGTTAGGATAAACAAATTAAACTTGACTCTGATGTTGAGATATATTTGTAAAGGAACATCGTTCTGATGGGAGGCTAAGATAAGAATAACAGGAGCCCCTCTTCGTGGGAGGGGCTATTTTTATGTTATTTTTAAATTTTGCCATGGCAATATTCCTCAGAATGTCACAATTCAAAAGGTTTTCCAAATCCGCTTTTGTACACAAGAGTACGCTTGGAGGGAATCAGATTTTTGTGGAGTGCTTATAAGTTTAGCAACAATAGTTTTCATTCGCAAAATAACAAAGTGTGAAATGAGAGTAAGAGTTTTTAAAGTTATGGCATTCCTCCTGGAGTCTGTTGGATTGTAATATAAAAGTCTGAGTCATGTTAGTAATTTACTCTGATTAATTAGTATTTATCACCTTTATCTTTAATCTTACAAACGTGTACAAACATGGACACAAAGATTACCTTTGTTCGACTGAACATGTTCTATTAAAAGTCCGCCCTTGCAATAAAATAAATGAAACAGAAAATCAACGGCAATATAAAGAAGCTTGAGGGAATTTAGAGGGGGAGAGGAGAAGCAATTTGAATTAAGCAACAATCGTCACTGTACATACAGCGAGGGTAAGTAATGAAGCATGCGACCCCATCAGCCTTTCAGAGGGTAAAGTATCTTATCTTGCCACTCTTACCTCGTGGTGGAAAAATATTTCCTCGCTGGCAAATGCCTAAACCTTACAGTCGATAAAATAACAGTTGGTTAACTTTAAAAAATCGAGATAGGTACTTTACTTATATTTAAAATTATTTTGATGTGTCACTCCCACAACTCACCTAGGGATTAATTAACTAAACTTGCGAGTAAACCGCAGAATATTTTGTTTACAGATGTAACTGTAAGTAAGAGTAAGTATATTGGCACAAAAATATTGTTCCCAAATGTTTCAGGGAGTAGAAAAGTATGTAGTGCCAGTTCGATTACTCAGAGGAAGCTAGACGTATGGATGTTTGCCGCACATTGGAGCGTGGAGAGGTGCAGGCACAGTTCATTATTAATATACATGTCATATTGTTGATGTATTTGTTGGATGTATTTCTTAAACTATTCTCGTTGCATGTATTGTTTAAACTATTATTGTTGTCTCTACTTTTGCATGTAAATGCATCTGTAGCATATATTAGGTTTTATAACTGAATATAGCTGACCACTTTCGCATTAAAGTATTTATTTGTAAACCATAATATTAATTAAAAAACCGTTGAAATAGAATAAACAAATAACGATTTTCTAATTTAGAAAATATTTTAGGAACTATTTTAACAACCCTTCAGAACAATTTAAATAGACCTCTTTCCAATGATATCCTTGTTAGAAACTGACTAGTTTAAAACATAAATAAAGAGTTTCGCACAGTGGATAACACAAATTTTATTAATATAACACACAGAACAATATTGGAGAATTTTACTTAAATAACAACTAACTGTATGTTCCTTCATCTTTCCACATATCACAACATCAATCCATTTCAAATGTTACATTGTTAGTAATTAATTTATAGAAACATATTTTTACAGGATTACCAACATTGCAGTAAACAAATAATTAACAATTATAAAGTGAAATATATATAAAAATTATTCTCAACATCTTCCCCTAATTTTTATTATATTTCAGTAAAAGAAATTCTATGTACAAAACTGTTTCACCTGTCTAGATCCTTTATAAGTCTACTTAAACTCTTAACAACAATAACAAAGTTTTTTTTACCCTTACTAAGATTTATTTTCTGTCAGATCTAGATACAGTATAAAGTAACACTTTACCAATGAACCAAATGCTTTCTCAAATCGACAGATTTAACGTGTGTTAAAGGTTTTGTCAAGATATCTGCTACATTTTCATTGGTTGGAACATAAAAGAGATTTATGTTTCCTGATTTTACGTTTTCCGTCAAGAAATGGTATCGCACATCAATATGCTTGCTTCTTTTGTTAAAAATTCCATTCTTGCACAGTTTGATGGTACTCTGGTTGTCCAAGTATAAATTTGCTCCAACAGATTTACCAGTTAGTTCCTCTAACAAAGTTTTCATGTACAAAAGTTCTTTGACGCAATCCGCAGCAGCTATATATTCAGCCTCGGTACTCGACAAAGCGACTATAGGCTGTCTTCGTGTGCACCAACTTATGGGATTATTTCCATAGTATATGATGTATCCTGTCGTACTTCTTCTAGTGTCTTGATCATTTGCATAATCTGCATCGCAATACGCATTAAGTGAATCATCTTTGTTGAATGCTTGAAACATAATCCCAGCACTTTGAGTACCTTTTAGGTAGCGTAGAGTTCGTTTTACATTTGTAATGTCTTGATTAGTTGGATTTTCAACATGTCTACTCTCGATTCCTACAGCAAGAGTGAGATCTGGCCGAGTCTTATTACTCAAATACAGCAGACTACCTACTACTTCTCTGTATGGATAATTCTTCCTATTTACTTCTTCTTCTTGAAATTCTCCTTTTATTGGAGAAATGGGTGTGTTAGTTGGCTTACAATCTATCATTCCATATCTTTCAATCACTTGATTTGTGTAGCTTGTTTGAGTTAACTTTATTCCTTCCGGGCTCTGTTCTATTTCCATTCCCAAGAATACCGATGGAGTTTCACTGATTTTCATTTTAAACTCTCTTGTTAGATCTTGAAGAAGTTTTCTCAATTCTTCTTTATTCGGGCCAATTAAAATGCCATCGTCCACAAAAATTGCCAAGTACATTTTTCCGTTGGTAAAAATGCAACGATCTGAGTTGGTTTGTACTAGTCCATACTTCTTCAAACAATCTGTGAAATGTTCATTCCACTTGAATGGAGCTTGTTTTAATCCATAAAAAAATTTTTTTTTATGGATTAAACAATTTTTATTGTTTAATTTTTTTGAATTATGTAAAAAAAATTTTGTTATTGTGCTTTCTGAAGTTTTAACACTTTGTTCTTCAGATTGAATCCTTCTGGGACTTGCATATAAATTTCCTCATCCAATTTTCCATACAAGAATGCTGTTTTAACATCAAATTGCATTAGTTCAAAGTTCTGTTTTGCTGCCAAAACAAAAATAAGTCTTAATGAGGAATTACTTACTACTGGACTGTATGTTTCTTCATAATCAATTCCCTCTACTTGTTCAAATCCTCGTGCAACTAGTCTTGCTTTAAATTTGTCATTCCCTTTCTTTGTAAGTACCCATTTGTTACTAAGAATATTTTTCCCTTCTGCAGCTTTTTCATCAACTGCAATCCACGTTTTGTTTTCCATCAAAGAGTTTTTCTCGTCCTCAATTGCTTCAATCCACTTATATTTTTCTGGACCAGATACAGCTTCTTCATACGATAACATTACAAAGTCGTTGTATCTTTCAGGGATTTTAATTTGCCTCCTTGGACGACTATCGACGTCAGTATGTTCTACTCTTCGTGCGTATTCATCATTTTCATCTTCGTTATTGTCTTCATTATTCTCTTCTACTGTGACTTCTTTCGCTTGTTCATCTTGGTCGTCTTGTGTTGTGCTCTCACTTATCTCTTCTTCTTTACTCATGGGACTACTTGTTATCTCCTCGCCAGATTTTATGACCTTACTGTTATCTTCAATAAATTTTACATCCCGAGATATCTTTATTTTTTTAGATAAATCATCCCATAATCTATATCCATTAGGCGAATAACCTACAAAAGTAAACTCCTCACTCCTACAATCAAGTTTTGTTAGATTAGGCTTCGTTACTTTTGCGTAGACTTTGCTGCCAAATATTCTTACTCTAGAAAGATCGGGTTTTTGTCCAAACCATTTCTCAGCAGGTGTTACTTCAACAGCTTCTGTTGGACTTCTATTTAATATATATGCAGCTGTCCGTACTGCTTCGCCCCACATTTTTTTGTTAAGGTTTGAGTCTAGCAACATCGCTCTAGTCTTGTCGAGCAAAGTTCTATTCATTCTTTCTGCTTTGCCATTCAGTTGAGGTGAATACGGTACAGTGTAGTCTAAAACTATGCCCTTGCTTTTACACCACTCTTGGAGGTTTTTAGAGGAATATTCTCCTCCATTATCACATCTCAGTTTGTGAATTTTTAAATTCCACTTAGCTTCTACTTCTGATGTGTAATATTTTACCGCATCCCAAACTTCATATTTTCCTCTCAACAGATAAACTGTGGTAAAATTAGTGTAATCATCTATAAAAGTGATAAAATACTTCTTGTTGTCGTGAGTTGAAGGATTTAATGGACCGCAGACATCTGTATGTATAATTTCCAATGGCCTCGTTGCTCTAGCCCTTACATGATTGAAAGGTGTCCTAGTTTGCTTAGCTTTTATACAAATTTCACAAGTTACATCACACTTATTTAGACCATTTAAATTCCCATTCTTTATTTTAATACCCTCTGACATTGACATTAGCTTATGCAAATTCCCATAGCTAATGTGACCTAATCTTCTATGCCATAGCTGTACTTCCCCATCAACATCTATTTCACTTTCTGATAGTTGTGCATTTGATTTTTTTTCTCTGGAGTTATTTACATCAAAAAGTTGAACAGTATACAACCCGTTCTCCCTCAAATTTCCCTCTAAAACCTTTTCCCCAGACTTTGATACTATTACTGAGTCACCATAGAATAAAACTTCCCCACCATTCTTTGTTATTGTTGGTACAGAAAGTAAATTTTTACTAAGGTTTTCAACATACAATACATTATTTAAAGTGCAATTTTCAGATTTTACAGAACCTTTCTTACTAGATACCATAATCTCATTTTTCTTTGCTACAGCTATTTCTGAACAAACATTAGTAACATTAGTCAATAACTCTTCACAATTTGTCATGTGAGAAGAAGAACCAGAATCTACAATCCATTCTGAAGTTGAACTTACTTTAGCCCTACCATGACCACAACTCAACAAAGACACTTCTTCCCCATAATTTGAATTAGACCTACCTACATTCTTATTTTTCCTAAAATAACAATCTTTTTCTAGATGGTTATTTTTCTTACATATAGTACAACTTACTTTAGGTTTTTGGTTTGTATTCAAACTTTCTGTCTTATTACAAGAGTTAGCTAGATGACCTAACCCATTACATTTAAAGCATCTCAAAGATCTACTTATAAGCTTATTACTAAATGCATTTTGACTAGATCTAGGCTTACTTGAGGTTTTACAGTACTTTGCCTTGTGTCCTGGATTTTTACAGTTGTAACAAACAACATTAAAAGCTAAGTTTCTGTCTTCTCCTGCAGCATTTTCACTCCTTGCTTCTTCCGCTAGAAGTCGGGCTGTTAGATTCGTCAAAGTCTTTTCAGTTGAAGGCATCGATTCCCAGGCAGTCACAAAATGTTTTAAATGTTCAGGAAGAGTTACAAGGATTTTAGTCATTATCTTTTTTTCATCCATTTCTTGTTTTAGTCTGTTTAGCCTGTGGGCTAAGTTTTCAATTTTACTTATATGTGTAGTTAGATCGGTATTGGCAACATATTTAAGATTAAAAAATTCTTGAAGAAGATTATATTTCTGTTGTTCAGAGTCTCTTTCGTAAATACCACACAGTTTATCGTACATTTCCTTAGCACTATTACAGTTCATCACATGTAACATCGGTCCTTTATCAATGGAACTTATAATGTACTTTTGGGCTTTTGCGTCTCTCTTCTCCCAATCAGCAATTTTTTTACTGTCCACTAAATCTTCATGTTTTTCGCTGCCATTCAATACCTCCATCAAATCACTACTTTTAAACACAATATTAATCTGGAATTTCCAAATCTGAAATGTCTCTATGTCTTTAAGTTTTTTTACAAAATCCATATCACTGCTTGACGTCATCTTCTTATCACCTTTGTTTTACACGTTTTTACGTTTAGTCTACTAAACACGATTTTTACTTTTTACTTTCAGGTTTGGGACTGGGCCCATAACCTGTTAGAAACTGACTAGTTTAAAACATAAATAAAGAGTTTCGCACAGTGGATAACACAAATTTTATTAATATAACACACAGAACAATATTGGAGAATTTTACTTAAATAACAACTAACTGTATGTTCCTTCATCTTTCCACATATCACAACATCAATCCATTTCAAATGTTACATTGTTAGTAATTAATTTATAGAAACATATTTTTACAGGATTACCAACATTGCAGTAAACAAATAATTAACAATTATAAAGTGAAATATATATAAAAATTATTCTCAACAATCCTTACAACAATGACTAGGGCTGGGCGAAACTAATTTTAACTGACCCAAAAGAAAACTATGTTCAATCCAAACAGTTCGTAAGGCCGTCATCTTTAAACCCTTTGCCTAGTTCGCTAGAAACAAAACAAAGCCTGTCACTCCCACCTTTTAACAATAGCGGATCCCCAAATTGATGGCGGATTCTGTCAGGTAGAGTGGAGCTTCCCTGAAGGCGTCTTTATAACTATCCCACGACGTCACAAGAGTTAAAACATCATGGATATGACAGTGTTTTCAATCCCTAATTAGGAAGGAAAACTAACAAAGGCAATGAGTTAAACCTAAATATCAAGGAAAGACAAATTAATTACCTTTACAAAGGTTAATTCTCCTCTCTGTGTAGGAACCCTTAGTAAATAAGCCTTTGTTGGAGTGCTTTAAAAGCTAGGTTTCATTGCAGTTTTAATTCATCTATCCAAAGCCTTGTTTTAAAGATATGGAACAGTATGTTTACTCGTGATGCCGGGAAGAAGGTCTGTATTTTCAATTCAAATTAGAATTAGAACTCCCCATCTGTAATACTCAAAGGTTATTTCATTTTATCCTCAAGCATTACAGGCTCTGATATTATCATAATCTTTAGTAATGCGATTTGTCCTGTGTCCATGTTTTATAAAATGTTTAAAACGAAAACCCAGCAAGATTCAAATGTTACTTTTGTGTCATTATATATCTATCACAATTTCTACATACGTGTTCAGTTAAGCCACTTTTCTTTTATCGGTCAAATAATCTTACATGTAAAAGATTTTCTATTGAAATCAGCAGTGCATCATTCCAACTCGTGACATGAAATATTCTTGAAACCCCATCTCTCAATTCGTGCTCAAATCATGATTTGTCATTGTTTGTCCGATATGTAGCCGTTACTCATATGTAATCCAGTTTGTTAGATTTGTTTGTCCCTCCGCTGTCGACACTACCCCACCATAATTATCGGCATTGTGTGATTTGTGCCTGGCCCAAGCTTCCCTCGCCGCGCAAACACACCAGCTGATTGCCGATTGTTACTTTTACAAAGCTTACAGATGTGCGACTAATCGGATTAAGTTACAGAATATTTAGATCAAAAAGGGTGTTGGGTAAGTCTCGGCTTTTTGAATTTGTTCAAGAAATGTTTTATTTAATAATTCAAAAGACATTACAATGTCTGCAAATGTAATTGATAGTTTTGTGTACAGTATATAATGTTATAACTTGTTTCTTCTAAATTGCAGACACTGTTTTCAGTGAATGTAAAAATTCCTTCTTTTCTTTGTATTGTTCAATCGAACCCTATGGATATTGAACTGCCCCTATTGTAAAGGCGAGTTAATGGCAAAAACCCTCGCAATGTATTTCAATCCTGCTAACGGCCGTTCAATTCACCATCTCCTCTATTCGCAAGTGTAACAGCTGCTCATATACATTTTTTTCAAATAAATGTGACTTTTTCAACAAAACCCGTGACTCTGAATACTTTTATATATTCAGTTCATATAATAACGCGTAGCAATTAGTTCTAGAGTAATCCTTTTAATTGAGAGAGCATACATGACCTCACTCACTTCATAATTAAAAGCAACATAGTTACTTTAATTTATGTAATCATTAAATCTAAAAGCGTATCGGCGTACTAGTTGATCACACGAAATCATGAGCACGCGACTGTGATGGAAGAAGGGCTACGATCTTATTATATTTTGTTTGCCAATCCATCATCGAAAGCAAATCCAATAATACTAATAGATTTTGGCTACTTTGTATCCTGTTTATTTTAGCAGTGTATTAGAGGATTTAAATTCTGTAATAAGAGTATGAAACGTTTTTCAATGATATCTTTGACATTAATTGCATTAATAGTATTAATGGCAAAAAATGTGTAGACAAAAAACTTTTGTTATGGCCATAAGTTACTTCAGGGTTATATTCTCCTGCTATATTCTCCCGCTCCGGTTATATTCTACCGTGTTTTGCTTCTCCCGGTGTTTTATATATTTTGAAGATCTGAAACTTCAAAATAAATAAAAAATACTTGAATGAAATAAAAACTACCATAAAGTATAAACTTCTAATGTGAGGAAGTGTAAACAATTGATCAAGATTTGGTTTCCGAACACTCTTCACTCAGTTAAACAAACTAATATACTGCCACAAAAAAAAGAAATAGTTATTATTATTTTAGAAAAATGTAGCAAATTGCGTGGATTTTTTCAAATGTTTTATAAAAACAACATTTTTTTATAGTGACATCTGTTTTGGCAATTTATTGAAGTCTGTGACGTATTCAAATTATAGAGATAATATCTGAACCAAAGAAACAGTTGAAATAGTAGGATTACAGCTTTGAATGTAAATGAATTTTAAGAGGCGTCTTGAAGATTTGAATAAGAGGTTTACAATTGAAATCAAAATAAATCCTTGCTTTTCAGTTCTAATTCTAATTTATGCCGTTTTTGTCAGTTAAAAACTCAAAAAGCGCTTCGTAGGTTTTTCTTGGGTTGTTTTTCAAAGACTATAAATAAAGATTTCTTCTTCTAAGCTCTCCTTAAAGTATTTCCCTAGTTTCAGGGATAAGGTAGGTATACAAAAGCCACACTATTTAACTTTTCGTTAATACAATTTAAATACACACATTGATACTTCACAATCAATGTTATTCTTATGAAAAATAAATTAAATGATTATAATCCTAATTCAATAAATTTGTTGATGCCATGATTTTTCTTTCCAAACATTTTTTCATTTGCTTTTGGAAATAAGCAACTACACAATAAATGTTTTTTCACCACACTACCACTAGATCACATGCATTACAAATTGATATAAATAAATATTTACATCGATGGTTTTACATACGTCAAATGGAGGCCGAAAACAGTCCTTTTTCGTCAGAGGGCCGAAAGTCAACTGATCGTTTATTTGCTTGAAACAATGAGTAAATATCACATACCTGTGCGGCATTCAATAGGTGCCAACGACAGGCTAGTGACAATCATATGATTTTTATTGCTGTCGTTGCTAAGCAACCGTGAAAAGAAGTTGCATCGCTCATAATTTCGTTTTCAAGTGTGTCAAACAAATTTTCAGACTTGAAATGTTGTATAGTGTTTAATTCATTGTTTAGTGTGGTGAAAAATAGAGTTCGTACCTCGGACGAAAGGGTTTTGCTGCTGTCGATCGTTTAAAATTCTCAACTTCGTCCCGATAAAAAAAAAAAACTAACGCGAGCCCGCTAAACCTCATTTTCGGCCCTAATATTAAAATATGCTATTTATTTGACTCTAATGCGACTATATTTTGAGTTATTTTAAAACTAGGTTGTATGTAATTAAAACGATTTAATTCATATTACTAGTTCATACTAGTAGCAGTTCTAAACTGTGAATCCAGCAATGAATCACGAAAACATTTATTTTGAAGGTAATTTCTGACCCTCTTTCATAAAGTATGTTACAATAGGTTTTGCAATATTTACTTTTTTAAGTGTCTAAAGAATAGAGGACTTGAGGCACAAAGTTAAATGGATTTACTCCACGATTGGAAAAGTTCCTCATGTCATTTGCAGGAAACGAGATCGCTTAAGAGTCTGCAGAACCTGCCGTATTAGTGCTTCAGTCTCTAAAGAACAATGTTAATTTTGAAAACAACCATAGAATCTTCATTCATAGCTCAAGTATAAAAAAACTTGGTCTTGGGGGTAGTGCATATCAAGTGGGCTGTGAAAAGAGTTAATTTTTAATAGTTATTTTAATAACAAAATTAACGAATAAAATATATTTGAAAGTCTGACTCATAAAATTTATGGTGATAAAGTAATTTTCCTATTGTATTTTATTGTTCAGTTGCCACATGCGATACATTTTATTTGTTAAAGCGGCTATGACAGGCAAGAAAAATATTTTATAAAGAATTGTAACGTTTCCAATGTAATTAAATTCATCAGCTGCCTTCGATGAGTTGATTCCTCTCGTTTGTGCTTGTTCAATCCCTATAGCAATTATTTGCACTGTGATTCTGTATGGAGGCGTGCCCTGCTTATGTAAATACCCAGTCGCTTTGTCTACTTGTTCTGTTATATAAATGATCCAGTTTCCATGCAGATTTTATCCAGCGAACTTAGTCATCCTTAAACTAAGAATAGCAGTATTTATGTTGAAATATTTTTTGAACAGTTTTAAAATTTAAATTTAGAGTAAAAACAAATATTTTTAAGCTAATCAGGGCTGTGCATTACAAATGTATATAAATGGAATTATAAATGTATGTTGAATGGAATTTAAGTCACTACTAAATTCGTGAGGTAAAATTTGAATCATGATATACGGCGATACAAACTTAATTAAAATAAAGTGTCTTTTACTTGCGAAAATTCTATTCTAAGTTCACAGTTGAACTCGGCGTATTCCCAATTGGCGTTTAACTTGACTTAAACAAGTTACCCTTAGACCCCTTGGGATACCTCAAGTCACATTAACTTTCCTTTAATCCTCCAGGCATCCTTGATCGATTTTTACTTTTAATCTAGACTTATCAGGATTAAACCTTAAACTTACTAAGACTTATCAGGAGTTCCCCTTAAAATATATTTGCCTTTTGTTTAATCAAATGTATGTGTTAAGAGATGGGTTTCTTTAGATAATAGAATTGAAATAATAGTGAGCTAAATGTTTTATTGCTTCAGTGGCTTATAATTTTAAAATTAATGTTTTTAAGTCCAGTTCATCACATTTGTAATATTTAGTTTTATAAGTATAGTGAGTAAAAATATTTTCATCATTGTTGAGGGATTTGCCCTAGCGTTAACATACTGTATCCTTCACTACAAAGAGCCAATTTTGACAAGTTCGCTGAATTAATCATTTGTTTGTTTACGATACATGTAGTTAAGTTAAAAATAACCTATGTCACATGAGGCGAGGGCATTACAATGTTAATAAATTAGCTAAAAATTGTTCCAGTTAAAAAATTAGATTTCACTAGTTACGATTGACGGAAATGTCCCCTTTATTTTGGTCATCAAACAGTGCTAATAAAATACAGTAGGCCCTACCAAGTTCTAACTGTAATTTATAAAATCATTATTTCGATGATTCACAAAAGTGTGAAAAGACGAGCTGAAAATTAGAAAGCTACGTCAGCCAGAAATGACATAATTTCTTGCTTCTAGTAAACGATCTCATTTCCTTGAAGAGATAAGCGAAACGTTTCCAATGACTGACTTAATCTACTTTACTGTAACCATTTTATTTGAAATTTTTAATCATATCTTTGGCTGGCCGTACTACTAATACTTATGATTCTTGTAAAATACACTTAATTCATTATAATGTTTCTTCTATAGATAAACGTACTTATATGTGATTTTTATAAAAAAAAATCACGAATTTATGGGACTTACTAATTTTACATTTTAGAAGTTTATTGAACTTTTATCAAAAGTTCAAATCACGAATTTATGGGACTTACTAATTTTTACATTTTAGAAGTTTATTGAACTTTTATCAAAAGTTCCCTCAAATTTTAGTAAAAATCATATTTTCAATTTTTTATTAAAGGCATAGTGTGCAAAATCGGAAAAAAACGTTTCGCTAGACACAAAGAGAACACTCAGTATAAGACCGCTCTTGAATATTTTCTAGAAAACCGGCATGTTATCCGTCGGAACAGCCGGTACGATGGTCAGCCCAGACACCGTGTACTCCGTAGGCCTGAGTGTACCGGCACCCACACGCCCCAGCGCGACACGAGCCCACGCCCGCCACACCTCTGCACTGTGTCGCTGCATGGGCCTCACATGTCCCTGTCCTCGGCCGGCCCCTGCAGCTTCCTGCGGGGCCACAGGTGGTGACACTTTATATATTTCTCTTGAATCTTTTGGTTAGCAATCGAGGTGAAAATGGGATTACACAGAGTTTAAACCATCCAGGTGTCATGGGTTTCTATATGTATTTTTATGGAAGTCAATATTGTTCAGTTTTGTCTATTTATTACCAGGGTATAACTTTATAGCTTATAAGATGCACTGTATTACCTCATCTCAAGCTCTTTTTCCGCCCTGTAAAATATTTTTCTTACAGATTTTTTAAATCCTCTGGATTGTAGTATCTATGTTCTTACAAAGTAAACAATATTTAATCTAATGAACCAACGGTTGTGACCTATCCAGTATACAGAGGAAACAACAAAGTTTGAGACTGAAATTTGAGGAGCCCTTCCTCAAAGACTCGAAACCCATTTTAAACTATATTTAAATCAGTCCTATTCATTTTTATTATAATTTTGTGTGAAGATTTAAAACGTGATATCATCTCATGTAACGTATCTGTTACATCTCTAACGTCTTAGCCGGTCTCCGCCTTAAAAACAACTACAGGTTGCAGAAAATTACAGCCTTTATACTGCATCTTTGCAATGTGCAAACTACTGTTTAGGCTTCATATTGTACCTCTAGTAACAGTAGGCCTACAGCTACCTCTAAACACCGGTATTGGCTTGAACAGGAACCGATACCAGATCCAGGGCACTTCTTGTATGCAAATGACCGCGGATCCGCAACGGTCGCCGACATTACATTAACGAGTGTTCCTGGACAGTCCCGTAATTTGGCGGGAATTGTGGGAACGGAAACCATAAACAATGAACGTATCCAGGCCATTCCGCCACGGGACAACCGGTAGTTGGGAGCTGAAGAACAACTTGTATGAGTGGGGCCGAATCTTTCTCAGCGTGTGCCTACTAGTAGCAAGTAGTCACACTAGCTGCGGGCTGTCAGTTTACTTAAAGTAGGAGTGAATCAAATTTTGCTGGATCTGAAAAGCCGGCGAAGCTGGCATTAAACGTTCGTATTATTTGCATTACATGTTTGTGAGATATAACAAGCTAAGAATAAGTGTTTAGTCGAAAATAACATGCGCAATTGTGCGTATAAGAAAAATAATAAAAGATCAGAATGGAAAGAAACCAATGTTGTTTCAAATTGTTCATATAGGTTTGTTTATAATTTTATGCCTAATACACTGTTATTGATCCTATTCCCAGTCATATGTACATCTATATAATCTATTTTAACCTTTAAAGGATGAAATCTGGATGTTTTACAAAATGTTCGTAATCCAAAAGGATAATTTCTGTGATAACGGCTTTGCACAAGTTATGAGCCCGTTAACAGCCAATTTCGAACACTCGTTGCCCTAAATGTGAAATATTAGAACGGACCGCAGAACACTCTGAAGTTTAAAAGTGCTTTTAATTTATAAACTTTAAGCTACCAACCCAGATAACTTTTACATTCACTTTATTTCAATGTTATTAAATGCTATGAATAAAAGTGAATAAAGATATTTTATATTTTAATGAACACTAACAACATGGAATGGTTTAATGTAGAATTAAATAGAATGGTTCAATGTAGAATAAAAAAACTTCGTGAGGTACCATCATTGTGTTAAATTTTATTTTGTCTGCTGAAAAGATGTCTCTTGCTTCCAATTAATTGCCTCTGTTCTAAAATATTTGAATTAGCAGTATCTTTGTATCCTATGTACTATGGGGACAGTTAACAAAATCAGTTTATAAACGATCATGTATGAAAGTTGCGCTAATATTTTGGTTAATAATGGGATCTTAGATCAAATCCTGTATTTCAACACTGTATTTGCTAGTAAGGATTTTCTCAAGCTCCCAATAAAAATATTTAGCTAGTTGGTTTTTTTAATGATCAGATTTCAACGCTAAAGCAAAATGAGAACTAATTTATATTTATTTTTAATTTTCCAAATATTGGGGAGGTGTTTGTTTAAGTAAAACTTAAGGACAAAATATTAAATAATCAAGTATTTGGATATTGATTTTTGCGTAATAAAATTACTCAACTGACTTACTGTTAAATTATAAGGAAAAATACCTAATCTATTGTCAATTCTCGAGAATTGTTGCATGAACTAAAGATAAAAAAACTGATAAAAAGAGTTGGCAGTTCATAACGACTTTGACGTTTAACAAGTGCCAATCGTCCCGCCCTCCCTCAATCACTAACAGGAAACATTCAGTTTTGAATCCCTTCATTAGAGCAGTTTGGCCGCAGTTCATCTGTGATTCCGTCCTTGATTGGTCCAATTATGACTTCATCTCGTTGGCTGCCTTATTGTCTGCCTTCGGGCGTCCAGCTCCAGTTTTCTACTGACACTGTTGCTGCATAGGTAATCTGTCTTTGAATTATGACCACGTAAATGCTATTTTCTAAAAACTGACAAAGACAATTTATGAAGAGTTTGTTTACCACGTACCGGTGTGTCTAATGACTCGCTTCTATTAATTTAAAGTAATAAAAGCAAGTCAATGGTAAGTCTTTTTACCAAAATTGAACTCATTTTCCAAATATTCAGCTCAATAACAATAATTGAAATTAAAATATAACGGCATCTCTCACGCACGGGCGGAAATAGCCTATGTGAGAGGTATGTTTCAGTGTTTATAGACATTTTAGTTTTTTTACATAAATTGTCAAGTATCAAAAACTTGTATTGCTATGTATGTAAATTTTTCTCGATATAAAGCTGATTTTGATCTGATTTGATTTTGAAGTAACTCCCTTTAAGATATGCTTTATTTTTACTAAAGCTCTGATCATTGTTCAATTGAAAACATAAGAATGAATTATTAAGAGGTTTTTTATAACATTTTTCTTAGTGTCTGAAGAGATATTCTATACTTTGTCCTAAAGATTTTTGATGTTAGTTTTTTAAGTTTACGTGAGTGAGTAAGTTTTGATAGTATCCTAAGAAAGTGGCTCACTAACAAACATAAATTCAAAAAGGATAAATATATTTTCTTATATCTGACCTCTACACCAACTTAGACAACTGTAAATTAACACACAGAAAAAATAATTTTGTTGGAACAACAAAAACATTTGCAGGATGTATATCTCCAAATGCTTTTTGTTCGGTTTGCCAATTTTTTTGTTGTTCCAACAAATCTATTTTATTTTGTCCACAAAAACCGAGCAAAAACCATTTGCAGACATAGAAAATGTTTGCAGATGTCTCGAAAATGTTTTGTTGGTCCAACAAATCTTTTTTTCTGCGCTTCTCTTAGCGCTAGTAAATTAAATGGAAAATTTTAAATATACATTTTTTATTGTTGCTATGATACAAATGTCTTAAAACATTAGTTATTTAAATGAATTTCGTTCGACAAACACATTTCCAAAAATGTAAAAAATCTTTTATAATATTATGGTAATCCATGCACCTATAGACCTCACAGTTGAACAAAATGTTACACTACCGTACCTTCAATGATTTTCAGACTTCCGATGTAAGTATTAATTTACTCAAATTTATTAATACTTACTTACTTGGATAGTTGGAGATAGCCTCGTTGGCAAGTAGCATGAGGCGTCGTCATAATGTGGCCGTTTGCCAACATAAAACATAAGTTGGTGAATATTATGTTTTAGGTTTTTGAGGGGGAAAAGCCTACAAGTTCAAAAAACTCACTCAAGTTATAAAAACTTTTTTGTACAAGGAAGGTTTTTAAATCACTCTTAAGAGACCACTCACTAATAAGATGACCAAAAAGAGCTATCGTTCAAAACAAAGATTTTGCACATTAGCAAAATACGGATGGTTCAACTTATCCATAATGTAACAAGCAGCGTTTTTATAAAAATAACCAACAAACGAAGTATTGAAAAAATCACACAGTACCTGGAAATTCCTGAGGTAAATGCAAATGGGCTGCAAACTAGGCGAAGACAAGACGAGCCTGCAATCTGCAGCGGCCTGCAATTTGTCGAGATTGCTGCAATTAACTCTCGGAGCAAACAAGACCGGTTATGACGGGAGAGCGAGGGGTCGGATTATATCGATTATACGATCGAAAGGAAAATAAACATTGTAATCGATACCGACTTGTTTGTTTAGCGATAGAGGTAATCATCCAGGGCGGCCATTTTGGTCATCGATCGTGATGATCGATGGGTCGAAAGGTGATCGATCGAATGGACAAATAGTCTGTCAACCGAGAACCCGATCTGGAGCACAACTCATCAATCCGGCGTGACGTTGTCGTTAGAGTCAACGAGTATTTATCGCATCTCGTTACGCGCTGGGCGTGTGCGCGTGTGGCGGAATATGGACATTTGTATCGGTCTTGCTAACAAATACTTTCGATCAGGATGTGTGCTAACCTACTTTTCCCCGTAATTGCACGCTTTGATATAAATTATATGGTCCGTTTGAAGGATATATAAATGAAATATCTAAGATAATTATTTAAAAAATAAATTTAGATATAGGCCCTACTGTTATTGAAACAATAAATTATACTTTAGACGTTGACAAAGACAACCTGCTACTCTACACAAAAGATCTTAAGTGGAGTGCACAGAATATTATAATTCTCATTCAATAATTAGGATATCTCAACCACACTCCAATTCACTTGACTGAACAGAAGCTCATTTGACAATGGAAGCGCATTTGAAGTAGGAGGCAAGCGTTTTCCGAAGATCAATAGCTTGATGGTAACAGAGAATCATTACCACCATGTTTTTATATATTAATTTCATATATAAAAACATGCAAAGGCTTTTGAAGTGACCATGAAAACCATTAGTGATTCTAAAACAATGGTTGATTGTCTACCATCCTTAAAATAGTCATCAGACTTTTCTTGTATTAAAAAACGAATTCTTAATTAAACTAAAACTTAATTTTATTTGATATGTTTGTTATCAGGAAAAAATTAACTAGTTGAAGAATCTAAGTAAACCGTCAGATCAGCTGGAGCTTTTCTCTATTTTTCCTGAGGCTAAACCTTATTTGGTTCACTAATAATATAAAAAAAAACTTTATACCGGGTGTCCCACAATAGTCCCCCCCCTAACTTTTTCTTACATTTTTTCAAATATCAATTCCAAACCACCCCCAAACATTATTGGGTAGCTAATACTTCATTTTGAGGGGGTACCCAATTTTAGCCGCCATCTTGGATCCGCCATATTGGATCCAAAATAATTTTTTCAAATGTAAAAGTTGTGTTGTGACCCATCATTTCGAATTAGATTTTTTCACTGATTACAGTGCCGCAATCCGTTTTTTAATATCTCAATTGGTTCTCAAGATATGGATATTTTTAATTAATTTATTTTCAACCAATTTAAACATTACAAATTGATAAAACAGGCTTATAACCATAAAATAATACTAGATAATGACGAATAACCACCATCAGTCATTGTTGAGAGATTTACACTTAACTTTCACCTATGTAAATGTTTTGGCCGCCATCTTGGATCCGCCATTTTGAAATGAGGTAAGTTATTTCAAATATGAAGATGGTATTGTGACCCATCATTTCAACCTGTTTTTTACGCCGAATTCAATGCCGCAATCCGTTTTTAGCTGTAAAACTCAGTTTTAAAAAATTCTAATTTGTTTGATATTTTTATTGGAAACATGTCAATATCTTGAAAACTAAACACTATAGTTAAAAACGGATTGCGGCATTGAATTCGGCGTAAAAAACTAGTTTGAAATGATGGGTCACAATACCAACTTCATATTTGAAATAATTTACCTCATTTCAAAATGGCGGATCCAAGATGGCGGCCAAAACATTTACATAGGTGAAAGTTAAGTGTAAATCGCTCAAAAATGACTGATAATGGTTATTCGTCTCTATCTAGCATTATTTTGTGGTTATAAGCCTGTTTTATCAATTTGTAATGTTTAAATTGGTTGAAAATAAATTAATTAAAAGTACCCATATCTTGAGAACCAATTGAGATATTAAAAAACGGATTGCGGCATTGTAATCAGTGAAAAAATCTAATTCGAAATGATGGGTCATGACACCACTTTTACATTTGAAAAAATTATTTTGGATGCAATATGGCGGATCCAAGATGGCGGTCAAAATTGAGTACCCCCTCAAAATGAAGTATTAGCTACCCATTAATATTTGCGGGTGGTGTAGAACTGATATTTGAAAAAATATAGGAAAACGTTAGGGGGGGGGCTATTATGGGACACCCGGTATTTGACTAGGCCTCACGGTGAAAACTTCAATGAACCTCGATTTAAATCGCCAATACACTGGAATATGTAGTACGTAGAATAGTAAATATCTTACACTAAAAGCCTACCTTTGGCCAATAGCATTGTCAATACACCTGTAGCAGACTGCTAACCCATTGGACAAGAACAGACTCAAAGTTTTGACGTAATTCTGACAGTTCTCAATAGATTCTCCAGGGTATACTAGAATATAACATCATACAGTTACCGAGAACTTACAATTTAACTGTACCATAAATAAGTTTCTACCTAGGTTAAAAATAAACCGTATATCCATCTTCTGTTTACAAATAGAAATAGTTGGGATGAGTCGAAAATATTATTTTTTGCGATAACGGTATAATTTATTCTGTCTGATTCAACCATCGCTCACTGGCGTCCAACTGCACAATACTGTTTACCGACCTCTTTTCCTCCCTCGCCAGGTAGCTATGGCGCCTTTGCTCACAGGAATCACCATTAGGTGTACATCTACCAAGGGGATAATCAATGCCAATAGTCCTATAAAGTGCAATCCCATCTTAAGCAATTAAATCATAATAGCCTTGGGCGGTTCAACTGGTAAAAAATAAGCCTAGTCTCCACTCAAGCAATAGACATCAATAAGAGTGCAGGTTATTTCAACTACTTCTTCTTATACGTTTCTTCATCTTTATTCATACTGAAGGTCCTTAATTGCTTTGGAATAATTAACCATTTGACTGAATAATGCAGATTTTGTAAATAAAACTGGATCTGACTTTCATTAATGCTGCTCACAATCCGATAATATTAGATTTACTGCTAGTTAAGGAGATAGAGTGAATAACCTATATTGTTTGCAGTCCAACAAGTGCCTACTTATAACATAATTAATTTTCTATTTTATTGTAAACGTGTCTTATTTATTGGTTATTGTTTGTTTTTAATAAACGACAATGAGTAAAACGCTTAGTAATTAAAACAATGATGTAAAATATTTTTTCTTTTACCTACCCATGATCCATGTCGTTAGAGAAAATTTACCTTACCCTGATGTTTTAATTATTCTTCAATATATTTTGAGCTTTATTAAACATTTTTAACTGTCTTTAATTAAACCCAAGCTGATAACTGAAGTCCATCCTAATTATGTGAACTATATTTTTAGTGACTGCATTAAATATAGGCCTACATCTATTGCTAATGTCACGGTCATGTCCAAAGACTAGGTGTGTATTTAGCGAGTGTAAACTGTCTGATAAATGATATAGCGATATGAGATATGAGATTCCTCTTAGGAAGAAACGCAATATTGGATACAGAATTGGCAAAGAATTCTGACATATTTTTACTTGTTAGATATAAAAAAAAACTTACTTACTTACTTCCAGCAAATATCAGGTTCTTTTTCCTGGACCTTGCATGTGTCTTGAAACCCCTCTTGAGTAAATAAATACGTGAGACCTTATAAATGAATCCTTAATTGCTCGTAAAATATTACGAACGGCAACCCTGATTACAGTTTCAACATCACAGACCATTCACCTCATGGAAATGAAAATACTTCACAAATAACCACCGCCGTTCCGCAAACTTATGACCACAACTTAGAACAAATATAATCAGAGTAATCAGCTCGCGTCGCTGCGGGGATGGCCGCCATCACAGGCAGTACACAGGGAAGTAGGAGATTGATGTCGGGTAAGTACAGTAATTATATATATAGCTATAGTGCTCGGGCTGGCCGCTCCTGTCTGCAATCACGGCATCGGCTCGTCTGCTGCTCCGCTCTCGAGCGAGTGGGGGATGGCTCGATCAACGTTTATGTTTACCAGTTGAGTAATCATGTAAGAAAGTGGCTTTTCATATAAAAGTGGCATCTGCGTTTGAATTAATTGATAAAAAATTTACTTGTTTGCATTAGGGTGTTTCAATTATTTTTTTAATATTTATTGGTTTCTGTCACTGAACATATTTATTTTTTAAAGCCATGACAACAAACTTTATTGGTTTTCGTTACCTTGGATTTTGTCTAACATTTTTTTTTATAATGAAGGGGTATTTATTCAAACCTCTTTTTTAAGAGGGCCAGGCTTCAGTTAACCATGTTATTGCAACGCAGCTAGCTTATGTGCACCCTCAGACACAGGTCCTCATTCTCCGTCAAATCCCAGGCCCTTAACGAACCGAGAGATCCTCTTAATGATGGTTACCTATGATTACGATTTATACATTTAATTTACTACTTGTACTAGTTAGTATCATATAAAAAAATTAATTAAGGTAGACAAATAAACAAGAAGTTGACCACAATACAGCAGCTTTTTTTGATTTGTACTAAACTAAGCAGACGGAAGTTTTCACATAAGTGTCCACTTTAATGGAGAGTCATTTGTAGAGCATCTACTTTTACAACATTGAGCCGAAATGTATTTATTTTAAGCATGCTATGTTGTAGGTTACTGTTTCTATAACTACCAGCTATAACTATAACAATTACTTGTTGTGTAGCTTCCTTCTACAACAAGAAACAAGAACTTTTCATTTTGTTGGATCCTCCTCAGCTTCTGATATATTCAATGTTTTCTTTAGTCAAACAGAAAACTCATTAAAAAAATATATAATTATAAAAATTTAAAAACTATGAAAATATATTAAAAAATCGTCATCTAGAGTAAACCAAATATATTACTATGCATGTAATTTGACAAATAATTACGGATAAACTTTAGTAAAAAAAGTCTGTATCGTCAAAGGTTGGATTGTTTCCAATCAGTTTTATAACTAACCAGACTAGGCAAATTTGCCACCGGTCTAGTACTGCGTACACCAAATTTCCATCTCAAACCAATAAATCCTAGTCTTCGACGATGCAAATCCAGTAATGATCAAGCAAAAATCCCGAACACAAGGTGACCTTTGCAAACAAGACCGATTTTCCCGTCCCGTTGTCCGTGATGCCAGCTATCAGCGTGGAGTAATGACAGCTCGTCTGCAGCCAGCTCGGAGCTCGTAGCTCGTAGCTCGTAGCTGCAGGAGATCGCGTATCTTCCAGCGGCCATCACGTCCGCCGACCATCATCACGTCCAACGAGCGGAACACCTCGCACAAACAAGATCAATCATCGGTCAACACCGAGTGTACATGTTTGGGATTTAGGGCGGAAAAGCCACTTTATTGGAGGAGAGTGATTGTTTTTAATTTATGATGAAATACAACTGACTTGTTCAGGAGTAGATGTTATGAGCCTGGTGAGCTAAGTGGAAAACAGTGGAAGAAGAGGATGGCTTGGTAAGTACAGTAATTATATATATAGCTATAGTGCTCGGGCTGGCCGCTCCTGTCTGCAATCACGGCATCGGCTCGTCTGCTGCTCCGCTCTCGAGCGAGTGGGGGATGGCTCGATCAACGTTTATGTTTACCAGTTGAGTAATCATGTAAGAAAGTGGCTTTTCATATAAAAGTGGCATCTGCGTTTGAATTAATTGATAAAAAATTTACTTGTTTGCATTAGGGTGTTTCAATTATTTTTTTAATATTTATTGGTTTCTGTCACTGAACATATTTATTTTTTAAAGCCATGACAACAACCTTTATTGGTTTTCGTTACCTTGGATTTTGTCTAACATTTTTTTTTATAATGAAGGGGTATTTATTCAAACCTCTTTTTTAAGAGGGCCAGGCTTCAGTTAACCATGTTATTGCAACGCAGCTAGCTTATGTGCACCCTCAGACACAGGTCCTCATTCTCCGTCAAATCCCAGGCCCTTAACGAACCGAGAGATCCTCTTAATGATGGTTACCTATGATTACGATTTATACATTTAATTTACTACTTGTACTAGTTAGTATCATATAAAAAAAATTAATTAAGGTAGACAAATAAACAAGAAGTTGACCACAATACAGCAGCTTTTTTTGATTTGTACTAAACTAAGCAGACGGAAGTTTTCACATAAGTGTCCACTTTAATGGAGAGTCATTTGTAGAGCATCTACTTTTACAACATTGAGCCGAAATGTATTTATTTTAAGCATGCTATGTTGTAGGTTACTGTTTCTATAACTACCAGCTATAACTATAACAATTACTTGTTGTGTAGCTTCCTTCTACAACAAGAAACAAGAACTTTTCATTTTGTTGGATCCTCCTCAGCTTCTGATATATTCAATGTTTTCTTTAGTCAAACAGAAAACTCATTAAAAAAATATATAATTATAAAAATTTAAAAACTATGAAAATATATTAAAAAATCGTCATCTAGAGTAAACCAAATATATTACTATGCATGTAATTTGACAAATAATTACGGATAAACTTTAGTAAAAAAAGTCTGTATCGTCAAAGGTTGGATTGTTTCCAATCAGTTTTATAACTAACCAGACTAGGCAAATTTGCCACCGGTCTAGTACTGCGTACACCAAATTTCCATCTCAAACCAATAAATCCTAGTCTTCGACGATGCAAATCCAGTAATGATCAAGCAAAAATCCCGAACACAAGGTGACCTTTGCAAACAAGACCGATTTTCCCGTCCCGTTGTCCGTGATGCCAGCTATCAGCGTGGAGTAATGACAGCTCGTCTGCAGCCAGCTCGGAGCTCGTAGCTCGTAGCTCGTAGCTGCAGGAGATCGCGTATCTTCCAGCGGCCATCACGTCCGCCGACCATCATCACGTCCAACGAGCGGAACACCTCGCACAAACAAGATCAATCATCGGTCAACACCGAGTGTACATGTTTGGGATTTAGGGCGGAAAAGCCACTTTATTGGAGGAGAGTGATTGTTTTTAATTTATGATGAAATACAACTGACTTGTTCAGGAGTAGATGTTATGAGCCTGGTGAGCTAAGTGGAAAACAGTGGAAGAAGAGGATGGCTTGGCTTATTCACGAGGACAGGAAGGGATTTGGTTTTCGTATACGTTTACCTCTTTGTAATCAGAGTCAGTACAAAAATGTCTCATACCAAATTCCTCATTTGACCTTCTTAAGAAATGCGCTGGCTAAATATTAAGCAAAGAGGACAAAAATAGCATTTTTCACTATATCACAAGATAACTTTGTTAAACCATTCTAAAACTTCTTATTCTTCTTTGTGATTAAATTATTTGTAATTAAAAAAGTACCATAAAATCACTTGTCCCTGGTTCTACTAAAATGTGTGTCTGCCTTTCATGAAATACCATTGACAATACACCTGTAATATGTATAATCAATGCATATACTGTCTATGAATATCATGAAATATAATTAAGGACGACCAATATAGCATTATAATAATATGAAGACTAACATTTTGGGCTCGAAACATAATTTGACTTCCAGTTGAATCCATTTAGCATTGTAAATCAAAATAAACTTAAACGTTTCCCACAAAACAGGATGTCACACTAACGAGTGTTCACCATGAACAGTCTCCAGTGGGCGTCGAATGGCTCATCAAACACGGAGGAATGCAAGACTAGACAACCCACGGCTGTGGTCTACAATTACTGCAGGCTCGCAGGACAAACTGGCGGGCGTCCAGGGCAAATGTGCTACATACCTCCACCGGTATTCCGGTACTTGTAACTGGGTGAAGTGATTAGCCAGGAGTCTTGTGACGTCGGAGAGGGCAGGTTGTATCGATGTTAAAGACACTCGTGAGCTGTTAGCCTGTCAAATAGTAGACGGGCGATTAGCACTTCTAGACTTGTAAACCAGAGTTTGTGTTCGCGGTTGTAACCATCGGCCATATAGCTTGTCAGATAATATGAACCGGTTGAGCTGTAAAAAACCATAGCTAGTTCTCGGCATATACATTGCCAGTACCGATACTTGTACACTGAGTTTATTCTGTAGTCCTGGCACTGTGTGGATGTAGATCTGTTTACTTGTGATGAAGGCACATCGAAGCTGGTAAATATTATAGTGAAATAGGTTCTGAGGTGTCTCGTTTACAGAAAGCCGATTAGCAATATATCTTCTAAGAACTATTGGCCTCTCTTTTCAAATATAAAACAAGCAATTCTCGTGGGGAGAATGCACGACTAATTTGTGGAGGAGTTACGAGAAGTTTTATTCATATCGTTATGGAAGTTTATGTCTATTCCAAAGCCATGTTTGAGATACTGCACTGTTGATCGCGCCACAATCATCCTTCACTCATCTGTCATTCATACTTGTCTTAAAATACCTACAAAAAAAGGTATTTTAAGGTATTTTTTTTTTGTACCTGGGTAGGTCGCCATTTCAAGTAATGTATCTAATGTAATGTATGTATGATTGGTAAACTGGAGATCAATTCCTCTAGTCTCCCACTGGTAGCCTGGAAATGGTGAACTTAATTAATTGGAGAAAATAATGAACTTCTAATCGGCACTACTACCACTAGACTGTGTACATGTATACGCTATATGACAGTTTCCACTTGGCAATGTTAATTATGCCAAAGGCGTGGACAAGCTGCCTCGCAGTGCCCTAACAGACAGGTGCATGATTAGCAACTTTAAGACTGTAAGCATAGATACTTGCACCTTCTTGGGAAACAGGAAGATAAGTAGAAATGGTTCGGAGTTCAGAGCTAATGCACTAGACACGATTAAACAATAAGTGCTGAAGTGGTTAGTTGAGAGGTTTTACTTGAGAAGTGAAGGTAGACGGCAACTTGTTAATTATACCGAAGACATGTTTGACCGCTGGGCTGTCTCCTTACAGAAAAGCGATTAGCACTTCCAGATTTGTAGGCATTGACAGTTGTTCGCTTCTTCTTTGGAATAAACAAACAAGTCAACTGTGGTCTCCACGATGCCGTTTTACTGTCACTGGGAAGACTAACATGATTGACAAAAAATACAGAATTATGTGAAGTAAATTCTAACATGTTTCTACTTTTTCCTTCTCACTAACAATTATACAATTGTTAACTCTAAAAGCATGGCTGAATATCCGGAGTAAAACTAATGATTAGGTGGGTAAAGTTATAAATTAAATTACAGAAAAAGTCAAGTACACTTGAGTAAAACAAATAATGTTACCATAGTAACATTTTACTATTATTATTATGTTTAAAGACCGGTTATATCACTTTTAAAGTCAACGTTCATGTTGAAATACTGTATAACAACTTTAAATTCATTCTTGAAACAAGCATAAAACTATTAAATCTTTAAAAAATGTTTCGAGATACACATTTATGTGCCTCATTTGTTAACCGCTTATTTTTACAAACAAGTTGTTTTAGATGACAATTTATTTCAAAAAATCGGTTAATACTTACTTTCTCGTTTTAGTAGGTACAATCTTGCTGCTCTGTAACTCTTGAGTTTGCTTTTCTGCTTTACCTTTGCTGCCCAACGCCTGTCTACAGATTCCGTGTCTTCGTAAACTTACCCCGTTTCATTTATAATTATACTTTTGAATGTAGTTTGTCCTACTTCGCGTAGAGTCACAAAATGCTAAACAACCCTTGTTTAACATTTTGTATTCTTAGGCTAATAATAGGTGTTGAGTTTTGCAAGTAATAATTAATTACTGAGATGATGACTTATGTGTATGATTCTTGCGAACATTTACTAAAAATTGTAAATGTTTTCCATGGTAACGATTTTCGGAGGAAAATTAAATTACTCATCAGGACATTTATGTATTTTAATTAATTAATTTCAATTTATTGATGCATTTTCCACCTTTATTATATCTATACATATTTTCTTAAAAAATACTCTAAATTAATTTTAAAAAGCGCTAAATAATACTTATATACGGTTTTTAATTTACAACATGAAAATTTAACAAAGTACATAAACAAAATAGTTGAAAATTGTGTTAAGTAAAATAAATGGGAAAATAAAAATTATTCCGTTGTCAATGTATAATAATAATGTATAATTCACCCTCTAAGCAATTTTAAAATAAGGTTGTTAAAATCGTAGTACGATGGCAACAAATGAGTTTATAGAATTAAATTCGGGAGAAGATATTTTCCAACTCCAAAAAACCTACCTTGGCTCAATGTACTTAAGATAATACCATGATAAGCTTTCAAAACGATTGGCCATTTTGTATAACCTATTCCCAAATATACCTTTACCTATTCATACAAACTGTTCAAGTAAATATCACCATTCGCGAATAAGCTAACATGAACCGATACCTCCAAGACCACCTAGCAAGACTGGCAAAAATATCTTTTACACCAAGGTTCGCTAAAAAACAAACCGTGCGATATCAGATCCACCCGAGTGTCTCGCCAATTAACGAGCCTCAGTCGCCTATCGTGATCGAGGCTAACGAGGGTAAGGCGAGCCCCGGCCGAGGCTACTTTATTGGCTGTTACCCCGGCCGCGACAGATCGCCACTGTGCTCATTAACTCTCGTCCTGTCCCATTATCCGCTATCGGGCCATCTTAAACCAACCGAAGATCGGAAGGGCTTACAGCGTGTTTACGGGTTACGATAGTCCCAAATCTCGGACGGCTAAGTGGTTGTAAAACAGGGTCTGGGAACGCAAGAGCTTTTCATTACAGATAGGGGAATTCTATCATAATCTTAAACAAGAAAATAAAAAGGGCTTAACTATCACATTCTTTGTACCAAGCTCTCCTTAAAAAAGTCCAGTTGGTTTGTCTAAATGGCTGGGGAAACGAAACTACTCTTTATTTTAGGTACTCTAAAACATCGAAACTGCCTCGGTCATTAAAGAGAATTAGGAAGGGTCAAAATGAGAATTATAAAGGGTTGTAAATGCGAGATTTATCGAGCTAAAATCGAACTAAATTCCCATTATCCACTCTTGTTATGACATTTGCTATATATATTTTTTTCAGTAGTAGTATGAGAATAAGTTATAGGGAAATGTTAATTTAAATTTTCAAGAGCTGTTTCGGTTGACAGAAATTGGTCATTTATGAGTAACTTTCACTAGAAGTCAAAGTTCCATAGGCCTTTCAGGGGTTTCCTAATTCTAATTCTAAGTACACATAATGTAAAATAAGCTTAAAAATTAGGCTTGCCTAATAGTGGCGAGCAGAATTTCACCACTGCGGGTCCTGGATGAAAAGTTGCTCGAGGCTTGACGAGAGGACAATAAAAGTGGCAATAAAGTTCCCTCGTAACTTGCTTGAAATATATTTATTACCTATCCAACGGTAGGCCCCGAAACCTCAGACCAAAGGAATAAGCATAAACCAGGCGAATGTTATGTAAAACTATATAATTTTGGAACGAAGTTGACCACCAAGATGGTTACCGAGTTCCATTATATATTTCTTCATTGGTCTTTTTATATGTTTAGAAATGTACAGATCTGTTTTAGTGATCTTTATTTTACGTCGATTTGTATTATCTGAGCCTACCTAGGCTGCAGTTGAATTGCCTTATTTATTGCTGTCCAATGAAGACACTAAAATAATTTTTATTTGTTGGCAAGTCCTCTACCCTCGGATCTTAGCGTCATTTCCATTGCATTGCACATGTTTTCACCAAGACATCTTCTCAGATTATCCGGTCGTTACTAATATAAAATATTCTATCTTATTCATGTGGTCTTCTACAGTTAGCTTTCATCCAGGCTAAGAAAAATTCAATTTTTACTTGCGTTTTTCCCTTTTTTAACATGCAAACATTTTTTGTTAGTTTGTTTATCACTAAGAAGGGTATACCTGGCCTCTGTCTGAGACAATAGCAGGTTTACCTCTTGAGAAACATATTGAAGCTTGGGTGTTTACAAAGACGGCTTTGGACTTTGGGCCGGATTTTTGGGTCTTGGGAAGAAAGAAAGGCATTGATTTTGGCAAATTAGTGAAAATTTACTGAATTATGTAATTTTTGTGTTATACTTCCAATCCAATAAATCGAGTCCAAGCAGCATTTTTTTTTGTCAACACTGATCAACACCCAAGCTTCATCATGTTCCTCACAAGATGCATTTGTTATATTGAAATTCAGGTTACTGGTGTAAAAACGGGACGCAGCACCTGTATTTTCTGTGATCCATGCAGATAGTAAAATGAAAAGCCAAGGATGTTCCTAGTAAGTGTCAGTTTATGTGCAAGTAATTAAGTTGTGTTTCTCCACGTCGTTAGTGGATGAAGCCATCAACAATAGAAGAAAAAGTGGCCTTTACGCCAAATCATTGAAAAAGGACCGAGCCCAAACAATCGCTCGTGTTTGTAATGTCTCAGCGTGACGTGAGCATGGGCGGTCACGCAGTTTAGTTTTCTCTCCTCGACAAAAGCAGATTTACGGCCTCCACTGTCCTGTTTCACTGCACTTGGCACTCGACAGCGGAACTCCATGAAGCAATAAACCACCCTGACATCGGGCCAACTTTTTGCGCCCAGCCCTAAGTAAACAAAGGATAGCCATCGCCCTGCGCCAAATGGGCGCAAGATTTAGTAGGTTTTAACGGAACTCTGAATGAAAAGTCCACCAGCAGTTGGCTCGACTGAGATTTAATTTTTAGGTGGTCAAACTGTTTTTTCCAAAAGCATCAATTTGTAAAGTGTTCAGTAATGAACACAACTAAAATGCAGCTGAGTAAAACAAATCTTGCTCTTACGATTATTTTTTATGGGATAGTCCAGTTACCTAACCACGTTTAAAGGAGACGTTAACTTATTTCATCACACATCACAATAAACTTTTAACCAGAACATACACATCAGCTATAATTGCCATTAAATGCAATTATATTTAACCTGTTTTAGCTTCTTTTTAGGACATTAAACTAATGGGATTGATGCGGTGGGAAATGCGGTGCTCAAAACTTTTGGTCCCCCCAAGATTTACATTGGATCGTAAGATAAGATTAAATAACCTCTTTTTTGCTAGTACTTTTTTATTTTATTTTATAAATTCCATATCATGTGTAAAGTACTGAACATTTTATTTGAAATATTTAAATGAGGTTTCTTATAAATGATTTTTTATACTGTGCAGCAAATAACCCAAAGATACAAAAACTTGGAAAATGTAAAAAAATAGTTTGTGTTGCGTGTTGCTTAGTTAAAGCTTGGACTTGAAATTTGCAGCCTCCTTAATTTTGAACTTGAAATATTGATAAAGACCCACATTGTTCTTTGAACGAAATTCCTTTCTTCACGCAGTAATTATAAGCTCGCAAGGATAAATTGTTATTATTATGACCTAGAAGCTACAGCAATCAAGGCGCTCGGCAAGCCCGACAAGTCGTAAAAACGATCGCGATTTTTATGTAACAATGAGGTTTTGTCGAGCGCAGCGAGCAAGAAGGGTTGAGACAATAGAATCTGATGTAATGTTTGGTTAGGTGAACCTAATTATATTGGAGGGTCTCCGACGGGGAAAATTACAGGTTAGGAACCAGCCGAGACAAACATCGCAGTTAGAAGCTCGTTGCCGCCATCTTGGATCCGTGAGCTGAGGCTGCGGCGCGCGCGGGAACCCATCTGCTGACAGACGGTTGGAAATCTGCTGATCCCTCGAGTTGCAAGGGGTCGCAGAAGAAATGTCAACTGTGGGCTGAAGGGAAACTACTTTAAGTACTCGATCTTTCGGTGTCAAAATTCCAGTGAATAATAGTTTTTCAAGATGCTCTCGCCAATATAGGGCTAACATTTCATGAATCATTTTTGTTCATAGAATTATTTAGGCAGTTTTATCACAAATAATTACACGGAATGTCTTACTAAGCTAAATAGGAGAGAACTAATACAAATACATATATGAAAGATTGAAAAAGTTTGCAAATATTTAAGGTATACCTAATCAATTTCTTCTCATATCTATCAATTAATTCTCATATAATTTCTTTTAATATAATTTAGGGCCGTGATCACCATACACAAATTAATTAATGAGTTCTTTGTAAAGGTAAGTTATCAGTATGTATCACAGTTACATAGAGGCCGCCACCCTCTTAAAAAAAATAAATAAAAAATAGTTACATGTATCACACTGTAGTTAACAGTTTCAATAAAAATTACAAATTGCGGTATAATATTAACAAATTTTCTTAATTTTTCTTGCAGACGTTCTGCTGTAGGTAATACAAAATTGTGTTCGTTTTGCAGCAACGTTAACGTTACCATCAATATTCACAGGTTTGATTGCAAATTAACAAATATAACAGTTTTAAATCAACTAAATCCTTGACCGGACTAGAGTTCATGTACATTATTTGAATAGTCTTAAACACGTGACTGTTTCTTCTTACTTTTTCCTTCTTACCTTAACCTAGTAAAAAAACTTTAACACTAAGAATAATAATTGCTTTTTTTTGTTCAGGAAGAAATTATTTCTTTAATTCCCCTGAGCATAACTGTTCGTGTGCACTGTAGATAGTTACCTGTGATCATATTTAGGCATAATACATGCTGTATACAAGTATGGTACATAGTTTTTATTAAATAATGTAAGAATTAAGTATATATCAAGTATACATAGTTAGTGAGGATTTATTTTTAAGGTTCAGTAATATTTAATAATAACTTTGTCAATTAACAGTTTACCAATCAATAAAGCCTTACCTTAGTTATTCTTTTGATGGTGCCAACATATTAAGGTCATAAAACTTGCCTGACATATCTAGCTTTATAGATTGGCTCATACCTAGATATATAGAAAGCTGAAGTATTAAACCCGTTCGAAAGACACTGGTTGAAATCAAGTTTTATATTGAAGGGAGAGAGCAAATTGCAGAAGCCCTAGGCGCATTCAGAGGCAAGTATCAATAACGGCCAATATTCCAGTTCACTGCCGACGACGAACGAGAACCGATTTGTTGCTCGAGTTTTTTGCTAGAGGGCTTTAGCGATCCTTCTATCACAGACATGACGGATAGCTAACTGTATCTCTTATTGAAACATGATTGTCATGAGTCCAAACGGCTAAATTATGATTTTTCGTTAAGTTAACTAGGTATTTTAGCATTACCATGCTCGGTACTGATTAAATTTATCATGCTTTAAACTTGCCATTATTGATCATTTTGATCAAACGATTACTTCCACTGCAGGGAGGTCGAGTATGATGTCACATAAATGAGTGACATCATTAGCCCTCTAAGGCTAATCCTATTTTTTCGTATGAAGTTATCAATAAAAAAACAAACAAAGCACATTTTCTATTATATTTTTCCCCAACCACAGCATGTTAGGACGCTTTTTACTCCTTGTTTTATTTATTTATGTATTTCAACGCCAGTGGCATTGTTTAACGTTTTGATCGGGAACAGTACAAACCCGGGTCTTGTTATGTACTATCTAACGGAGACCTTATGTTAGATAGCATCATTAATTCATAGCCCAACGACAAATGTCAACTGGACCCAGTTTCGATCCTGTCAGGAATCGAACCGGCGACCCTCAGGCGAGCGCTTTATCCTTGTAATGCGTGAGTAAAATATTAATTTGTCTCCCTATAATAATAACAACATTGAAATCAATAATTCTCAAATTAAAGCCCCTTCAAGTTTCCACGCACACATGCAAATATGTTCCAGCCCATCGGATGCTAGCGCTAACAGCTGATTTAGTGGCAGGAATAATCAAATAAGGATAACATTGACAACCCTCAGCTGGGTTCCTTCTTAAAGGGTTCTCATCAACCGTGAGAAAGTCTAAGAATTAAGCATGTATGAACGTTGCAAAATAATCATATGATCGCTGGAGAATATATAGTTGCCGGATGTAGGCGCAAATAGCAGAACGAAACGAAACTTAAATTAGTATTACTTACTAATAAGATAAATTTTTATGGTCAGAATATTAATTATTGCAGGTGAGGGGAAAAAGTTGTGTGTATTTCGAGAGTGTCTCCTGTGAAAATTGTAGCTCTCGACAAGCTCGGGCACCAACATTTGTGATACTTTGTACTTGGTGATACAATGGTGTACTTTACTCACTCATCACAAATAATTATTTCCTATTGGCAGATAAATACATTACATATAAGGTTCTTAGTCAATCAACCTAAATCTAACCACAATCTGCTGCTCATTGCTGACACTAAGCTATTAACTTATTTATAAAAAGTGAGAGAAAAGGTTTAAAGTGAATTTCTTCTATAGGCAGGAAGCCATTGCTGTAGGTCTCATGGCAAAATCCCAGCCCGAGTACATTAAAACCTTTCGTTTTGGGGCCCCCAGATGACAATCCCCGAGTCGTTATTAAAGAATTATAAGTAAAATTAATCATAGAAATAACCTGCCAGTTTAAGATGACGAAATGAATTATAAAATACAAAAAGTGCTTTGCTTAAAACTTAAATGTCTTAATTATCGCCGCCGCCGCATAATTATTAATAATTAATATATATTGTTCGATCCGATATTTGGGGACATGTAACGTGTTGATTATTCGGATGAGTTGAAAACCAACTCGTGCAGTCCATCAGGAGGTTGGGTGTTAGAGGCATGGATCCCCTCAGAAAGACGTTAGCTTTTTCTTATAAAAAATCAAACCAACCAAGTTTTGGTCTGCATAACATTAATTAAATTAAGCTAAAAAGTTAATATTTTTAACCATTACTTCATTGGTTAATGAGGTATCATTAATGGTACACACAGTACGCTGTCTCTGTATTTTACCTTTATGGAAGTAGAAAAACATTTGTCAATTTCACAGCAAAACCGAATGGTGGTGAATTTAAAGGATTGACAGTCTCCATTGAAGCGTCAGAAGGCTGACATCTTACAAACCACGTTTCCGTATATAAAGGACTTGGACGATAGAATGTACGTTGTAACTTCCCTTACACGTTTCTAGATGCAAAACCACCCTAGCTATTTACCACCAATTACCAATAACCAATAATTCAATAATTTTAATTTCACCCTCTTAGTCACAAGTAGTGCAAGGGTAAAAGGAAGTTTTTAAAACGTAATAGTAATACACAATTTTACTTGCCACGTAATTTGCTATAGAAAACAAAGTAAATTAGAACATTTATGAACAATACACGTTTAATATAGTTTTTTTATTTGCAATATATGTTTTACTTCTCTTTAAGTTCATATTCCTTGTAATTACAGATACCAAATAAATTACGTTATCACTCTATGTAACAAAACTGTCGATCATGATCCCGCCCCTGGCTCCCATCGTTAAAACCAATTCAGTATTCATTTTTATGTTTGTTCCCAACAATGAAAAATGAAAAAAGTATAATTCTGTAAAAGATTAAAAGAGAAATAGTTACTTCAGCAAGCAAAAAATATCTAAAACTCAAACACAATTTCAACATGAACTTTCAATTTTATTTTCTTGCGTTTAAAACTAACAAGATCATATTGTTCTCTTATTGTAATAGTTCTCTAACGTTGCATTATACAATTAATTTAAATACACTGATGTAGCTCTTGCTCAGTACAATTCGAACTAAATCTTTTTTAATAACTCTGAACGCTTTCAAACATTTTCCCAACATCATATATGAACATTATCATTTCATCATCAGGACCATAATCCCCTCTCTAAATCGTCCATTGTTCAATATTAATCCGGATAATCCGAACAATAAACAAACAGACCAAGACAACTGCGGATATCTCGCACGACACCGCGTCCTATCTGCGCCTCGAGAATTTAAACACAATGGGGTATTTATTTAACGGCGATCAAGATTTCCCATCCTGGTTCGTTATTAAATACGCAATCCGCGATAAGCTAAACACACGGACAGACAGAGGATGAAGATATAATCACGGCATTAAATTCATAATGTAACAACGCCGGCCTAACAGGCCTTCGGTCTAGTTAGTAGAACACCCATTGGTCAGATTCCATCGGACCATTCAACCCCAGCTTGTTTGCATTGTAAATACAGTTAGATTAGAACATGTTTCCTGCCCACGACGTGCGGTGGTTGTACTCAATGGGCAGTGGGTAAGTAGGAGAGTGTTGAGTGTTTGAAATAATGAAGAATCAATTATGGAAAAAATTATTTTTGAGTACATGCATTAGTTATAATGAGAGATGAAAGAAAAACTGTGGTTGTAATAAAATAATGAATAAACTAAGATTTCATATATTAACGTGTCTAGAGACCAGTTTTTTGTAAGCTTTACTAGAAAATAGCGACATTACTCTAAACACCGATACTTGATTGCTTAAAACACCTCTTATTGAAGTCTCCAGATATCCCGAGTAAATTAAAACTAATTGAGAGAACGAAACAAAAGCAGATACATAAAAGCAGAGCAATCATACAAAACTTTAATTTTTACGTCATCCAAAATTATATAGGGGTTCAACTCGTTTGCAGTTCAACTAAATAATTATTTTAAACAATCGGGATGTGTAGGCTTGAACAGATAGTTGAAAAACATCAAGTCTGAAGTTCGATCGAAGCACACCGCACTCTTCTCTTAATGCTCAATTTACCCACAAAGACTAAAACAGCAAAGCTAATTTTTATACCAAGTCGACCATACCTTTAATCAACGCCGGTCCAGTTCCGTTTCGTTGGGCATCGCCAAGCACCCTTTGTTGGTCCCAGGTTGATTCCTCGCCTTCACATTCTTTGGCGGCGCGTTTGTCGGTGAAAAATGGCGAACCGCCTTTAACATGGCCGCTGAGTGAATATCAAATTAAGACGTCGTCGACTCGTCCGGATCTATGATTAAAAGCGGATTAGACGAGGAGAAGAGCGGGCTATCGTGAGAGCCGAGAGGGTCACGTGATTTGGAACACGGCAATCAGCTGTTTGGCGGGAACAGTTGTCTAGTAGGCGCGAAAACGTTTTGCATCTTGTTAAGAGTGCAATTTAGCGATCAATTAAATTAAAGGAATTTACTAAAAGGGCAAAAGTTTATTTTTATTTTTAGATAATAAGAGAAAAACGTTATCAATGATCGGTAGGGCCTATTATACTCTTAGAGCGAGATTCATCATAGCGTGAATGCACCAGTGAATGACCGGTTCCTTAACCGGAGTCTATGAAGGATGACTTTACTTATCAAGAGATATGAAATATTCTATTCAATTCGCTTTGAAACATTTAATTAGGTTGCGTCGGTGATAATGGTGAGAATCGTAGAATGTAGAGGATGGACATTGTTGGAAACTGTATGTATAACTAGATCATTGTTACCTGCTGTCAAACAAAACATTTGCAAAATTTGTCAGTATTTTTTAAGTAATTTATTGTTGTTTAACACCTTTTAGCAATCATGCAAAATTGTTGAATATAACTAAAAAGTTTAATACCTGATGTACGTATATTAAGCGAAACCTCCAAAACTAAATTCGAAGAGTAAACAGTGAACGATAAAATAAACAAAACCAATCTCGTATATTCCATCAAACTCCATCCCTTTAAAACTCCGAGGTGGAACACTGGAACAAAAGTCGCAAAATAACAGTTTCAGCCGAAGTATTTCATTGTTTCGCGAACAAGGATGAAAGGCTGGTTGATTCGAAGTTTTTTCATTCTCCCCAATAAAAAACAACGCTATCCGCCTGACATTTCGCTCGCAGCTGTTTACCGGCTAGATTGCAGTATTATTGCGTTCGCCTTCACGATATCGTATTACTGTTCGCCATCGTGTTTTGACGCTCTTCAGGATGCGTTTCAGAGGGGGAGAGAGATTTTATTTTTACCTTTTCTGTCGAGGAAAAGGAGTTACATTACGGAACTGAAGGTTATAAGGTTACCTTTGTTTACCCCAACTTCTCTTGTCGTAAAAAATAAATCACTGTATCTTATTTTCAAGATTTTACAGTTGAATTTGGAAGGCAAAAGTCACTGGCATAAAAGGTAATGAGAGCCAAGTCAGTAAACATTTAAAATTCTAGCCAAAGTTGCATTTTGAAAAATTCAGTTGAGTTTAAATATGCTGTTAATATCTACGGGATCAATCAAATAATATTTCACATGGCTTTGTACCTTTCTTATGTGTTTCGTGTCGTAAAGCCAATTAATTGGTTTCTTGACTGCAATTTATTTGTGAATGAAATTAATCTTATTGGATGTGAATGGATAACGTCTTAAATACATAAAATATAAATATCCTTATACAATATTTTCATGCAATGTGGTAAACTTAAATCTTTACAGTCGGCTCATTTTGCAAGATGATCAAAGTAATTTGCAATTTCCACGTTTTTACATTTTCCGTCTTGTATATTTAAATATATTTAAAATGTTTTTCATTAGGCTATATCCATAATACACCAGTATGTATAACACTAATGAATACATTATTTGTCTATTTATTTTATATCAAGATAAAATATTTGACACTCGAATATATTGATTGACCTTCAGATGTAACCTGACCAAAATAAGCAACAGTAAAAGAAGCATTTAAAAATGATAAAGGATCTTGTAAGAAACGCTCTAAGGAACACAACGTTCTCTAATGACACACATAATACTCGTAATAGAACTCCGTTGTGAGCATTAAAATATTCTAAAATAGTCAAGTCCGGTAATATTTAGAATTCATGCATTTTATATGTACTAATAATTATGTTTATTAAAGTTAGTCTAACCTACCTTTTATCCTCTAAATTCAAGCCTTAAACTGTTTCGAGGCTCAGACACAGAGTTTATATCTCATACTGAGTAGATTTCCATTTTATCTGTAAAATACTCATAAATAATAGAGATATAAATTTAGCTACAATATTTATGGAAAGTCCGGGAGAGAATTTTTAAAAGTGCTGTAGAAGGAGTCCCTAAATTCGATTTCGTATTAGTATATCAATGGATTAGTCTCCCTGTTATACATTGATCAATTGATCATTGTATCATATTGTAATACATACAAATTCTCAACTTCGCTAAACTTCGCTTTTACATTACAACTAACATTTTGACAGATGGAATTTTTTCTGCTTGAAATGACATAAAACGAACAATTTTATTTTTAACATCGATATTTTATAACATGCCAATACCTCTCTATACCATTCATTCTCCCTACCAATCAGGAAAATGGAGCATAACCAACAAAACTTCTTCGTGCAATATGTTCTTTAAGACCACCTTACAAGCAAGTTAAAATTGCACACCAACTTAAACAACCTATCCCTAACAAAACCGCCTAGAAAACCCGATCGCTGTAATATGGAAAAAGTTATTACTGTTATACCGCTGGAATCACCACGGTATCCTAGATAATGTTTACGATCAAATGGTTGGTTTTATTGAAGCGAAATTCAAAACTCTCCAAGATGTGGGTAGATAACACTGGGAGTTTACAACTGTGGAATGGAAGGTTGCGGCTGCGACCTCACCGCAGGAATGCAACCGCAGTATCGAGTTACAGCTATCGATATCGATATCACGATATCACTATCGAGTTCATTCGCTCTGTAATGGTCTTTCTGGTTATGTAAATTGGATGTAGTAAAATGATAATGTAAATATGCGGTCCTTGTGTTTTATTGCTGGTTTGGGACTCTTCGGGTGTTTTTGTGATGTTAACGAACAAAAAGGTACTGCGTATTTAATTTACAATCCTAATGGGTGATTTTATGAACACAGAATGTTTTCAGTGGTTGTTAGTTTCAAAGCAAGAATTTTAGAAACAATGTCAGGTAACATTTTTAGTTCTTTCGAATATGCCAACGCAGAAAAATTATGTTTAATCCCAGCAGTATTGCCATGGGTAATAAGGTTTCTCAATAATAAGATCCTTCAGCGTTTTCATAAAATAAATAGAGATCAATTAAAAATCTAGAAAATTTTAGTTTTTTACTCAGAACGCATAAAAAGCCGAAACATAAAATCAATTCTTCCTTATTGCTTCACTATGACAAAAATATCTAAGGTTTGAATTTAGAGAATAAAAAAGGTACTGACTTTAATAAGCAGAGTTTCATCTTGCAGCCTCAATAATAACAGTTTTGTAAAACCCTAAAATCCTCCAGGTAAGGTAGGAATTTTATCAACGTGCTTTATTTTCCTACCTCAGACCATTTCTTAATGAGAGACGAGTGTTATCAGTAACTATCTCATGAATAGAAACAAGACATTTTACTTCACATCATTTACACAAACACCTTTAATCATGAACACTAATCCTCATCAAACACGAGATAACTCCGGAATGCTCCCACATGACTCATTATTCAAAACAAACTCGATTAAACTCGTCAGTCAGCAGCTAACGAGCGGCAGTCCGGCAGTCCGGTAGCCACCGACGATCACTCCTCAGCCCACACCTCCACCTCCTAGAGCCCGCGAGTCGCCTCTGGTCTGGAGGTAAATAAATTAATGTTCCCTACCATCCTGGCCCAGAGGAGGAGTTCTGGGTGGTAAATCAACCGAGCTATGTAAATAGGCAGGCTCGTGAGCGAGTGGTTACCCCCGGGGTCACCTCCGCCCAGGACCTCGGAGAAATGAATTTTTAATCGCTTTGTGTGCGGACTTTCGAAAGAGTATCGTCATCCTTGGTATTGGGGAGTATAAATGTAGTTTTATCCCTCTAAAAATCTTATTACTAGGCATATTGAAAAAATTAATTTACAAATAAATAACTCCTATAAATCAGAACAAAGGGTAGGAGTATATAACTACAAAATGAAGGACAATTGGATACGTGAAGAAGAGCAAATTTCTAAGTACTCGGGTAAAAGTTTAATTTGAAACGTATTGTTAAAAGGAATGTGTTATATTTTGAGGTTTTTGCTATTTTATTTCACTGTTAGACCTGACTATTGGTGTTAATTGCATTTAAAGAATGTAAAAAACACCAAGCACACTTTTTTTTATTGACAACGTAGTTTCCAGTTTAGGAATATTAGTACATTATCACCACCAAATGAACATCAAAACTTTTTTCATGGGAACAATATAAAAACTTTTGATGCAATTACAATGCTTATGGCAAGTTTTTTGTATTAGCTAATTTTTTGCCGCTTGGACAAGCGAATACACCATAGCAATACTATTCATCCCTCGCTCCCTCGTGCATTACCGCACATTCCATCACTTTGAATCCTTCCCTGACGCATTAAACATGCTTTCAAACAGTCTCGCAGGTCCCATCCCTTCCCCACATCAAGGGAGGAAAGTGCCACAGTGAGTTATATGGGGTTCGGAGTAATTTGGAAGTTTGTCAAAGGATTACATATGTCTGTCCGGTCCTCGGTTCGAACAACCCTTCTCATTACTCTTGGTGGATCATGGGATCCACATTATCGATCCTGAGGGGATGAGGTGGGGGGCTTCGCCCTGGCGGAACCGGAAATGGAATATATGCATCAATCACCACCAGAGGGCGTGGGGCAGGATATGGGACTGTGGGCAGGATAGCTGTGTCATCGGGCGATTGGAGTAACCATTAATTTTATGGTTATCTTCTGCCCCTCGAAATCAATGAGGGGTGATTAATTGATCCATCAGGGGTGGTTAAAAGTGTGTGATCCGTATAACAGTATAACTCCATTCCATTTGATTTATATAGTTAGGGGTAATATATGAAGAACATAAATGTTAGTAATACTGATTATGGAGACACTGATGAGATAAACCACAGAAAAATAAACAGAATTTTTTTTTTCTGTTGATAAACTCGAGAAATCTTAGCTAAACCGATATCATTAATTAATTATAATTATTTATAAAGTTCTCAATCAAAATTCATTTTTTTCATTCTCGTCTATTATGTCATGATAGAAACTAAAAACTTACAAAGGAAACATTTTAACTGCAAAGGCCTAACATGGAAGAATAATTGACTTGACATTAAGAGGCCAGTTGTTATGATATTTAAAAAGGTTTATCTTTAAGTTTAATTTCTGATTGCAATTAGTATCCAATAATTTAAAATGCAGATACGAATACAAAGGTTTTCTACGATTATCGTATAGGTTCAAGATTCGAGAGATAAAATGAACGAGATGAACCTGTATCCAACGGATCTGCTTTAATTCTACTACTTTCTTGATCCTTTCAAACACGTCATAATAAGCTATCGCTAATATGAATTTCGATCGCACAAATTTGTTCAACGAACTGTACTTAATTCCTGGACGAACGATTAGGAAATAGATTTGCTGCAAAAGTAAAGGTAAAATATGAGGAAGGGGGTGTACGAAAATACCAAATATACTATAACATGTATCCTAAATAACAAATTAATTTCACGTACATATATACAATGTTCCTTTCCTCTGTAAAATAGGCCATTGCTAATAATTATACTTTTCCATGAATGCCATACAGTTTGCAATAGTTTACAACAGTGGTTTGCGGTTTTCAATATTAAAATTAGAAGTCAGTATTAAATCGAGTGTTAATATTACATAATCGTTTTTAAATACTGTATACTGATCTAATAATGTTTTATTTAATATGTTTATTCATAAAAACCAAAACTTGGAAAATATATGATATTAAAAAGAACATTTACCTCGACAAGTAGTGATTTAATTTTAGGTAAGTTTTGGATTGCTAACGTGCACTCAAAGAAAGAAACGCTCTGAGGAGTTACCTTCAAAGACTTAAAAAACGTTATTCAACTTAGAGTTCAGGGTCGACGTATAATTCTGAACCTTCAAGAGTTATAAACTTTTTGAAAGGAGGCAACGAGTAATTGAAATAATAATCATTTTAACTAAATTAAACACAATAAATTTCGAATATCTATTAAAAGTTTTAACAAATGTGAGGTACAAAAATATAAAAATACTAGAAGTCTTCAAATAACAATAAACTTTTAGCCCAAAGAAAATATATAAATAAACCAACAAAGATCTTCAAGAAAAACGTGATCATTGGCTTTCTAAAGGATATAATATGCTGAAAAAGCTTATTATGACGTGTTTGAAAGGATCAAGAAAGTAGTAGAATTAAAGCAGATCCGTTGAATACAGCTTGGGGGAATTGCCTCCAGATATAATTAAAGACCCACTGAGGCAAGGTTGATCCCATGAATGGCTCTTTCACTCCTTTACATTTGCTTTACTCTACTATACTTTTAATTGCTTTTATGCAAGTGGTCCTCTTTTTACATTGCTTACTTGAACTGTTATTAAAAAGGTTTAACGTTTTGTAATTAAGTCTAATGTATGTATTTTATTTTGGTCATTTATGATATATTATAATTTAATTTGGTCATTTATTATATATTATATTTTAATTTTGTCATTTTATTTTTATTTATTTGTATATGTTTAATTTTTATATGCATTTTTATACGCATATAAATTCATTATTTGTGAATCACCTGTATAGGTATTAAATGATTAACCATATTTAACTGAAATAGAAAACGCTTGTATTCATAAAGTAATCTTAGTCACCGGCGCCGACTCCATGGGGCCCAAGGGGCTCGAGCCCCCCCAATGTTAAGGGAAAGGGGGCCCGGCCCCCCCAATATTGAAAGAAGAGGGGTCCGGCTCCCAAGAGTAAAGTTAGATTCTTATCGTGAAAAACTATCAAGGAACTAGTAGTAAGCAGTTTTTCATACATAATTTAAGAAATGATCAAATAAATAACATTTTTAAAAGAAATTACTTAAACAGGATTTAAAGCCAATTAAGTGTTGTTTGTATACATTCTACAACCGATCAAGGAACGACTTTGTTACACCCACGCAGTCGAGCGCCGAAAGTAGTGCTTGCGACGTAGTAATGGCTTAGTCCATCCATTGAATTATAATGTTGTCAAATATTTCAATCACTCCATGCCAGAAAGGTAATTAAAAATGTGAACTTTCACAATATATTTCTGGCCAATATAGCCGCGTCAAATGCAAATTAGTAGAACTAGAACGTGTTCCCGCGTACTAGGCTTTACCGCGACCTACGCGATGCTCCAGGACGATGCTATCGTTATTTTTAATTTTAGTAAAAAACTATATTTCAATTGTAAACGATTTCCACCTCATTTTATTCTTTCCAATATTATAAAAGTGAACAAGTGACCAGCTTCTATTTTTATATAATTTTGATGTACAATATCAATACCACGAAAAATGAGATGCGGCTTTGAAAAATCGAAATAGGCTATCTTTATAAATTTAGTTGCCTTATTCAATTAAGTTCAGTGACCTACATAAAAATACTTTTTTGTGATATACAAATGCTTTATATACTAATCAATGATGGCGAATTTCTGCATAAAACAAAATCAAAACGTATCAATGTAATGAATGACCTTAATAAACATTTCACGGAAAATGGACGTGCAATATATTATAGTTGGTGCCAAATCCTAAGGCCCACGCCGCCCAAAAGCCCAATACTAAAATTAACATTAGCCTTATGGACAGACTGGGCCTTAAGATTTGGCATCAGTTACAGCTATCCAAAGAGAAATCGGGTTTTTTTAAAACATGGAGCTTATATTTAAATGGCTATTACTGATGTAATCAACTTTCCTTTAAGGAGTTATAAAAACGTTGTTTTAAAAATAATTATCTCTTACACTTTGAAAGTAACAATGTAAAATCGTGATGTAGGCCTATAAGCACACGTACTAAGTACGTACGTTTTTTTAATTGTATTTATTTAAAAAATGAAGTGGTGCTTATCACTTTCTCCAAAACCCAAACGGTGCTTATCACTAAGGCATCTGCTTCAAATTTAGTGACAAGTGGTGCTGCTTTGCTTACTATTTCTCACACAACATGTAAAACTCATCTATCAAATATTGAAACAAGTATTTGATGATTTGGCTAATTGCAAGCCAAATAGTCTTTTCTTAGTTTGCGAGCTTTTCAGTCAAGATAACTTAAATCTTACAGTATACTTTGAGGTTAAAACTGTTGTTTAGGGGTTTCGTTTAAATTATTTTACAGCCATTTTGGGTCTAGCTCTAAATTTGCATTATGTAGTGATGCTCAACCAGCCGTAAATTCATTTCTGTCAACAGGCTAATTTTTTAAGATTATATTATATTTTTATCACATTTGTAGTCGCCCTGTGCAAACGAGAGGAGAGCTTAATAGTTGAATGGTCAATCAGGGTAATCTGGGCAAAATATTAAAACACAAACCCCTACCCCCTCCGTCAATAACATCTTAAGCCCCCCCAATATTTTTAAAAAGTCGGCGCCCATGATCTTAGTGAAAATTTCTTTACGCATACAAAAAATCAAAATATATAATTTATCAAAAGCTGATTATAAAAACTGTAACAATAAGATTATTCTCTTTCCTTTTGAACACGATAAAAATCAACAACGCTAGGTGTTTCGCCTGTCACCGGCGAACCTTTCTCGTCTTCTGTGTACAGTTCAAAAGCTTTCTAACAGATTAAGTGAAAACCTTCGTGTTTTAAACTTTTAGTTAACATGTTTGATTGATTACGATGACGTTCGTACTTATAATAAACGAAAATAGATTGAGTAGATATACTTCATGTTTTTCCTGAGGAAGTGATCATTGCCTTCCCTGCACAAATATCCACTTGTAAATTCCTACTTGTAAATCTCCTGAGTGTAAATTTGATTACATATTGTATGATTTTTATTGAGCTCAAATTGCGTTTCTTCGTATTTAAAGTGCTTGTTGAGATTCAAGCTACCCTTGTTTGCTTGCTTCGACTTAAAGTATAATGAAAAATTTGAAATTTCCTTCTTTAACAGGAGTTAGTGTGAGTTCACGAAGCGTTACGAATTATAATTCGCTAATATAATATAGCTCTTGTATAGAATCCATAAGGAAAACACAATTCAATCGTGATAAAGGCCGATTTTAATTAATCAAGATTTCCAAATGAAAGTGCACCTCCCCCATTATTTCAACCGACCTTTCTTTCAGTCTTTTAATTCGATGACGTTGAGTAATCGCGCCTTTTCACGAGCGTCGGGGCAAAAACATCAACAATCCAAGAATAGACCGTTTAAGCACACCTGAGGGCTGAAAGGACGAGAGCTCTGAAGGCTCTAAGGATGCGTGCTCGATCGGAAGAGAAAGGATCCTCAACTCTGACGCGGGCGGAGTCTCAATGGGCGATGATTTATTATTTTCTTTGAGCGTAGGCTATTTTCTCGTCTCCAAAAGGCAGGTGTGGCAACCGTGTTGACTCGCCTGACATTTTGTTTGCATTCAGTGCTACCAACGTGACGGACTCATCTCTCATTCCGATCACGACGGTAAACATTCGATCTTGTCCCACAGACGGCGCCTCCGGGACTGGCCCTCATTTACATTTACATCTCACCTGTAGAGAGGACACGACGACGCCATGGCGGGAACGCGTCTCCGTCCAGTGATAAATGTTTAAGAAACGTTTTTTATTTGTAGGTCATAAATTTCTATGAGTTGTGTATAAACGGTTGGTTCAGCAGAAGTTTCTGCTGTCAGTGGTACAAGGAACGTGGTTATTTATGGGTCTTAAATAAATAAAATATACAGCACGTGCGTTGCTTTTACTTAAACGTACTGGATACATACGTAAAAAAGAAAGGTAATACTGTAAAGGGAGTTGATTTCGACTTTCGAAAGGTATTCCTTTTTGATGCTTAAATTGATCTCTATTTACTTGAAGCATGCAAGTGGACATAAATCTTATTGTTTGCAGGTACTATATATATTGTTAAATTACTCTACATATTTTTTCATTAAATTACGTTTCCCACTGCTCAAAAACTTATATATAACTGTTCAAAAATTATTAAAAATATTATATGAATTATTCGTCATTTTCCCTAACGCCCATCTATAGCGAAAATCTTCATTACATAATAAAAGTATAATTAATAATCGGAGTGTCTGAATTTCTCAAAAGGGAGTCTTGTTATAGTATAAAATGATGATTATTATTATTATATCATAATATTCTAATTTATGGTTGTTTCCAAGCAAATTCTAATTTATGGTAGCTAATATACAAGCAAAATACACGAGACATGAACAACACAACCCTAGCTGGCTATCTGGCCTCAGGATTGTACAATGGAAAATTAGTTATAACCAAACGGAAATTTAGGAACGGGCGGTTAGTAGTAAATTATTTTCAGAGTTATTATGTATAGTGCGAGCGGCTCTTTGAAAAGTCTCCGAAATATGCGACATTAAGTAATAGTAAAAATTCAAAGAATAAATTTTACGGTACGATGTAAATTTTGATTTGAATAAACCTCTAATTGCCACCTCCAGGTGGTATTTGAATATCCCAATAACAAACACGCCCTATGGCAGTAAATCATTTTTAACAAGACCTGTTTCTATTCGTTAACGTCAAACTTATACAGCTTGACATATTTAAAAAATGTAATGAATCAGAATCAATTGGCATTGTACGTCTTTACAGGGTTTGATTTATGGAGGACCCGGGGCCCGCTTATAACCACCTCGTTTGGGAGAGACGGGCTGCGAAAAAGCATAAAAACATTATTGACGATCGGGCGTGCTCGGGGAACTCCGGCGGCGCTCGGCTCTCCCCACTCCCTCTTCGCGCGATCTCGCCTTGTTGAGGACGAACCACGAACGTGTTACGAGATCAGACCAGAGAGAATAAGCGTCGCGTACGGGTCGGTCTCTCGTCGTTGAGAAATAGTTTTGTGTTGAAATGTAAATTATGTGTCTTAGCCGATGTATACGTACTTTAAGTGACTGAAATGTGTATTTTTATGTGCTGAAGTGACTTTCTGCTTAGTGTAAATGACTTTAAACAGCTTCCTACCGCGAATTAGGGGCGTAACCTTGTTAGGAGTTTTCTAACCTCTCTTTTCGGTCGAAACTGGGAAGAAGAAACGCACGGCAATGGCTAAATTCAAATTCTCGTTGTGTGTTTCGTCGGTTCTTCTGGTTTATTTTGCTTGCACGATGAATCTGTGTTGTGCGAACCTCAATTTGTATCTGAATCAGATAGAAGTCCGAAGATTATTAGGTAAGACACGTCATGTTATCTTGTTATCTTTTCTCTCTAATCAATGTTCCTGTATTTTGTTATCAGTAGCAAAATTTATACTACCGCACGTGGACTTATCCTTCCTTAGTAGAAATCAATAGAAATAATTTAATAGGCCTAATAGGTTTCCTTTTTTGATGTTTTGTCACAATCTTTCTCCAATTTGTTTTTATAAAAAAATTAAGTAAAAGTATTAATTGTGTAGATAACTTTCCATAATGAGCAAGCCAAACGTTTGACATTCAAGTTGTAGGCTATGCTATGTAATTAAAGGGACAGGATACCCATATATAGGTAACCTACACGTAGTTAGTTACGGTACGTAGTAGCCTACTGCTATTCACTCAAGTATTGCTAAAATGTTTGCAGCGACTGTTACACCGATTGGAATTTTATTATATTTGTCATACACACTGACACAATTCGGTGTAATATTTGCCTGTTTCTTTTATTTTTTACTGTTTGCGGCAATCAGTCTTACAACACTAATCAGTCTTCCCAGTTCGATTTCCACCCAGTTTATGTTCCTCCGGAGCTCCGGTTGGTATTCGTACAGACCGTTTGCTGATGATCAAGCGCCACTTAATTCATTCACAATTCCTGACGCCTCGTTGAACATAAATATCAGCTTTAACCTATGCCAGGCGTGTAGGCGTTCGCGGAGTGTATGCTAAACACCGAGTAGCGTTCATGCTTAGTTATGGTGCCAGGACCGTAATTTTAACGAGCACGATTTACTTCGCAACCAAGCCCGTTCAGTTGACACTGTGGTAGGTTGGCGAGAGTTTGACAGCTAGTTGCTGGTTGTAGTTCACATCCGCCGATATCGCCGGTGGTGAATTAGAAGTTAGTCAAAAGCTATGCATCTCAGAATACTGTAAACACTTTTAAATTTGGCTTCTTCTGAACCTAAAGTTGTTCCATTGGAGATTAGTTTAAGGAATAGGATTGTATCGAAAGTGATTTTTTATTAAGTATTCAGACTTCAAAAAGGGCTTGAATTGAATGTTGTACACTGAATGTCTCAAGAAGAAAAAGACGTTCAAAACAATTTTGAAAACTAACAACCCTAATTTATTGGGAACTTTTTCCGCATCACCTTGAAGAAAGGCACCATCTGGCACCATCATTAATAATTTTTATTAAATATTAAACCAACACTTATTGTGTGTTTAAATGATTTCTTAGTTTGAGAACTTGTTATTGTTACGCTCCAATCGTTCCCAGCTGCTTGTGCCCAAACTTATTTTACATTACATTGTGGCTGTCGGGCTTCCAAGCAGAAAGCGTTCAGCAAGCAGGGTCCAAGTGAGAAGAAATCAACAACACAGCCCCGGCAGGCCTCCCCGTGACAGGCTGTGTATGGTGTCTACCGCGACACCCTCATCCGACTCGACAGCCAAGGCTTTGTTTGGACTAAGCGGGCCAGAAATGAATGCATCTTTCCCACCGCAAACGTTAATCATTGTCCCTTTGTTTTGGCCCTATCCAACCGAGCAATGGCCAAAGCGGGTCTTATTTCGCCGGCCTCCGATATATTGCCACCGCTTTGTTTTCTGCCATTTGGTCGACAGAGGCTGTTATTAATTTGCTGGAAATGTTTGTCACTTGGAAGGTACTATTGAGACCATGGTTCAAGTAGACTTGACAATTTCGCGTTGTTATTTCTGAAACACACATTCTGTGCTGTAAAAGCGTTGTTTAAAAGCTTAGACTTATTAGTTAGAATCTAAGAGAATATAACTGAACAATAAACCGAACGTGTAAAAGAGCATTTCAAAATTTAAGTTAGCCTAGTTAAATTCCCATTTTGCAAATAAATGAAAAATAAATATAAATATTAATCTTATAAAAGAAAATTATGAACTCTTTAAGAGTTTATTATCGTCCATTACAGTACCTAGTAAAAAATCATAGGACAGAATTAAGACTTTACACTGGAGTCTCTAAATTTCATCTTCTTTTCTCTTGGTCATGCTCGAGCATGCACGATTTTACAACGTAGGTCTAGATAAAAGTGGAAATTCATAATAGGCTACAAGTACTGTAAAATTTATATTTCATGGGATCAACAAGTCCATAAAACGCTGTACCCTACTACCGGGACCCGGGGATTTCTTACGAGCAATAGCGCTCTAAAGTATGCTATAGGTTTTCAAGTACCTTGGCTATTTAGTAGGAAATCACTTGGCTTATTGAATGGATCTATTAAATGTCCTGTAATTCTTGTTAGGGTAAATGTAGTGTAACCTATTTATTTAACTGGCGTTTCATGGTCTTTAAAGCTGTTGGCATTAGTATCTTTACTTCAAACCTACGTATAGGCCTACAAGTTACCGTAGATAATAGACAATAGACAAAATTTCTTCATTAGCATATTCTCCAGGAATAGTAAGGGTCAGTAAATCCTTGATAAAAATACTACAAAATAATAAGACCTGTTTCCAATGATATCCTTTCAACACCACTAGTGCTGGGAAAAACTAATTTTAACTGACCACAAAGAAACATATTTTGAACCCTAAAAGTGCATGAGACCATTGACTTTAAAGCCCTTTATGTTCTCTAGGAATAAAACAAAGCCTGTCACTCCCACCTTTTAACAATAGCGGTTTCCCAAATTGATGGCAGATTCTGTCAGGCAGAGTGGAGCTTCCCAGAAGGCGTCTTTTTAGGGGTTTGGCAGAAGGCTGCGTTTATGTTGAGATAACCACTTCCGTTGTTGGTTTAGCTGGAGGGTGGGAGGGCAGGTAGAGGCGGACGGAGACGGACCCCCGCGGTCGGGCGAGGGACTCGGCGCCAACTGTTATCAGCTGATCGCTCGTTAGCGGCAATGACCTTGACCGTTCTGATAACATCGGAAGACGGAGTGGGGCCGGGAATGGATCAAGGAACGAGGGAACTATTGTAGATTACATAGACGTTATTGTGGCACGTTCTAGGGGGCCACTAGGGACTAGAAATCTGTTATCCTTTACTGTTTTTCCGTCAATTTCTATAAATGGTTATTTGTGTGACACAGTCATAAACGTTTTGAAATGTGAATCTGGTTTTCTTCAGTTAACACTAGGCTTTTAAAAATATTAATACAAGATTTAATAATTCGAATAATCTTTTTATATATATATATGAACATTAAAATAAATTTAATTACATCGACCGTAGTGATAATCCACGTTTAACCGAATGTAGATATTCTATGTAAGGTACATGGGAATCATAGGCCCACATAATGATCATCACCGAGAACCAGGTCATATCTAAGAAAAAACTTCACACAAACTAGCCTAAACACAAAGGAAACAGGATCCAATGAATGTATCAGTAATGCACCCCATTTGAAATCTGCACAGGTACTTTTGCAATAAATCAGGGACACGCGCCCTCAGTGTTCACCTACCCCCAGTCTAGCGCGGTCCAGTGCCCTATGTAGGGCCAGGGTAGGGCCGGAGATAGCACCAGATCCCAGTGTAGGACCGGTCCTATAAATCCACAGTGCCAACAGCCCTCCCCTCCCTCCCGCTTAATTAATGGGAGGAAGACGTGTTCAAATATTTTTAATCCCGTTCGTTAGCATAAACAAGTACACAATTTAGTGTTCGATCTCCAATAACGAGGCTACTGTATCGTTAGCGATTAGTCAGATCGTCGATCGCGTCTTGTTACCAGTCTCGTTTGTGTGTTCGCGTTTGTGAAACGAGTTCGTATCATTTTATGTTCTCCGGATTGTACATGTCAGAAGTTCGATTTGTATGTTAAGTTGTTTTTTGTGCGCTGAAAGTCTGATGGGAGTTGATTGACTGCAATTTTCAGATTGTGAGAGAGATCATGAAACCTTAGGTTGTATAGCATTGCTCGAAAAAATGGGGGACGGTAAATAAGTAAACATTAATAAATGTAAAATATCTCTACAAACTTTTAATACTTTTTGGCCCAACTAATTGCATTATTATTTATAATCTCCCATAAGAATCTTCGTTTGCAAGTAACTCATTTGCATTGTATATACAGCTTAATTACAGCAGATTCTAAACTCAAGTTTCCATTCATTAGTTGAGTGATTACATGATTGAGATGTTAATCAAGGGAAGTAATACACGTTAATTGGCAATGTTGATTATTAATTATGTACTTACTCTAATTTCAAAGCTTCTGAGAGATTACTCTCCTTGAATGAACATTCTTGAAGGGTATTAGAAAATATTATATGAAATACGTCGTTATGTTACTTATGAATCCCACCACTCTTCAAAACAAAAATTAAATTGAAATAATTTTGAATTTATTTAATTAAATATAAGTGATACATATTTTATCCAAACCATTAGCCACAGCCATTATTTCGGAATATGTCGGAATTTGAAATTAGATAGGAAATGAAACTTGTTTTACATTGCTAGAAAGGAAACTTGTTTAAATTTCTGAAAAATAAATCAAATTAAAACAAACGAGCAAACTGGAAAAGAACACTTTGCGGTTTGTCGAATTCTGTAACCAAGACCTGTGAGGTCGGGATACAATATCGTATATTGTGCAGATGTCCTGTCCACAGACATGTCCTGATGTAGTGACGGTGTTCACAACGGAACTGTCACTTGTGTTCCCCTTTCTCCTACAACTCTGCGTTTTGTTCTATAGCTAATTTTTTTTCTTTCTCTCTATCAAGCTGTTGCTTACAACCTACAACGGTTTGTCCACAAGTAATTTTCATTTTCAATGTTTTCAAATCCCTGCAGCTTTTCAAAATTACTTGCTGGTACGAAAGATTAATTAACTGGCAGCCTGTGTAATATCATTAGTGTTGAAAAATAGTATATATTTTTTTGAACACAACTTCCTGATAGGAAAGAATGGGTTTGTTTGGTTACGGCAAAATTTTGTTTGGGTACGGAAAACCAATATTTGGTTATGGAAAAGTGATGTTTAGATCAGGAAAAGTCAGCTGATCATAAATTGTTTTGATGTAAGGAAATAGAGGATCTTCGTGGACGCGGTAACGGGCTATTTTCGTATACAGAGTGATATAAACAATAAAACCTGCAATATCCTTTCAAAGCGGAGCTCGAACCACTGGTTCGCTGCACTGTTGCAGTGTTGCAGTCTCAGTACAGTGCATTATCACAGACAAGTCAGCCAGTCATCGCATGCTGATAACACATCCTCATTGTGTGTGATAAGTCCCGTCTAACTCAGCGTTCTCGCCTCGGTTGAGGAACTTGTTCCTTCGTGTCCTGTAACCTGCTGACTCCTTGGGTCTTGTTACGTTACTCTTAGACAAATGTGACACTGTTTATTTCACAGAAATGTAGACCGCTCATGCTTGTCTTTCTCACGTCTGTAGTATTTCACAAACCTAAGCGTTCGCGGAAAGAATTTCCGACGGTAGGAAGAACTATGTTCAAACTAACAATTTATGATCCGGATTTATGATCTGTATTTATGAAGAAGTGTTTCATATTGTTGTCACATAGAAAAAACCATAGTTATTTTCGCTTCGTAAAGGGGTTGGTTGTAGGGGCCGGGATTTAAAGTATACTAACAATAATTGTATACTAATGATATTATGTTGGAATGGAGATGACATGTGTGGACTTTTGGTTCGTGAATCGTGTAGTTTTTATAAATATGGTGCCAAACTGCCCACATTGGAACATTAAATTATATATTCCCTCTACGACTGATTACTCTACGATTGATTTTTTTACATTTTATTATCAATCTTGTATATACAAGGAAACCGATTGCGTCAGGAATCAGGTAAGAATAACCCCACAATATCCCATCCCACTGCAGGGGTCACAGTTACAGTCGTTCGAAGAACCGATCGTTCCGTCCGGACTTTATGTATTCCGAGATTTACAATCAATAAACAAGGCCCGTGTATTTTAATCAGCTGTTGGAGTGAGTGATGGTCGTAAACGTGGCCGTAACGCCGTCTGGACCGGACCGGGCTCAACGAGTGTCGTTGTAAATTCTCAGCCGATTTCGACCCGTTTACTACCCCTTTAATTGCTTTACCACGCCAATCATTATTGCGGTTACCAATTTTTACGCTCGTTTATGACAGTAATTTCGCCGAGCTTGTTTTCGCAAACTGTGTCGCCCTTTGTTCTGTATGATTGTTTCTGGCTGCTGAATCAGAAACAACCCCTAGAAGGCTCGCTAGGCACGTCTAATGTTGGTACTTAGGAATTAGCATCGATTGGAGAGGAGGTCTACTCAGAGAAACCAATTTTACTGGAAGGCAAACCCCCTGAGACCCCTGTGACATCTGCTTATCGCATCTCGGAACAGACGGGGCCGCTCCCCCATCCGGGACAACTGGAAAGGTATTCGTGTTCACAATCTCGGAGAAAACATTCCGGTCCTGTGGTGGTACTGTATTCGAAAGAGAGGCCAAGGAGAAATAAATGTTACTAGGTAATCCAAAGAACTACGAGGCTGATTGATACACATGCGATGGTAACTGAACAAGGACAGTAACCCATGTCAGTAAAGTGATATGCGGGTGATTTATTATAAAGGATGTTTAATTGATTATATGCAGATTAGAAATAGGACCATGAATAAATCAAACAAAATAATGACCTATTATCGTACACATTCGCATAACTTAATTTCAACTCGACAATTGCATTGAGGAGGCCTTACAATTAATTAGTTTCATTAATTTTTTTCCTTTTCAAATTGACTCAATGAACTCTGTAAGTAAAACTGCGTCCACTCACTTAGTCGCTTAATAATAGCATAGGGGTTATTTTTATCCCCAGTGAATGCTCGGTTGGCTAGCGTTGATCATTGTTGTCACAATATCATACAACACTGACCAGTGAACCGATTTAGACGCACGATATTGTTTGTACAGTCGCGTGTTCTTATAAATAACTGACACGCCAAATCCGTGTTACCAAATAATACGCCCGTGTAAGATTGATTTTCTAGATTCTAAATGATTAAGTTATTTTGTGATAATTTAATATTATATTCCAGATATTTGTGTCACATTAATATAATCTACCATTATAAGTCATATTTATCGCCTTTAGTTTTTATATATTTAGTTGTTGGATACCTGTTTTTTTTGCAATTTAATTGAATCCCCAAATACTTGGGTTGTGTAAAGTAAATCGGTTTAGAAGTCTAATAAATCTGAGCAAAATCAAACTTAGTTTTATATCATAAAACATTATAAAAACTAAATCAAATCTCTTTTGTTATGAATTTTTTGCTTAGGACCTAACAGTTCTTTAACACCTTGTAACCTTTTTTTCCTCGCAAGCGGTTGTTAAAGTAGTTCACCGTTTAATGTTATATATAAAAAATAACCTGGACATTGTTTACGGTACTTTTTAATGTAAGATGTATAAAAATTCACCTGAAAATCTGTATTTAACGTATCTCCCCACATTATGCAAGACTCCACTTGGTAAACTCAATGCGCTATGTACATTAGGGCCTTGGCGGGAGTTGCACAAGAGTTTATAAACCCAGACGATTACCGCGGTAGGAGTACAGGGGCTTATCTTGTTTGGAGAGAGGTTATGTTTGGCCCGCTACTGACGCGTTGACAGCTGATAACGGCATCTGTCCTGATAACGACACGGCATGTGCCTCAGTGCTCTCCTCGCGACAACGTTACGGTATTAGGTGTCTTGTGTGAGCTTAACGTGTGAATAAACACAGGGAGAGAGATTACACTTTGTGAATTGGAGTGGAGGGATCAAACGGCAATATTGCTCGCTATGCCTGGTTGATTACTGTACTCTCTGTGTAACGAAGGCGTTTCGGGAGCATTTTATTTTTGGAGTGCAGACGGAATTTATCTTGCGATAAATTAATTACTTAAGGCAATAACAGTTTGAATTTTTTATCAGTATTGCCATTGCCAAATAAAGAAATGAGGAACAAATGTGATCAACATGTTAAATATTCATTGTTAATAATTAATCAGAAGTCCTACCAATATTTGCTTGGTTTATCATATCTTGGTTTCTATGTTCCAGTGAAAAGTAAATACAATATTTGCAGTGGTTATCTCAAGTGACTTGACAGATATAACCTGGTTATATCCGGATCTTTGTGTAGTTAGGGAGTTTTATCATTTACAGTATTTAAAGCATTCTTGCTTTAAGGCTGTAAATACCCTAAGTGCATACACTTTATTTGGCAATTAGTATGGTAATGAAAAGGATAGTATTGAATCTTTGAGGACACTGCAGGTTTGACTCTCTGCTTTAGCTCAAAGTGACACCGTCGTCATCAGCCTTCCAGATGAGGACATCTCAGCATCTTATCTGGTACAAGGCGATTCCGTTTGTTTATCCCGCCTCCTCGACTCGCCTCTCGAGAGCGACAGTCGCCACTCGCGCGGTCAAGTGGCCAAGTGGCCCTCGAGAGTCGCCGCCGACCCCGAGCGTCCCCAGCGGACGGTACACGGCACACAGCCCGCGGCGGCGGCATTGTATGCAAACCGGGCCCGCCACCGCACCGCGCCGTCGCGGAGGGATGCAGATTTATTCGATTATGCAAACCGAAGCCAGATATATCGGAGCCGGGTATTCGGGAGGGCATGGCTTGAATGGAGAACGTGAAATTCTGAAAAATTCCTAGTGGAATTTGAATGATCTGAAACAGTTTAAATGCAACTTTAATGTCTAATTTTATATACACTGGCTCAGTGTACTTGTCTGGTAAGTGTCAGAAATTTACGTGAACTTCTGTAAATGCCTAGATAAACTATTTTCCAGAGTTTCATGCGAGTTTGAGGCTAGCAACAGGTTTTAACGTTTATGTCAGTGTTGTGATTTTTTTTATCGTGAACATAGCTATTTTTTTTCGCAACAAATAATAATGTAAATCATTTTCGGAGGAGGAAGAAAATTACAAGGTACCGTTGGACTAATGTGAATAACATGCGCGTGAAAAGGAAGGTAGAAACCGGTAGAAACTCAGCTCGTGTCTGGAGTGACGGCTGGTTTTGCGGAAGCAGAGATTGTCGAGTCAGACACTCGGCTTTGTCCGATGTTCATGCTCATCCTCGTCCCCTCTTGAGGTCTGAGGACGTTGCCCAATGTATTTGGATGACTTGGCACCTCCTCAGTCGTGACTCTTCCCTTTCAACGACCATCTTATCCTTCATAATCGGACGTGTGGGATGAAGTTTTTGTCGGGTGTAAACACCGGGCTCAATCCAGCATTTTTGATCGTTTTACTGTTTTCATCGATTTTTTTTTGAGGCTAAAGAAACTTGTGCGTGATTTGTCTTACTTACCATGCTTTCCTATGTGCGATTTAGCTGGGTATCGGAGAGTTTTTTTTTTATTATCTGGAAAGGAAAATGTTTAACCATTGTCTTGAATTCCGCACAAAAACTACGTATAACAGCCCTCCCACCCGAACTTATAATCCGAACCCTAAAATCTATTATACAGCAATGACTTCAGAGAAATCATATGAAAGAAGAAACCAAGCAAAAATTCACACATTTTGTGTAAATTCGTTCTGAAATTAAAAAAAAAACATTAAATAAATTCAAATTGGAAAAAATGAACTACAATCAATTTTAAAAGATTGATGCAGCCATTATCAAGAAAACAAATACTATTCACTCGCAATTTCTGTGGTAAACTTTTGAAACTGAAATCGATGTGCCACAAACCATTGTACCTTATTTTTGTTTACTTTAGGGGGGAGGGGGTGAAAACCAACTTTTACAAGAAGCAGTATAAACACAATTCCCAATTGTCATCTACAGTACCTTAGTCCAACAAGAGTAGTTTAGACTTAGGCACATTCCAAGTTTACAAGTCTCCTAGTGGCCACTCAGGACTTGTAGCGATCACAAGCCACAACTCAGGGCGCTTATCCTCTACAAGTCCCGCAAGTTTACGGCGCTCGCTCCAGTAATGGCCGGGGAGCTTCCGGTTGGAAGTACTTGTGGCTCTTGTTTAGGGCTTTACGGCTTATGGAACATTGAACAATGTCTTTCAGTGTGACAGTGTATTGTGTAACCTAAACATTTTGTGTATATATTTAACTACTGTTTTTGTAAAAGAAAACACAGTCCTATAATCTTGATTTAATTTGTAATACTTTATTTTTTACATGTCGCTGTGGTACTCAATAATTGCTACTTACGTAAAAAGTCTTTTTTCATGTGACCTTTTAGAATTGTAGTAATATTTATAGTGTTATCGTAGATTCTGGGATGTTTTATAATTTGCAAGACACCTTTTATCTTCTAAGGGTATATTTTTAACTTAAAATGTAGGGTGAAGTTTTAAATTTTTAACTATTCAGAACGGTGCAGTTTTCAATATTTTTTTACGTCCACCTTCTGTCCATTTAATGATTTTGTGTGCCTGTGTTGAGATGCAAACGAGAGTCCTTAAACGAAACATGACGTAACGACAGGTCCATTCATTTTTTCCGATGTATTGTCAGATCGATTGATGGTTCCTCGACCCCCGGATCTAGTAATTGCTCAGTTTTTAAAACCACTGTGGAATGAGGTATAGGATCCGAAGCCGTGGAGAACCATCAGCATCTTAAAAATATAAACTTAATGATTGAACGACCTTGATCCTTAATCAACCTAAACCCTTATGAGCTGTTCAACGCCAAGCAACCCTTATCCAGACCTCAACCTCACCACCCTCGTCCGAAAGTGAAAACGCCTCGACCCCGCACTGTACCGCAGTTCCCATCGACATTCCAGCGCGCTGTGATAACGCCGGCCGGGCACTCCAATTACCCCGGGCCCGCGGCGGTGTTGCCGGTCGTCCAGTTGTTGTATTGGCTGTTGATTGCCGCAGCACGAAGTGACGGCCCCGCCCCCGCGGCGGCGGCTTTGAACCGCGGGCCGGGCAAACACCGCAGATGGACGATAGCCGCGCCGTGGCCACGCCGGCCAGCGCGGGCAGTGGTGCAGGGCAGAATCAATAGAAGTGGAGTCAAGGACGAATCTTGTAGAGGCGGTTGGTTGGTATAGTTGTTCATAGTCAAGGGAATCTTCTATTATTGGTGTTTCGTAGGTGTTCATAGTCAAGGGAATTTTCTAGTATTGGAGTTTTGTAGGTGTTCATAGTCAAGAGAATTTTCTAGTCTTAGCGTTTTGGAGGTGTTCTAAGTCAAGGACGAATCGCCTAGTCTTGGTGGTTTCTAGGTTTTCATAGTTTCGTATGTGGCCTTAATCAGTAACAACAAGACTACGAGATTGCGCTACCCTATGCTCATCTCTCATTAACAATTGGCTTAAAAGACCTTCTTTAAGGTCGCCATTCCATAAAATGCATGTAGCTGCGTCTATATTTACGGAAAATGAAATGAATTCAAAACACACTCGACGTGATGACCTGTGTAATCCCATTCATTGTATATGACTGACTAGCTGACTTTTTTAGGATCTTTTAGAAATTAACAGCCTCCAATTTTCAAGGATTTCTCTCTGGCTAACGTTGTTTTACAAATAAACAACACACAATAAATAGTCTATAGGCAAAAAGCTAGGTGGTGATAAACTTGATTATGACCATGTCTTAAATAGGACACAATACTGCAATTATGTTCGTTTTGAGGTAATTTTCTACTGTGATATAGAGCACGTTTTGTCACTGTAAGGTCGATAATGAAATTATTCAAATGTCATGTTCACTGCCGTAACGTATTATGGATTTATGTCGTGATTTGCGTCTCTCCATTAGGTTGAGGAACCTCTACATCCCGCCATTGCCATTTGGATATGAAAACGATGGAAACACGCAATGCAATCTCACTTGCATTTGAACCTATATACGTTCTTGGGTTTTCCTGAATTAATTCTCTTGCGCTTTTCCTGTGGAGGCATTTCAAGATCGAATTATTACCTCAAATGAAAGAAAAATCTAAATTCGGTTTGTAACTTGTTCAAACCACGTTTTAAGATCAGAATCCTAAGCAAACATAAGGTACTCGCAAATCATACCGGTATTATATTTCTCCACTGTCCAAACCAATCACCACTGCCCAGTGTAACAAACAAACCCGGTAAACCAACAGCTCGTCGAGCACGTGTGGAGTTATCTCCCGCACGACGCCCATAACTCCAGAGGCGTCGAGGTGCATAAACACACATCCTCGTCGTGTATCTGATACGCTCGGTGCCGCGCACTATAGAGCACGGCTTGCTCACACCACAGACAAAGGAATCTATCCAGACTGTTAATGGGGGTTGCGGTTTATAGTTTTTACCGCGCTTGCCGCTAGGTAGGCGCGCGAGTTACCACGCACAAATGGCGGATCAGCGTGCTGCGTTGCCACGCTGCTGCGCCGTTAGTAGTTACTGCGTCAGCCGCCGGGGCGCGCTGCAGTCGCGCGCACTGTTTATCAACGCGTTGCCATGGTTACGAACCCCTCCCCCGCCTGCCAACAACAGGCAACGGCTAAACCAAGCAGGACCTCCTGAAACCAAGAGCCCCGGGTCCGTGCAACACTAACGACTTGATATGTTTGCATCAAGTAGTTTCCTAAAAAGAAGGATTGTATCTCTCTGTCTATCTTCAAATTAAGTTGAAGTTTTTTAATGAGGTCAACAATTATTATTTTAAGGTGACTTTCAGGACAAAGAAATGCGATTATTCGCTGGACAATTAAAATGCATAATGAATACTTAAAATACTGAACATACTGACCTTTAATCATTATTAATAACTATATAACTATTTACTTCTCTTATCCTTTTAATAAGTCAAATGATAGATATAAAATTTTCGATTTATACCGAAGTATCATAAATTTGTTTTGATAGTTTTTTATAAATATATACACCATATATAAATAGCAATATGTTGTTTTATGAATATATTCATAATGTGACATTTGAGTAATATTTTTTATGAATATTACTTGTAATCCTGCAACAATATTTGTATATTTAGAAACATACGTTCGTAAAGTGTGTTAGAAATTTTATGTTGCATGTGGTTGCATCGTGTTTAAGGTTACTTTACGATACATGTCCAGTATCGTCAAAGTATAAAACTTTGACTTATTTTCGTGTTGGGTCAATTCAACAATTTTTTTCAGATGAACAAAATTAAATTTTTATTTCAAAATTTACAAATAGTCTGTGGCTGCTCATTCCCAGCAACAGTAATGTGAGATGACTCGCTGCTTCTCTGAACAGGACACAGGCCGGTCCTCTAGGCACGCGTAACATGGTTACGTGAATTACGTCTCAGAGGCCTAATTGTCCACTGGTTCAAGGGTAACAGAAATTTATTTGTTGTACTTCGTGCACTTACAATAGCAACAATTTTTACGCATCGGGGGCTAGGGGAGGAGGGAAAGTCTACTCATCTACTCAAGCCCTGCCCCTTCACTGCTCCTAAATACCTTTTTAGAATTTTTTAAGCTCGCTATTATTTGAGACGTATTACAGTGAAAATAGAATATTCCGATTGCAGTAGGTTATGAGAATCAGCGAATTTGATATGTTTAGATTTATTTGAAACCTCACATCAAGTTTTGAAAAATTGTTCTTAATAACATGGAAAGTGATTGAGCAGGTTTTCTGCCATTTACAAAATGTAGAAATGGGGGATTTTACGCCAAGTAGATCTCAAGCAGATGAAACCACAAACAAGCTTTATTAATATATGTCGAGAAATACGGGAGATATGGAATTTCATTGATTTCCAATAACAATAACATGGAAACGAAACGATATACTGTATTTACCTCTCAATACCAATAACCCCCAGAAACTAATGGAGATATGGTAATGATTGAAGCTATTAAATTGTTTGTGTTTAAAGCTGAATTCAGTGGTACAAAATAGCCCCGTTTCAACAAACCTGCATGCTCAACGAATTTAAAATGCAAAAAACCATATTTCGATCTAACATATAGTCCAGGTAACAAAAAGGTATAGAGGGAATTTTTTGGAACACAATTTTTGACTTTGCAGCTTTGTTTGGACTAGTTAGGAGGTAAACATATCAAAAATCCCCGTCCGTAGCCTTGAGCGGGGGGAGGGAGGGGGGGTGAGAAGGTACAATTTTTTGGGTTTTCCTAAATATCTTAAAAAGTATAAACTTTTAGTATTAGAACCTATTAATTTTAAAAATTAAAGAAAATTAAATTTCCTGTAAGAAAAGTATATAATATGTGTATTTTGATCCAACCATTTACAAGGTAAACACTAATTTTATTAATATTTAAACAAACATCTGTTCCATAAGAAATACACGTACATTTGTGGTTAACATACATGCCCAATGGGCAACGATTTTTACACCTAAAGGAAAATTAACAGCATTCAGGAAATATTGACAAAATTTACAGTAATTTGACACCTCAATCATAAAATTTGGTCTAGGATAAAGGAGTTGGCGAGCTCACAAAAAACGTTATTTTTCAAGGACTCATTACAATTTGTAGTTATTTCTCGAAAAATAACGTTTTTTTGTGAGCTCGTCAATAACTTTATTTTAGACTAAATTTTATGATTGGGGTGTCGAATTACTGGAAATTTTGTCAATATTTCCTGAATGCTGTTTCGTTTTCCTTTATAGGCAAAAAAAGCATTGCCCCATTCATGGGCATGTATGTTAACCACGAATTCACATGTATTTCTTATGGAAGGGATATTTGTTTGAATATTAATAAAATTAGTGCTTTCCTTGTAAATGGTTGGACCAAAATACACATATTATATACTTTTTCTTATAGGAAATTTGATTTTCTTTAAGTTTTAAATTTAATAGGTAATACTATAAGTTGATAGTTTTCAAGATATTTAGCAAAAAAAAAAAATACCTTCTGACCCCCCTCCCTCCCCCCGAACGAGGGCCACGGACGGGGACTTTTGATATGTTCACCTCCTAACTAGTCCAAACAAAGGTACAAAGTCAAAACTTGTGTTCCATGCAATTCCCTCTATACCTTTTTTTAAGCATTCGTTGCCTGGGCTAATAGTGAGATATGACTTGTTTTTGTAAGCTCAATAAGAATAACATGGGGAATAAATATGCAGGTTTGCTGCAACAGGTACTGTATGTTAAAACTGCACAGGTGGTTTTAATTCAACATTTAGTAGGTCTTAACTAGAAGAAGCCATATACCAAGTGTTATCAAGATATTATGTTTAGAAATAATGAATATATATAGAATTTTTTAATTTCTCATGTTCATTAATATATACTAATATACATTAGATGTCATCTAGATAAAACAATAAACCAAGTTTTTACCAAGTTATATATATATATTTTTACCAAGTTATTTACTTCGATTTGGATAACGTACTGTGTTTACTACTTTCAATATCTCGGTAACCAATGGACATAGAGCAATGATTCAAAATACTTATTTGTTTGTTTTCTCAACTAAATACAGTGGTTTCCAAATAGAATTATTTTAATTTGTTCATATAAAAAATTTAAAAAACCTATTTTTGGAGGGGTTTATCCCTTGGGGAGTCCCTTACCTTAGTCCGATAGGGCTGGTTTACGAACTCGTCCGAATGATAACCACTTTAGACGTCTGACCGAATATCATTAACATGTTACGGCCGTGTTAACAGATATACCGGGTGTCTCACCTAAAGTGAACCAATAGCTAACTTTTTTATTATAAATCTGACAAAGAACTTGTTATGGGGCACTTCCCTTAATTTTTAACGCTGCTTTTTGGAGTCACTTCGAAATTTAAAAATATGGCCGCCATTTTCCAATATGGCGGGCAACTTTGATTTATCTTATGGAACACCCTATATTTTAGGGCGTTTTGGATTATACGCTTGATTTTAGGAACTTTTTATTCTTTATATTTTTTTCCTAAACCTAGTGGTTAAGGAGGTATGAACAGTTTAAGTTATATTTTTCCCCATTTAAAAAGCATTGGGAAATTGTTGGTAGTCTGTATATCGAAAACGGTTGAGTTTAATAAAAGATGCCAAAGAATAAAAGTGCCTAAACATGTTAGTTTAGTTGAGATTTAATCATAAAATAATTTTTAGTCAAGATTTAATCGAAATGTGTTATTTTGAATATGATTTTACTCCATAAGGAATACATGGGATGGCACAGATGGACACAATGCATTTTAAATGGGGAAAAATCAAACTTTAACTGCTTATATCTGCTGAACCATTGAGTTTAGGAAAAAATGAGAAAGAATAAAAAGTTCCTAAAATTAAGCGTAAAATCCAAAAACGCCCTAAAATATAGGGTGTTCCATAAGAAAAATCAAAGTTGTCCGCCATATTGGAAAATGGCGGCCATATTTTTAAATTTCGAAGTGACTCCAAAAAGCAGCGTTAAAAATTAAGGGAAGTGCCTCATAAGAAGTTCTTTGTCAGATTTATAATAAAAAAGTTAGCTATTGGTTCACTTTAGGTGAGACACCCGGTATATATACAGGGCGACAAAAAAGTCTGGGAACGGTTTAATATCTTTTTAACTAAATCCGTTCGAAAATTCAAACCTTTTACATCATCAACTTATATGTATGAAAACTACTTTTTGCAAGCATTACCATTTTTTTTCCTCCACCAGGGGACGACCCATGAGGAGTAGGTACATAATCTTTAACGTAAGCATAGGTTGATATGCACATCATTTTAAAGGGCTGGTCAAGTGGAGTTCATTGCCGGAAACCGCGTCTCAAAAGGTTCATCCCTTACAAAATGGAGGTTGTCCAAATTTCTTGCAGAAAATACCTGTAAAATACCTGTAACGTATAAATAAATACTAAAAAAAGTGGTAAAACCAAGTTCCAACAATAAACTCATCACATTAGTGATTGTTGAAGAAGTTTTAATGTGTATGTAATCGTTTTAATGATTTTAAAAATATTTTTAAAGACTCATACACTGTAATCAGTTCAAATATTATAAAATTAAATACCTACCATTTCCACCTACCATTTTGCTTACGTTTAAGATTATTCACTGACTGCACACGGCCGTCCCCCATCGGAGATTAAAATTAAACTAGCTCATAGACTAATATTCTTCAATATTCAAAACAAATTAACCGGGTTTCAGCTCTCTAGCTAATGTTGACTATACGAGTATTTACCAATACTAAGGCCTGTACAGGTATTTTCCGCAAGAACTTTGGACAGCCGTCATTTTGTAACGGATGAACCTTTTGAGACGCGGTTTCCAGCAATGAACTCCACTTGACCAGCCCTTTAAAATGATGTGCATATCAACCTATGCTTACATTAAATATTATGTACCGACTCCTCATTGGTCGTCAATGGTAATGCGTTCAAAACGCATTTTTCATACATATAAGTTGATGTGAAAGGTTTGAGTTTTCTAACGGATTTAGTTAAAAAGATATTAAACCGTTTCCAGACTTTTTTGTCACCCTGTGTAATAGTAATAAATTTGAGCACCCCTTCATCATTATTTTATTTAAAAATTCTTCGGTAATAATTCTTATATAAAAAGCAAACCAATGACCTTAGCCCAGAACATCAATTAATTGAAACACTTGATCCATCAGGAAGATACGACATATGACTGATGATTGTGTATATTTAAGGTTAATTTAAGTTTAAATTCACCGTGATGATGGTATAGTTACGGAAATGCGTGTCATGATTATTAAATAAAATAATTATAAAAGGGTGCTCAAGTTCATTATTACAAATATTTTTAGCAGCCTTAAGTTGTGAATTAAACAATAAATAAATAAATATATATATATATATATATACATATGCATATAATATAGTCTAATAACCCCGATATTTCCACTTTTGTGGCAGCAAACCTACATACTCATTCTCCATGTTGCTCTTATGGCAAATAAAAATGCTATACTGTATATTCCTTATTTATGAACATATTTTGTTAAGACTTGGTACATAGCTTCTTCTACTTAAGATATACTAGAAATGAAATAAAACCACCCAGTTTTAACAGACCTGTTTCAGCAAACCTACATACTTATACCCCATGTTATTCTTATATAGCTTACAAAAACATGTCATGTTTAGTATGGATTGAAATATGTTGTTTTGAAGTTGAAATTTGCTGAGTATGCAGGTCTGCTGCAATGGGGGTGTTTTACTTTTATAGCAGCAAACCTGCGTATTAATTTTCTAATGTTATCTTTAAAATAGGGAAATAATTTAATATAGTAATTTAGTGATTTTAAAATAATTATAAAGTAAAACATTTCAAAATCACTGAGTATGAATAAGTAGCAAAGGGGGTATTATTAAGGTATATATATAGAGACAAGGAGGAATGAGATATTTCTGTATTTCCCGTAAGGTTAACAATGAGAAGTGAGTATGCAGGTTTGCTGCAATAACAATGTAAATCTGGGGAGTTTCAGACAATTATTAGGTAGATCTCCACAAGATGAAGCCATATGCGAAGTCTTGATTAAATATGTTGAAAAACAACTCAATTACCACTTTTATTAAATTATTTCCCCATAAGGATAACATTATAAAATAAATACGCAAGTTTGCTGCCATAAAAGTAAAAAGGAAGGGAGAGCCATAACCATTAAAGCAACATACCAACTTTGATTCAAATGAGTTAACAAATAATCAAAGCATAAATTTTTATTTTTTTCAAATTTAAGTAATATTTGATACCTTATGATATTTTGAGTTTTGACAAAAATAATCCTCATATTAAGTATGCTTACATTGATATTTCTTTGTTCTCCATCAAATTCTAAACCATTTGGTGAAGTTGCAAGCCAAACACTTAAACGGTTACAATATGGACTGTCAAACAAAAAAAATTGGTGCTTAAATTTTAAGGAAAAACTTTATTTTTATAAACTTTTTCTCAGTCACATTTAACATTTTTTCATAAAATAATTATGAAACCTCTTTAAAATTTAGGTTTTATCACAATATTATGCCTACTTTCCATTCTAGCCGTCAAAATGTTCAATAGGTACATTGAAATCAGAAAAAAAACCTTTTCACTCATAAATTGAAAAGGAATAAGTTTAGGACTTATGTTTATGGGACTTTTTTTCTAGTTTTGATCCATGGAACCATATCCTGAAGTTTTTCAGGGTTATCGTGAAACACCCGAATAACAATTCGAACGAATGGTGTTTTTTGCTTCTGGGGGCCCCAAAATGAAAGGTTAACATGTTTCCGGGCTTCGGTCTTACCATGAGACCTACGGTAGGTAATGGTTTATCCTTTTAAGGAAATCGCTAATAATCTGAAATAGACCTACAGCATTATAAAAATGTGCAACTTGACCTGCTCTCTGGGTCCATAAATGACTGTCGGTTGTCGGTATAGTGAAGAGCTTCAAGCCTACTGTTGTTACAGTGCCAGTGCCTATAAGAACAACGGGAGTCCGTTGATTTCCGTTTTGATTTCCGTTTTGATCCGTTTTGATTTCAAAAGACATCAAATTTTAACAGTTCCATCTTTATACATTCTGGAGTCCGTACAAGTCAAAATATTTCTCACCAACCTAACCATAATTATAATACCAGACATAGAAACAGGTTTGCAACTTCTCACAGACTGGCTCTTTCCGAAACAAAACCTAATTACATGGGACTTAAATTCTTTGACAATTTGCCTCAATCCATCAAGAGTATAACAAGTTTTAACAAATTAAAGAATAGCCTAACTGCTTACCTAATAGATCAATGTTACTACAAATTACCTACAAATGGATGAATTATTCTCAAACTACCAATGAAGGGGAATGAGGAATGACACGCCACATGCTTCGCAGAGAAGTCAACGTGGTTCAAAGGATAAGTAAAGTAAAGTCCGGCATATTAATAAAAATTGCGAATATTTTAAAATTTCAAACCTGGTGGATTTTTAAATTTTAATCACAACATACTCTCTCTAATAAGAATGCACGAACAATAATTACACACTTGAATATAGTAAACATAGGCCAACAGGTAGCAAACCTTTAATTAAAAAATTTCGCAGGTCACATATTTTGGCAGTAAGAAACGACGCCTTTCATTCAGCAATGAACGAACTAGTGTAGTCAGAAAACGAGTCGGGATGATGCAGTGTTAGTATTAAGACATGGATAAAAACATGTTTATCTGATAAGGAAACGTTGAGGGAAGCTTCGCCCAATCTGGCAACAGCGCGGGCCTTATCCTGCCGTTGCGGGAGCGAATCGTCAGATACTCGACGCCTACGCTCTCTGTGAGCGCTTCCTGGAACTTAGCATTAGCAGTCTGGATAGATTCCTTAGTCTGTGCTCACACCCAGGCCACAAACCTGTTTATAAACAACCGGCGCAAATTAAAAGTGATCAAGGCCTCTCGCACGTTCTGGTCTCGTTGGCCGGATTTATGAAGAGCGTGACCCGTTGGGCTTCCTCCTATTAACACCTCCCCCACCCTCCCCCCGCCCAGGGCTTGTTAACCAGTTAACCAGGCTCTGTTGACACTGGATGGTAATTGGTGATGGGGTTTATGCCTGGTGAGTTCTGTTGTTTATGATTGTTGGCCCTTTATTGGGCCACCCTGTTGGTTGACTTCCACTGGAAAAGGTAATTGGAGTGTAAGTTTATGTTTGGATTTATGTTTATGGGAATGGGCTTCAAAGCGAAGAAGCTTTCTAACGTTATTGTTAGTGGGAGTAATTTAATAATGGTCACCCACTTATTTTTTTATAGTGAATCGTGCGTGAAAGGGTGGCCTTCTTGATAATTAATGTATCCTGGTTCCTGTTGAAATCTTCTCCGTAATTAAGTACTTAGTAGTAGCAACTTCCTTCGATAAATACGAAAAAAAGAATTCACTCCAATCGCCTTTTCAATACTCTCACAATTACTTAAAAGAGAAAAAGTATAAACTTTATCTGTACACAAGTTATCAAACTCGTGCTCTGGAGTTTGTTTAGAGGAGAAAAGTCCCCATCTTCCAAGTTCTTTATTATTGGCTTTATCATCTTGTCCCAGGGTCACAGTTAAGTGGACTTTCAAACTTTAAATCCTACTTCTGTCTCGTCTTGTATTCCCCGTTGACATTTGGCTATTCGAGTAATACACTATCCGACATTCCTGCAAAAATAACTACTTTACTTTTGTCATATAATTGAAAAAATAGGTCAGCGAGGGAGACAGTGATACATAAAATAGGCATGGCTAATTGATCACGGTTAGCGCTATACAATCAGGGTGTACTTTGATTTAAAAATACTTCATAGTGAGTTATATTTTAAGCCGATGAACGAACAAACAAACCTGAAGTAAGCGGTAAAGTGATCCAGAGTGTTCCTGATAGCTTGATGGAGAACAGCAATATTGAAACCCTAATGGGTTCACTCAGTTTTAAAACGGCTTTACCTTTAATCTGCTTAATGTTAAAACCCATCGGTTAAAGATAAGGCTATAATGGGCGCTGTTCTACGAGTGTCTTCTTTTCCATTAAAAAATAAAATTCGGGGATTTTGTCCAGTCCTGCATTTTAGGCCTACCATTACACTTAAACCTAACTTTTAGGTCAAATGTAGATCCTTTAAATCAGTGTTGTTACATTTATACCTGCCCAATTCACTTTTTTAATTGACCTAAAAACATTAACCTAACAAGTGTACGTTTTCGATACGTTTATTTTTTCACGGTTAGCTGCAGTTCCAGCACTAAAGTCAATCAGCTTTTTCGCCTCAGTACAGTTAGAGCTTCTTTAAAAGCTAAATATCCCATGCAAAATTTCCAATAGTCAATGAACCCTTCAGTGATCTCACTTGCAAATCGCATATAAAACGCAATAAAAATGCACACCGACACAATAAACGGTGCTGTCCGCTCATGCGGCGATCCAATTGTAACACGAACACCGATGAATTTCACAGCGCGGCTGCGACATTGTCAAATCAGTGTCGCCGGTGGCGGAATGTGATTTACCCGGCGATTCGTAAACACGGGCGAACGTTTGTCGGATTTGACAGCTGATGTGGGGCCCGGGTGGGGTTGGGGCGATTCCACCCCAGGCGCCACATCGATCCTGTAACAAAAACCGAATCTCGCCGCGTGCTTATGGGCCACCGCTTTGACCGACTTTTGGTACTTTTTGGGGTTCTAGTGAAACAATTTTTGTGTTCCTGAGTGGAAATTTTACCTTAATTTTGAAATCTAATGACGATTAGTAATTACACTATATTTCAACGGTCGTGGCACCTTAGGAGGGATTCTAGGAGACGCCGCTTGCTAGACCGAGGGTCTTCTAATCCGTCAGTTGCCACGGCTGTCGGAATGGAATGTAATGAATAATGTTGCTGAAAGGCCAAATAAATTTGTTCATATCTCCATGTATTTATAAAAATTTACTTTAATACCTACGAACAGATTAAATCTAAACTATACATTGGGTACCAGTATTTTAAATGCACGGTTTATGCTTTAATTAACGATTTAGGACCCTTAACATGATTTAAAACTAAAACAAATCTGCACGAAAATAATGTTCTTAGCGAACATTATGAAGATTTCATAGCGAGAAAGGCTTTCTCCCTACAGACAAAGGTGTTAAGAGTGCCAGGTGTTCCTAGGGGAAATTTATTTGAAACGAATCCAAAGAAAATAATTCTAGTTGGAGGTTGAGTTTAAAACTTATATATTAGATTCCTCTCACACAATTGAATCTGTCGTCTTCCTACTTAGTTTTCTTGCAGCCTCTCTTTAGAGTTAAATATCATAAACGTGTGTAGGAAATACCAATGTGACAATGTGGTAATAAAATCTGATATAAGCAACTGTTGTAAAACTATGGCCGTGAAGGATTTTTCTAGTGAATATTCTTTCCCGAGGAGAACCGGGTGGAATACAAAATCAGGCCATAAACAACGCTATACCTGGCGTCTCTCATATTGATGAATCTCGTTTCTGGTTATTTTGATGTCGTTGGGAAATACCATATCTTTTTGAAATCCTGTATGTTTTAAGTTGAATTATTTTGACAGGCAATCTTTTCAGTGGATAATCATTCAATTTAAGTATGTATAAAACTTTATAACTTATGTCAGTATTCAGTATTACATTTTGACACCCCAACGTCCTCCATGAGGTACCTGTCTCAAAAAGAATGATTAAGATTGAATGAATGACAACATTAAAATTTAAATTAAACAATTTAGTTTTAATATAAATACACGAACTGCACAGTGTGTTTATCAGTCCCTTTGGCAAAATTTGGAATGTTACAAACATTTATGACGTTCAATCCAGCCTATTGTTTTGCTGTTTCAAAAAATATTATTCCTTAAGTTTGTGTTAGACATAACTATGTAGACCTATTTTACGGGGCAGTCCGCGCCAAAAGTCCCATGTTATGACATATCACTCGAGCACACTACGTTACCAGCTGTCACTGCCGCACTCGTCACTCGTTCCCATGGGTCGAGAAGCGCGAGGACGTCCGAGGAGCGGATGTGCCGGCTTGTTTGACGGACAAATGACAATGGCGGTGGTTTTTGTCGTATGAAGGCATTGGTCACGTCCGCGGTTGTGGCCAGTCACCCGTCCGACGGACACTGACTCGGGCATGTTGTAGGTTTACACCGTTCTTCGAAGACAAGCGAAATTCTTGAAATTAAAAAGCTCCCTAAAAAGCTGTTGTCTTAAAACTTGTATGGTTTTCTTTTAGTAAAAAAAAATTATTGCACACTATTATGTAGCACTATTTAAAAATCAGTAATTAAACTGTACAAGAAATTATATAAGAATCTAATAATAAAAAGAAAATTATTTAAAACTTATAAAGAATAATTCATATGAAAATGTCTAAAAATTAAGATTAGAAAGTGTTTAAAGTGTGATATGCAATCTAATTAATTACCCAGGAATAAAGAATTATAATCACTATTATATATGCTATTTTACAAACTGCCCAGAGCACTTTTCATGTTATATGCCTTCCCCGACAAACTTCGATCGTAAACAAATTACGGCGGAACTCCCGTAATAGGTATCATCGGTGTAATGTCTAGCGGAACCTTTGGGAAATAACCGAAGTACAGTAGTTGATCCCTAAATACTTCCCCCTTGCCTTCGCCGCGTGTCTTCAGTATGTTCTCCCGATTTTACATCTCCAAAGACTTTTACCCTTAGCGTTTTTACTTAATATTGTTGAAGGGAGGACATCCATCACCGGGGACGTTCGGCACACCTGGGCCGCTGATGGATTAAGACAGGTAGGCCTCGGCCTCAGCAGATGTCTTAAACGGCCGTTTTATCCGGGGCTGCTCGCCCGGAGTGATTTTTTACCGGGGGAGGCCAAAAGTCGTTTGTTTGTATCACGTTTCCTTCTCAGCTCTCTCCTAATCTCCTGGAAGGTTATGGGAGCGCGGTAAATTGATTTTTTGCCTGAACGTTTTGTGATGGGCTCACCGTTTTGTGATTTGGAAGTTAAAACGAGGCTTGTTAGGTGTTTTATTCGTTTTAAATGAGTTAATTTTTTTGCTGAATAGGAATTAGGTTTTTGCAGTAAGTGTAGGTAGCCTACGTAACATTTTACCATGCAGGTATGACCTGCTTGCTATCTTCTGTTAAGCACGTGCCAGTTAATTACTTGCAGTGTGTCAACCCTCTTTTGGAAAGAGTTCCTCCTAAAGTCCTCCTTTTGAGAATTGAGATGGAGGTCCTCCGGTTTTTCCATGTTACAACAGTGATTTTTAAAATTATATGAATTCGAGTTTAGGAATATTATTCATGAATAATATTCCTAAACTCGAATTATGAAGCTATTCATACTCATACTTTTTAGCTCGGTACATGTACCGAGGTAAAAAACAAATTTTGGTGCCATTACATGTTGTTAACTTTATTAGTTTTCGAAAAAATCTTTAGAGATATTTGTTGGTAAATGAGATTATGAGTAAATTGCTTTAGATTATCATTTACAATCATTTTCACATACAACACCATAATAATAAATGTCCAAAATTCTTTAGGGTCCTCCAAAAGTCCTTCTTGTTACTGCCCTATAAATAGATGTGGAAGACACACTGTACTTTTTAATGCAACAACTTACGGTTCCATTTCTGGCGATACCGGGTTAAAGGATCAATTAACTTTAAAAACGTTAGCAGGGCTGGAGGAAAACTAATAAAAGCTATTTTTATAGCACACCTCACTATCTGAAATATTTTTCAGTCGTCACTTAAAAATGACCTTGCTTCGCGAAATAAAACTGGGTAGTCCTCTCTCCAATCGCGTCCGTTTATCAGTGTGTTTTGACGTGTTCCATTTCACGGTAGCCGGGCGGCGAGGCCGCGCATGAGGGAATCCGGCGACAATGCTGCGCTGACAGCGACGACCGCGCCGTGTAATCGGTCAACAAGCAGAACGCATGCGCGTGCCGCCGTCGCCGTCAGCTGGCGGCAGATCGGCATCAGCTGGCTCATTGTTGGCTCTGTCTTCCAGCGGTCGGGGTTAATTGACGTTGATCACGAATATCAATCATACGTCTGGAACGAGGAGGTTAGATACTCTATTACTGGAGGTGACACGCAATAGTATTTTTGCGGCACGCTCATTTTACAAGGCTGGCAAATCAGGAGGACCAATTTTGTTGTCAATTTAAGAAAATACGCAATAATTAATTGAAATTAATCAATACAATAGAACATCTGACGTATTTTTAAGAACTGATTCGGAATTTTAGTCGTTTATGTACAATTTCAATATTGAACTGCTATTCAATGAACACTACTTAATTCCTAAATTACATTATTCACCCTTATATTGCCGACCTGACTAAATCAAAGGTCCGTTTTTTAAAAGCAAGTGCATTGCAGCATGATACCGCAGTAATACCTGCAGTAATAGAGTATAAGCTCCATCATGGTCTGGAACGTAACTGAAACATCAATTTTCTACTTACTGACAACGCCGTTTAAAGACAGTTGAACAAAATTTTCAACTGATGGTTTCTCCGCTGACCTTTCGTCAATCCTAGCTCGACTGTAGGCTAAATTAATTAATTTAATATTAGATAAATACGAATCAAATAAGGTCAATCAAGTGAACAGACAGAACGATTCTGTTACACAATCCCCTTATAGCAGGTGTAAGAGGAATCTGGAATCATTGTTACTCCGTGCTGATAAAAATGTTAATATAGGAGCAAATATGAGTTACGTTCACAGTATAACCGTACTGACCATGTAACAGAAATTTTGATCTCGATCGACATTCCGTGTTCATGAACGTTAACTTCTATGTTCTTTAACACTCGGTTTCCTTCACAATCAACATCGCTCCACAATCATTTTACACTTATCCCTCACTCATATTCGTCTTAAAATGCCCCTTACTGGTGGTCGGCGTCTTAATGGTAATTTAATGTAACTCCAGTCCTCGCATTTTTATCGTATCCGTTGAGTTTTGATCCTTCTCTAAGGACACGCGTGATATACCATGACACCCAACTGCTGCTAACTCGGCGTCCGACACATTCCCACTCCCGGTCCATTGTCGGCCCGGCCATGGGAAGATGGGACTTGTCACTCACCGGGCCGCCATATGTGATCTGTCACGCACTTTTTACTCTTCTCTCACTTCCGCACCATTATCCCGGTCATTCATTATGCATCCAGCTCGCATTCCCTCGCTCGTCTCCGCCCTCTCGCTTTGCATGAAAATAACTTAACACTCTCCACCGTCGGACGAGGATGAACTTGGCGGGCAGATGTTTATTCATGATGTTTATTGTTTGTTCTTTTGTACGCCTGTCTTACCTCGTTTCTCAGCGATTTGATGGAAACATGAGGTTTAGTTTTTGCTTATTGGCGTAACAATTAGCTGAAAATTTTAGCGCTTTCTGTAAGGATGTGAATTCAAGGGAGAAACCGAAAGCATGAATAGAGCAGTGTTTCGTTTTTATTTAAAAGCTTAATACCAAAGCTCATCAGCGACTGCTGTTGGCGGACGGGTAAGACGAACATAAGAAATCATCGAATTTTCGGAGGGCTTTGGAAATTTATTAGACGGCATGGAGCCGTCGAAATGTGATATCATTTTAAAGATCTTCTCATACGGCTTTATGGTAAAGTAAGTAATGGCTGCTGACGATTCTTCACATATTTCTAACTAGACCCGACTATGATCTACAACTTCACACAGCTCAACTTCTCACCGACCTGATTGCAGTCTCCCAACCACTCGCCGGTTCCATAAATCCTCGCTGCAGGAACTCTTAGCACCGGGATCGCGCGGCCGCGGCCCAGCCTCTCCTGACGTACGGTCCTCCTCGCCCATAAACCAGCCTGATCGGCTCACCATTATTTATCGCACAATTAGACTGGTAGCAGCCCCGCGTCAATGGGCATTAGTCCGTGTGTTTTGACCGCGGTGTCCCCGGACCAGTCCACCAGTCCGACTCGTTCGCGATTTGAATACTCCGAGGCGGCGGCCGCGGCGCTCAAAGACCCAAAATAATGACAACTCGTCCCGGCCATTAACCGGCCTATCTGGCATCTCCTGTAATTGTTGGGCTCGTTAATTCTATTGGCATCTCATTATCTGGGATCGCCTGGACAAACAGCGACGTCCCGCAGGTAACACGCGTTATCTGATTGGCCGTGATAACGACGAGATGTAATCCGTGTTGCTTGTCATTTCTGGCAATGGCGCGAGTGTGGTGGAGTGTTTTTGTGGCTTACTTTCTTAAAGCTTGATATGGTAATTGGGCTCTTGAATAAAAGTGGGTAATTAATAAGTTGCTGCAAACTTCCAAAATTTCTAGTTCGTTTTTAAACTCTTAAGTTGTGTTTGAATGAGTAAATAGTAGAATTAGATGTAAATTGAAATCGCTAGATTGATTGCTTTATTTAGAACGTTTTGGAAATAATTACATTCCCCTACAAACTGAAGTTAGTTGACTTTGAAGGAAGTGTCTGGGGAAAGACATACATTTTTAAACTAGTTTCCCAATTTACATAGTCATACTTTGTTGTGTACAAAGGCGGGATATTGAACAATAAAATCATGGTTGTGCTAAAGTGGTAATATTTTACCACTTTAAATCCAACATTATTTTTACTCTCGATTGGTGATTCCTTATGTATGATAAATCATCACGAAACACAACTATACAGAAATGTAATCCAACCTTACACCTACATAGACATCGTTAATTAATCTGTAGTAATATGTCGCCATTATGAAAACATATCCGCTCATCATAAATATGATAATCATATTTAATAAATTCAAGGCTCGCTGCGAACCCGTCCGTTTTCGAATTGGGAGCGGTTAATTGATTGCCAGATGATAAATGATGCTTGATTCCTGTGACAAATGATCTTTTTCTGATCGTCACGCAAATAGATTGGATTCCGGACCGCCTTCAGTCAGGACACTTTACAAATTATCATGAGATCGGTTTGAAATATTTCTAATACGAAAAGGAGGGCACAATGAAACTGCGTAACAGTAGTGGTCGGGGACATCTGGCAAGGAACCTTTGTGGACGTCTCTTTCAGAGGAGATTGCGGGAATAATCAGGTTAAGACGGTGAAAGAGGACAAAGGGATGTTGTGATGGGGTCTTTGTGCGGGGCGTGAGGGAGTAACCGGACCTGACCCCACCCCTGACACCGGGTCCCAGCCTGCGGTCGGGCCAGCGGCTAGGGTTACCCGTCGTGCCCGACCTGCAACAACCCCTGCACGACACGACAGGGGCGAGGATCTCCTTACCGAATAAGATGATACCCTCCGAGGAAAAAACCTACTGGGGTGTGTGGGGTCGTGTTCGATTAATTGTGTTCGGAGTTGATTTTGTGGGTTTTAAAGGGTGTTACAGATTTTTTTATCAAGGTTTGTTAACCTTTTTTACTTGTTTTTAAACTTTAAATGTTTTAACTTTCAACTGTAACTAATACTCTTGACGCCTCACCCTCAAACTAGTGATTTTTTACTGCTGTGAGCAAACAGTGTAAGGTGAAATGTTATCGACATTTAATTTCACCTCCCCTAAATAGTACTCTTTATGTAATCTTTAATTTTTTGTGCCTCCAAAAGTATTACTCATTCTTAATCTGCAGAGCCCAAATGTTCACCCAGTGCTCTAAATTGTAATACTTATTGCAATCAAACAACTCGTGGATTTCGTTGGAATTTCTTCAGTTCAATAATTGTGGTTTATATTTCATCCGAGGGTTAAACACGTTTAGCCTTCGAACGAGATGGAATCACCGCCTAACAAGCGGCGAAGGCAGACCGGCCGGGCTAGCGTGCGTCTCCTCGTAACAAATGGTACTCGACGGCGCAACCGATGGAATCGCGGGGGACCTCAATAAATAGTGGACCGGGGGATCTATTGAAAGGGAGGTGTGTCGGCGAGCGCAAAGGCACCGTTCCCGCGCTCCTCACGCCTCGGAACCGGTCTGCGCATGCGTTGTGCGGCGCAAGCGTGGTGGCTGTTGACGCAATGCGTAATGCGCGACAGTGACGCGGCGCCATGATTTGTGCGGCGGTGGCTTGATTACAGTGATGTACTGCGGGGTAGCGTGTTAGTCACCTGCTCGCCTGTAAATAACGAGCCGCTCTGTCTGCGACGATTACAGACCACTCCATTTGTCGCGGTGCGACGGAGTGACAGATGTCACTGGGGGTATTGTTTTCTTGACAGTCGTGATTACGCTAACTAGTAAGCGTGAAAGTGCTTAAAATAGTGCAATAACCCGTTATGGCCTGAAGCTGGCAGCCTGAAAATAATTACATCAACCATTCAGAACTGATGCATTGCTCACGTTTTAAAGTCCAAAGCAGGCAAGCTTGAAACATTATTCTTACGTGTGCTTCAAGTTTTCTCGAAAGTGTAGTTAGAAAAGTTTTTCCTCGACAATGTTGGAACTTGGTTGTTACTTTGCATTGTTTTGAGGAATATTTTCTACACAGTACAAAATCACTAAATAATGTATCTTATATGCACTCCTATTGGCTTAGTAAATAATGTAGGAACACTCAAATCATCTGATTTGATCAAGTTATGACGTTATTTCTCAGCGTGATTTTAAATGAGAATATTCATCTAACAAAATCTTTTATAAAATATGTCATGTTTTATTTAAACGTGGCAAGATATATACACAATTTTTAAATAAAATGCACCGTAACGAAATCAGATATAATAGGTTTTTATTGAAAATGCTTGAATATTTTATACTCACCTGTTTCGAAATAACATATGAATTATTTTGACACGTGTATCCTCCTTATATACAACTCTCAGGTCAGGTGTATCCGCTTTGTAATGTGGGCCTACATGTGCGTGTCCTGCCTGCCCTGTTCCGGCGTTGGCCATATCACTCATATCACGTAGGCTTCCTATGACTCGTGATGTGCAATTTGTCATTTTGAAATTGATATTTCCGTTTTTGGACTGAATTACCAGTAGACAAGTATGGCCGATTAGTAGGTCGATGGTCATGATTTTTTTTCAATAAGCCAGTAAATGTGTGATTCTTCTTACGTAACGATACCAGCTTTCATTGGCTATTCTGAAGGTGTAAACCCGTTTTAATGCTTTAGTCGAAGTCACCAGTGCAGATAGTGTTAACCAAAATACTAATTTGTTCTTGACATAGGAAATATCAGTTTTCTTGACCACCAAAGTATTTCGCAGAAATAATTTCGGATGCTCCTATTTATAACCTTTAGAACACCCACGGGTCACTATTCATCACTAAATCCAAAGAAAGGTTAAAGGTTTTTTACATTTTTTACAAACAATACATAATTTATCGTGTTTTTGGACAAGCAAAACATAATTTATCATGAGTTATGAAATTTTACTCCTCCTCACTTTCACCTCTTCACGGAGACACCGCCTACACTGTGGACTGTCGCATTGTGACGAGTGACAAACGAGGCTGTGTTTGAATACATATCTCGATCACGTCGGACGTGGGATGTCCCACTGTCCCACTGTCCCACCCACCTCGCCCATCACTCCTCATCAGGAGACAAATGTCAACAATGGCATCGTCCCGGGTTCAATTACATCATTTAATGGCCCACACCTTTATAAACACCATCGGTGGTCTCCCACCACCCGCAACCCCCTCGTTAGAGGAAACAATGCCATTGACGCCGGCCTGGGTAAATACGGCGGTAACGCTGCACCCAGAGTTCACTGTTGTTTGTGGCCTTCACGCCTCGTTTGGGTGTACTCAGTATGCTGCCACCTTCATTGTTTACCGGCTGTTTGTTGAGTATCGCGTGGTTATTGTTTGATGCCGCGGGATCTGTTCTAAAACGAGGATAGATTCAAATATTTGAACATATTTGTGCTAAGCAATATCTGTAGCATGCATTGAAGGTTTTAAGTGCTAAATGTATTCAAATTTCACAAAAATAAGGCTTAATGTCTTTCAATTTCATCACAATAAAATGAATCCAGAATACCCTCGCAGGAATACAGTTACTTCATTTGAATTTATTCAGTGATTAAGACCTTGCAACTAGGTATGATTTCGATTAGCGTATGTTCAACTTATTGTAAAATATTAAGAAGTATAGTTTGGGTTCTTCTATCCAACGTTGAGTCCGAACTTACACTGTTTTAAACAAGCCTGCTTCTCAAAATATTAGATGTATACATGCAGTAATTTAGAATCATCATGAATTTCGGAAATAGTTGTGTATTTACTGCCTTTGGCACAACATATTAACACAATTTGGAAATAGAATACAATATATATGTTCTAAACATTAATCGTTTTGTTTTTCTCTGTTTCAGGTGAGTCAAGTTATACCATGCCCCATTTCGGTATGTGGTGAGTTTATTGATATTTCCTTTCTTTCATTGGACATGCATAAAATATTTCGTTAAAACGTATTTAATGACAATGAAAACACAAATGACATTTCTCTATTCATCCAATGCCATTTTGTTAGGGCAACATATCTCAAGTAGGCCTAAGCTCATTAAGCGTAGACATGGGTGTGAAGATATTATAGCCTAGTGCAAACGAGAATTGCCGTAATAAAGGCTTTAACGACGTTGCAGAATGGTTATTATCTTCATAATTACAGCAAGAGTCCCAAGGTATTCGTGTGGAAATATAAAAACTGCGATTTCAATCATAAGATTATTATGACAGATTTCGAGTAATTTTTAACGAGGTTGTGACTAAAGTGTTATTTTACATATTGAAGTATTTGTTACGCCGTAACGTGTAACGGTCTTTATATTTAAAAGAAGTAGAAATACACTATTCTCCTTATTTGTATATTTTTGTGGATATTGATGCGAAATTAGGAAATCTGTCCCAGAAAACAATAATTATTTATTTTCTTAGCTCCATTTATTAACTTACCCATTTACTTTTTTTTAATGTGGTCGAAGCCCAAATCCCTTCCAAAAACAATTGTAATTTATTTCATAGCCAAATTAGACTTCAAGGCAGTTTTAAACAAATTAAACCAGGCATTAGTAAAATAATATTTTTTAACTTTAAAAACTATTGATATATAATAATATATCAATTACGTTTTGAGCCTTTTAAGAATCACTTTGTCCCAATAAGTTAGCACATTTAACCCGCAAATTACAACACAGCTGCCCAATAAATTACACAGCAGCCATCACCGTCTAACATCAAATGAATAAATGCATACAACCTGCCCGTAATCCATGGAGGGGCTAAATAAATACCTCATCGCCGGTCGGAATCGGCGCTAACACCTCATCTAAAATGTCGGTGTGAAAGAGACCGCTTTCGTTTAAACCGATTCTGTATAATGTAATGTAGTGCGGGTAAACGGATTGCGGACGGTGGCCCAATCATGGCACGTAATAACGCTCCAGCGCCGTAATTGTAATTCTCGCCCGGAGCTGGGAATCCGTCCGCGGGCAGGTCGAGCACCAGATTGCATCATCTTTGCATAATTTGTTTAATGCGGGTAACTTCACTTACGTGCAGTACGTAGTGAATGGTTGGGTTGGTTAACGAGGACGCTTTATATTTTTTAAATTTGTTAATTTACAATTAAATTCGCTTAATTAATATCCAAGAAATTTGAAAAATCTGACATGCTGACTCCTGATAGTTTGAAACTCTTGCAAGTTTCTTGTGGATGCTTTCAGTGCAATAGTTAAATGAAAAGTAATTATTTGCCGGTAAAATAGGTTATATTCTATCTATCTAGTATAGCACATTTAAATATTTTTGGCAAACCAACTTTTAAGTTAGGTAGTTAACTCTCGCAACACACGAGTGCGTAGCAGAAATAACAGTTGGAGTAATTTCCGCAGTTTAATAGTTCCGCTCGGGACGCGGGCGCTGCGAACTCCGCCGTTCAAATTATTTATTCACCAACAGCTTCCAACTTTAATTTTCTCCACATAAAAATTCATTTCGTGCTGGGACTTCCAACATGTGCACTTAATTTTGCACGATTCCATTGTGTTCTTTTAACCTACTGTCGTTTGTATTTAGAGGACCTAAAATGTAATAATGTTGTAAAGAATTAGAATGCAAATGTAGAATTTTTTTATAAAACAAAACTAAATGAATCTCAATAACCTTGAGTTTTATATCTCTCCTCCACTGATGACCTACAAACTTAAACCCCATTCAACTATGTAGCAGGGGATTTAACTCTTGTTACTTTATTTATTTTAATTTTTACATATCTTAACCCAATAAGATGATATTTTCTTTCCCTCTCCGGCACTGGTGGTGACTGGCGCTATTAGAAAACAAACTAAAGACAAGGTAATATTTCAAACTACCCATGATTGCTAAATTACTCACGGAAACCACCTAAAATGAAATCATTCTTGGAACAACCTATACATTACCCACACGAATCCTTTTTTATCTGACATCACAACATAATTTCAACAGCGCCACTGACTCATTCTGTAATTATTTTTTATTGCCAAATAAATTACGTCGAGACCCAACATGAGTAACCCTCGACACGCGACTGGATGATTAAATAAAAGACTGGCGACAGTCGGGTGAGAGGGAAGGGTGCTAGGGGGTGAGAGGGAAGGGTGCTAGGGGGGTGACAGTCGGGTGAGAGGGAAGGGTGCTAGGGGGGGTGACAGTCGCGTGACCCGGGCCATCCGCGGCGAAGAGGGAAGGGCGAGCCGCAAACAGTCATAGGTCATACAGAAGTCGTAAAGTCGTAAATCGGTCACCAGTCATACCACCTGTCACGTGATCGAGGGTAATGCCCGATGAGTGGGCGGCTTGAGTGTTGATCGAGGAGTACCTCAAGGGCTTGTTTTGAGACCATTTATGTTTTTCGTTTTTTCTCCTGTTTTTGATGTCTTTCTAAATCTGTGTTTCATTAGATAGGTAATATTTAATCAACCTTGAAATGATGACCGTAAATGATTTTTTACCATTGCCCAAGCTCTCTTCAAAACCAACTCTGGAAGTGATCAAGATTGCTTATTGTTTTTCAATGTACCAAAGATTAACTAAAAACTACGTAATAAAGTACAGACTTAAAATTCAGTACCAGTGATATTTTTTTTAGTCTATACGTACGTCTACATTAGTTTCGGTTGTCAAAAACCGTTCACCTTCAGCTGTCCCGGATCAATTCAAACGTCAAAGGCATCCCTATGCCACCGATTTTAGTAGGATTTGTAAACTTAATCACTTCTGAAGGCGGGGGATTCAACATTTCCCCACGATTCACCACCATTGTCAAACTTAAACGGTGACCGACAGCTGAAACCCAACCTTTAGGAAGGGGCCAACATTTTTTCCAGGGTAAACTTTAATTGATCCGGACGCGTCAGAAACCAAATTCAATGTAAGAAAGACGTAATTCGCGGATATCACCGGATAAAGTCTTTTATGTTTTGATCGGTATTGAACCGGTGTCACAACATTTCGGATTCGGTTACCGGGAAGGTGGGAACGGTGGGCCGAGTCTCCTTCAATTACTGGGGTTTGATCGGCTGCAGCTGCCCCGACAATGGGTTCACAACACACGACACCTCGCCTTTGTGGGCCTTCCTGCCCCCGGAGCCCCTGCTGCTCCGGGTATCGGGCAAATACGCGACGATCGGCTGGAAACCGATTGTGTGCATGCACGATAAATACTACACTGATTCCTTTGAAAGGGTTTTGGTCGTTTTGGAATGCGTTTTCGGTTTTTAAACGTTTTGGGGGAAATTTACTTAATAAAACGCCTTTTTAAATATTATGGAACATTTAGAAAGGCTATGGTATAATGTTTAGCTATTCACAGATTCACATTGTTTCCGTAATTATTGATGGTTTTAGATTGTGCTGTATTTATTTATTAATCACAGGATAGAAACTATCCCGTGCTCCGTGAATGTATCAAAGCTAGGATTCTCCTTTTAGCACAATCAATTTAAATTTTATTTACACGTTGTCATAAAACTATATAAAATTAAAACAGTAGAATAAAACGTGATGGCCCATATGTATTCATGCATTAAATGTTAATGATCCAGATATTATTTTGCTTGAAATACACAAAATTAAGTGTTTTCAGTTTTTTTTTTAATTTTTACTCGTTCACATCAAAAACTTGATTATTAACCGTTGCAAATATTATGCGAATAAATACGCTAAATACACAAGAAATCTGGTTCAGTATTAAATTCAGTATTAAACTATCTAATAAGCACTTCTCATTCTCAAGAAGGCTCGATGGTAATCAGGTTTGCCGGTTTATACGCCCAAGATTATCAACGTAGTATCGTTAAGGAAGAAGTCAATTACTCAATTCGCCATTGACAATTACTTTAATGAGTGATTAACGAACCTATAAAACCCAATCAGCGCTTGTTATCCCAGGGGCTTGCAGGAAACGCTTTATGAGTTTATTGGCTGGCTGATTAGACAAGGGAATTAAAATTTTCATTACTTTCAAATTTACATCTGCCAGCGCGTTAGCTGCATGAAGAGTTACACTGCACTTACACTAATTAAAATCGTCTCACTGCGCCATATTAATGTCAGAACAATGAATGTTTATGTTACTGCTGTAGTGAATGTCACTAATTCCCGACCTTCTTCACTGAGCTATAAACAAGCTGTGAACGATGTAAGAGAGCGTTTACGACCCAAAACTACGGTATTTAGCCGGGTGACGTACCGTCATTTTTCTTACTTAATTTTTATTACTTGTCGACACCGTTCTGGGCTGAAGCGCTGCGCCTATCTCGTTTTGTGGCTCATTTTACCATCTGCTAGAAGGAAATGCCCTATTTTGTAAAAGTAGTTCACAGTTGATATCTCTGTTTATCTGTCCAAAGGATTGGTTTTCATCCTCAGTGAGCTTGGGGCATGCAATCTATATAGTTAGAAACCTTAAATGTTTACTTTAAATTGCGACGAAAAATCAAAAAGGCCTCTGTATAACTTAAAATTCCTAAAATATTAAATTTCAATCATCCAAAACCGGATGGACACCAGTTTCTCACCCACTTTACCCATTATCAGTTTCCCCTGAAATCAGTCCAGTCCAGATTCCGTCCGATCCAGCCACCTGATCCATTATAATTATCGCTCATTCTGTCGATCGCTGGGCGAGCAGTTAAGATAATTGTTTAACGACGTCCAGTCCACTTACCACTTACCGAGGCACTTGCCTCTGAGCTGCGTCTGAAGTTGATTTCTTACAACTTCGATGCTAAACTACCAAATACTTACCGAGGCACTTGTCTCTGTCTGAGCTATCCAAAGCCGATTTTCTTCAAACTCAGATCTGACCATGTCCAGTTGACCCTTTACATTTTTCATACAACGTTTCTCTGTAGCTGCAACTATTGTAGATTCCTTTTCACTTTACGTCTGAACCACGTTCAATCGGTTGTCGTTTGTCACATTACAGACACAATGTAATAAGAACTCGCAGGTACAGCCCGGTTGACATGCGTCACTCCGGCGATGGGCTCGTTTGTTGCCAGGGCACGGTCCGCCTGTCTATTATGGGCCGTGTTCTCCATACAACTGTTCTGTTCTGTCCAGTGCCTCACGTACAGGCTGATCGACGTGGATGAGATTGGGACATCGATTTCTATTGTCTCTAATCGTCGGAAATTTGTTTGGAAATAAAATAAAGATATAATAATATACGCTCCTTACCTTTTCAAAATTTGTTTTAAGCTGCAAAACCCCTAAATATTCAACATGAAACGGTAGCCTTTTTAAGTGATGAGTTGACGAACTGCTAGAGTTAGAACTATTTAAAGTTTTAGCATTCAATTAAATAATGCTCAGTCACAGACATAGGAAATCAAGCGCACTTAACTTAGTGGACGGATTCTTTTGAATCAGATAATTATGTTTAGAAATCATTCATTGTACTTGAACAAACTAAAAACAGTATTCTATTCTTCGGTTAAAAATGTAACGCACACCCGAATATGAACATAAGGACACCGGGAATATACATATAGCATTTGAATATATGAACGCAAACGTAACTGGAGAGAAGCAAAGAAATACAATATTATATACTGTAAATAAAGTGTGGATCAATCTGTATTGGTATTAAGGAAATTTTCATATTTACTTATTTTCCAGTATAAAAATAATTTTACATGCGCATTTCCAGTTCTTTGCCAAGATCTGGGTTTCTTTTTCCTAATTGCTTTCTCTGTCAACTTTCCAAACAGCCGTTCAGATTCAATTACAACTTTTGCAGCATTTCACAGATAAGATTAAAGAGTCCTAAATTTAAAACCTAACTGGATTTCCTTGTTCACTAAAACCGTTGTAACTTTTTTCTTCTTTTATCGTAGAACCTGTTTAATTTCCCAACATTTTGGAGTCAGTTTGTTAAATGCAGTCTTTCAGTTTTTTTTTTGCTTCGTCGAATCAGGCATTGATTGAATTAGTGTTATTTTTTGTAATTAATGTAGAAATGATATTTTTAAGTTGGCTTTTAGCATTTTTTATTTAATGTTTGTCAGCATATGGAGTAAACCTTTTCATGAACATAACTAGCCGCAATATGTTCCTAAAATGTTCAATAACTTTAATCTCTTTTAAAAACTCAAATATAATTTAGTATATATCCCTTACCGTATGACTTGTGATAAAATACGTTTTAAAAACTGATGGAACGCGAAGATATAAAGGTGTACTCAGCTAAATTACTTACTGAGGATAAAATGACTGGGGTTTAAGTAGAAGAGCTGTTAAAAGCGTTTCCTCTTAACAGATTTACGACATGAAGTACACTCAAGTTGATGTTTCTGACAACGACGCTTTTATCGCAGAGTGATATCAACCCTGATACAATTTAGGCGTCCGGCCTTGCTTTTTTATTACAATAATAATAGAATTTTCGTACTGATTGTAATTTATTTTAATTGCATTCGATTTGTGTCTTTATTTATTTGCTTGATTTCACCTTGACCAATATTTACTTTAAATTATCGGCTCAGTTTTTTTTTAAATTCAGTAATTCTTTTAATTTCTCATTTAATAGATTTACAGTATTGTACTTCAATTCTGCACAGTTTTCACGTGCACTTTTCCGTGACTCCTCGCAATTCAGTAACTCGTTCCCACACTTTCCACCGCCCTCGTTCACTTACCAGATGCATTAGCTCATGCCTCTGCAGCTACCGCACTATACTCAGTCCCCACGCACCTCGTACGTTCTGGCCTACAAGGCTCTCGGTTCCGCCCACGAAAACAGGTCCTAACATTTGTCAACGGCCGACTATTAATAAGCCGGCCTCGTTACGGCGTTAGTTTTTTGATCGAGTGCCTGCGCTCGAGTGGCCGATGGCCGGTAAATTGGGCAAACACGGCGACTGCCCACCTACCTCGAGCCTTAATTGACGCGTGCTGATCGCGAGGATGTTTGACTAATTGGATGATTGTCTCGGCCTCCACGGTGCTTTCAGTGTCACTCGTCACGTGACCTCCGAGTGGTAGGTTAAAGAGGGGTTTTCGAGGATTTTTTGCAAGTTTGTAAAGTTGTCAAAGTGAATTTGAATTTATGATAAAGTGGTTTAGATTTGCCTACGTGTCAAGAGGCAAGGACCTTTTTGTGAAAAAAATTAAAATCCTTCATTCGGAAATATGTTAGTAAACTAAAAATTGCTGATGAAATTATAGTTACAATGGCATGTACTTGAAAAATTCAGAAATGTGTAGGCCTACGTAATGTAAACTTTAACTTAAGGTTGAAAAGCAGTTTTCGGTCAATATATTTTGGATTCATATGAATTTAGAGATTACGTGTTTAATAAATACTGTAAATAACTATTTATTAGTGATTCTTTTGATTGAGTTTTAGATTTCGTGTGGGCACATTAAGCTGCTAATAATGTATATTAGTTTTGCAACTTTGTTAAATACTTAGTATGTTCAATGTTTTAAAACTAATTGTACACAATCAAACAACACGATTTACATTTCCCACTCATAACAACTCGTTAAAGCACACGCTTCGTTATCGCTCAGGAGTTTTACGGTTTACACAGATAACATCATCAGAAGCGGGCTAACACGGCCATGTCCGTCCTAATTAAGGCCCGGGCCAGACCGAGTGACAGGAGACATAAACTACAGATGTAAAACACCAGATGCCATCTGAGTGTGAATAACTCAGACCACAAAGTTTTTAATTGGGTGTAACCGGCCGAGTGTTGCTCGTCAGGACATCGACGTATTTTAATAGGTAACGAACCGTAAGCAACGTTCGACAATCGAGCAATTGAATCGCGAAGCGGAAATTACGTTTGAAGGGTGTACTTAGCGTTTCTTTGAAATTTAAATGATCATTAATAATTCAGCACTAAATTATGAACAGTTGATTGTATCTAGTTGGTGTTGTTTGGTAGGTACTAATGTAGCTCCGTGTGCTTGGAGCGTGGTGTACCCATGTTTTTGTAATTAGAACGAATCTCTACCATGGTCATTTTGGTCAAATTACGCTTGCAGTCATTTCCGCTAGTATTTGGAGCACCACGTTATGGAAATATCCTGTTGCAAATTTCCTGGAGAACGTAACCGATAGACTCAGGGTTGAAATTTTAAGCCATTGATTCTAGCAGAGATTTATTAATAGTAGCTAGTATACACGGATCCATTAATATTTAGTTAAAAGACTAACCCCGAAAACCACCTGGAAATAGAGCCTGATCAGAAGTCATTCTGTGCAACTTTATATAAGCCTATTTACCACAGTTTTGTTGACAATGTAAATTACCATGCGAAAACAAAACGTGTGGTTATAATTAGTTAAAATAGAGGAGCTCATGTTTTTGTAACTTCATACTCAACGTGCGAAAGTGGGAGTAACGTGAAATGCGAGTATATCATGACCGCATCTCCCCATAACCAGTTTATTTACGACCTGAAAACTTTATACCCGATAAATACCACCGGTTTACAGCGGCGGTTAATCGTCGCCCATCGAGAGTCGAGACACCTGACACTCACCAATCACCGCCATCGAGACATCTCGCCATCACACCTACCAATCACACCTTGTCTCCGGCGCCGGGGACCGCCATAAACCACGGTCCTACCGCCCGACCCCCATACATAACTGGCGGATACCATCTCCGAAATAAACTCCGGTCGGGGACAGATCGATAAATTGTCATCCTACCCCGGGAAGCCATATGTCGGGCGGGACCTCGGGACCGGCTCGGGTTACCCGGGTGTCGTGGTCGTGGTCAAGTCTTTGTTTTTGTTGTCTCAGTCTGCGGGGTGTCTCGTTGTGGTTTCCATATGGGACTGTGTTACTGCCGTTCCTGGTGTCATGGTTTATAGTAACTAGCTACGAGTTTGCGGTATTTGCCACCATGCAGGGTTTTGTCCAATAAAACAATGTTAATTTCAAACATGCGCTACACCTTCATATTTCGCTTAAAAATTACAAAGTAAGCGATATTTGAAAGGTAATATGTGATGGATTGTGAAATTAAAATTACCAAATATATTTTTAAATTTAACCATCACCTACCGCCAGTTGTTGTAAACTGCGCAATTAACAATATACAGGTGTTTAATTAACCATTTACATAAAAAGTTTTAACAATGAATTAAACATATTTTGAAGACTATGAATTAAACATATTTTGAAGACTATGAATTAAACATATTTTGAAGATTTTTCTTTATAATCCACTGGTAAATGAAGAAAAAACATATTAAAGAAACAGATTCATATAGTCAAAAGTAAACGAGTAACTCGTGTTCAAAGTAATGCATATTTGTAAGAAATTAGCAGAGGTCTTATCCAAGATTTGGGAAGGTATACTGCAGACTCTTAAGAGAGGGTAAAAATAAAATAATAAAATAAATAATAATAATAATAAAATAAGGAATATGTGTTAGGTGTAAGGAAGGTTTTAAGAACCTATAGTCGTCGAGTACGGTTGTACTATAAACACATTAAATACAAATATTCAATTTAATTTTTTCGTTTTCCCAAATTTGTCCCGTTTTGTGGTTTATATTTCTGAAAACGTGTAATTTTTATGTCAAAGTGGAATAAGATGTTTTGATTAAAAAATAAACCTTCATAGTTTTAAATATTACAATCGATTCGTTATTTTAATTGGTTTTTGAGCCTAATGAAGGCCCTTCAGATCTGAAACTATCACTTAGGGATATTAAAGGAGAGGGAATCAATTATTACTTTTAATTCCCATATGGATCGTCTTTCTTTAAGGTTTAAAATACACTATAAATGAGTTTTATTTCATCGAAATTTAACACTAAACTGATAGCACTTTTTTGAGACCACAATAATTGAAAATGAATAAAATCATTGTCTCCTACATACTCTTAAGTATTAAAAAAATATTGAGATTAAACTAAAATAAATAGATAAACACGATTAACTAACTCTTATTAAACTAATGAGAATACCTAATAAACTGTAAAACGCCCCTCAGTAGCCGTGGACTAATATTACAAAGAGAGAACGGAAGGATAATGAATTGAAATGCAGCCAAATAAACAGCCATTGTTTCACATCGCTTTTTCATGCTTCTTCTCTCATCTTGCATTCGTTTTGATCTTTCAAGTCCGCTTATTTGCACTATTAGACGTTACAAAGACTTAAAAAATTGCGCTTGTAATTAAACATTGCGCCTCGGTCTTCATTCTTATTTCTTTTGCGATCAGACCATAGAAAATATTTTTTTAATTGCCACAATTAATTCCTTTTTCATTGTTTTTGTTGTTGTGCCTTCATTATAGTTATTTTGTTGTTTGGCATTCTATAGTATAATATTTGTCAAAACATATTGTTTTTATCTCCTATTGTTACAATCCGTTACATCCTCTCTCGAGTGCAAGAAATTATTATATCCTTGTTGTGGAATTTGCTATTCGCGATTTTTCGATTTCTATTTAAAAACAAACGCAGAAGTAAGTAATTGTAGTTGCTTTCACATTTTTACGATCAAGGAAAAGAAAAATAGTAAAGATTCCATAACTATATAAAAATTTCACTTCCCAAACGATGACTTTGGAACTGATTACAATCTAAGTAATTTGTACGCTTGTTATACAGGGTGTCCCGAAATTATGGTAAAATATTTTAGTATGTGATTGCTGAGGTAAAAATAAGAAAAAAAGTTCATATAAACATAGGGCCTAAAGTGCTTCGTTTTCTACCTGTGCGTCAGTTTGTGTTTTTTACATGTTTAATTATATCTCACGAACCTCTTGACGTATAAACTTCAAACTTCGTGCATGGATGGTTATTAGTAAGAACTATTTTTGCAAGAAGTATCAAATTTCTACTTTGTACCATTTCAAAATGGCGACTGTTTTTGTTTTAAAAGCTAAATATCTTAAAATCCGTAAATTTTAGAAAAAATATACAAGAGACAAAAAAGTTGCGAAATTTAATCCCATTAACTCTGATATTAAGATTATGACGATCGGACTACAAATAACAGAGACATTTTTAATTTTCCGAATAAAAACATGCAAATTGCAGACAGTATGTTGTAAATAACCATGTTTTCATTCAGAAAATTTACGATTTCTCCGTTATTAGTGGTCCGATCGTCATAATCTTAATATCAGCGTTAATGGGATTAAATGTCACAACTTTTTTGTCTCTTAAATAATTTTTCTAAAATTTACAGGTTTTAAGATATTTAGCTTTTAAAACAAAAAACAGTCGCCATTTTGAAATGGTACAAAGTAGAAATTTGATACTTCTTGCAAAAATAGTTCTTAATAATGACCATCCATGCACGAAGTTTGAAGTTTACACGTCAAGAGGTTCGTGAGATGTAATTAAACATGTAAAAAACACAAACTGACGCACAGACGGAAAAAGAAGCACTTTAGGCCCTATGTTTATATGAACTTATTTTCTTATTTTTACCTCAGCAATCACATACTAAAATATTTTACCATAATTTCGGGACACCCTGTATTTTAAGGCTAAGTTATTCGTTTCGTTGTTAGTAGAATAAATGCTAAGCATTTTTACACAACCCCTAAATCCACTAGATTTCATAAAAAGCGGGTACCTAAGTAATTAATTTATTTGTTGTTTTAACTTATCTTTTACAGTAACCAAATTATCTTTTAATGTAAGTTGTATACAAAAGGAACTCAACAACCGACAGTTCATTTTATTTCGGAATTTCCAAAAGGGTCTAACTACCTCCCAATGACTTTATACGCGAGCGGGTCGCCAGGGGCAGTTGTGCTTCGTTAGTCCCATGTTCCTCCGCCATGCGACGCCGACGCTGGCCTCCTCATTAACACAATTTATTATCTCGTTCCCCCGGTCTTGTTTCAATTAAACTTAATTTATGTAAACCCTAGTGTAAACCACCTGCAACGACAATTAAACCTGGAGAGGAAGCTTGGAAAAAGAAAATTCGGACGATGGTCTTTAATTTTAACTGTTCTTTCTACAATTGTTAGACGTGGGAACTCCGCATTGTACGGAACGGAATGTAGTAGAATTAGTTAGACATTACGAAGAATGAATGTAACTGTTGGTTTAAATGTAATTGGCAAATTTCAAATATGTGCAGCAATCATAAATTTATGTATCCATTAATTTCGTAGTAAAAAACAAGTAATTTATTGTATTCGATGAGTTTTTTGTGAAAATAAATAATTTTCGTTAGATTATTTTGGTTATCTGTTTTTATTAATAAGGAATATAACTAGATTGCCTGGGTCAAAGCGTAGGTGCTTATGTCAGCCAGGTTGACACACGAAATGATTGAAGAATAATTTAGGTGGTGGATTTGTATCTCTGCGTTATAAAAGCAAAGTTTTCAATAAACTTATCACTCGGAGTTTTCATAATTATCTGTCAAAGCGTTACTGTTAAGAACTGAGCGTCTTAACAATATTCAAAGGATTCAGTGAAGGAACACAGTGTTAATATGAAGAGCACATCGGTCAGAGAGAATCACGTCGCTACTGTGGGATAATTCAGTTATCACCTCGGTGTTGGACTTCCAGCTATGTGTCACCTTCGTTGGTTTTCTCTCTCTTTGGTTTGACTTCCCTGTTCTTTTTTATTTATAAAAAATAAGTAATTAATATAATTAAATCGCTTTCAAGATAGTAATGTAATTGTATAATCGAAGCTTTATAACAAAGTGTAATAGAAAGAAGCAACGCCAAACATGTAGCCTCAATATTAATATTTTTAGGAGGAATAGCTTTATAAACGTTGAGAGACTTTCATGTAAAAATATATTTAGACGCCATTAGTGCATTATTATTTTTAAGCGTTTCATCAGAAATCTGGCTGGCAAATGGTATTTTTATTTTCATCTCTATGTCAACGGTGACTTAAAATAATTATTCTGTTGAGCTTTAAGAAGAATTAAAGAAGTAAGTATCTCGCGATGATCGTAAAAGCTATACTCAATTGCAGGTATTCTAAAGAAAATTAAGCGAAATCCAGACAATCCTGAAAGTATTCAGTGTGCATGATGGGAAGTGGTTCGTTTCCAGTTTTCCTCTTTGCCCTCCCGCCGCACACATGGTCACTATCTCCAAGCGGCGATTGAGGTGGCAAATTGCCCGCCATCACGGCATGCCACAACCCATTCCATTACCTGATTGTGTATATTTGAAAAATTGGTTTGCGCAACAACACTTATCTGAATAACAGGTATTTTTTGCAAATCAAAGGGTTATGTTAGCATCTTTAATTTAATTTTGAACGAGATGTAAAAGCAGGAAAATAATAATCTTAAATTGATTATCTTGTCAAATGAATGTAAACTCACTTTTTCTGCAATTTAAAAGGTAGGCCTATCCCTCTTGCTTATGATAAATAAAGGATACATTTATATTTATTTCGAAGGCAACGTTTATTCAAATGTTTTCAAGGTCAGTATGGGACCTGATATTGAATTTGTGTTCCTTACTTTTTCTCATTTCCTGTTGACATTTGTTTCTCGTTTCAATGCTTTTTAATTTTCTTCTGAGGTAGGGCTTCAATCATTTGATAATATTTCGACTATACTGCCTTTAAATCAAAAGGCTGGATAAAAAATAAAAATCCTCTTTGTCTTTGCTGGCTGTTAATATGATTATTTGGATAGCAAAGACACTACTGAGCCAGAGAACAATTCTTTTTACCAACTTAAAAACCTTAAAGTTATTTAAACATATCTCCTAACTTGGAAGTTTTTATGGGTGACCGAAAAAAACCACCCATAAATGAGGGAATGTTTTTTTTGTTGCCTATTAAAATCGTGCAAGGTAATAGATCTTTGAGTTGCGATTGTTTCACAGCACTATTACGACATTATCAATTTTTCACCCATCACCAGCATGCACAGTTTCAATCCCAGCGTTCCTCAGCCTCCGCGGTTTCCCACCTCCCATACCGTCGTTACACTGTTGGTCGCGGTTTCCCGGTAAAGCCACCGCCCAATTGTCTAGCGGTCCTGTAAGTGACGGAGACCGCAGCAGACAGGAGTCAGCGTCTTGTTACCACGTACAGTTATAATCGCGCCGACTCTGACTACGTTTTGATTGCCGCCGCCGCCGCCGCCGCCGGAACTATCGCCCTCTTCTGATTACTCGGGACCCGCCACACTCTTGTTCTTGTTAGACGGGATCATCCCGGTGGCTTGATAGGGTCGTTGATGTCATTAGGAACAAATTTGCAATACCAAAGATGGCTGTGGGTACGATTCAAAGTAGTTGTGCCATGCGCGGTATTTTGATTGAGTCGCTCGCTGCAGCAAAACCCGTTTGAATATCATGTAATTGATTATCACTTTTGTTTTTGTTTGAAGCGATGTTTCTTTAAAAAGAACGTAATACTGTAAAACTGTTTGAGAAACGTTATTTTTAGTTTTTTTCGCAACTTACTGTCACATTTCATGAATTAATTTTTTATGAATCTTGATATTTTAAATTACGATAAAAACTGTGCTTGTTGCAATTTTGAGGTTTTTTTATTATGAGTTTTGATTGAGATATTTAAGTGATGAAGTTTTAAATAGAAGCATGAAAACCGGTATCAGAGCTGCTGCTAATTAATGATTGACAAAACTAAACTATGGTTGATAATGTATATACCGACCCGGAGATCGAAGTAATGATTAATACTATCACTATAATCTTCACCGTATTTGCTCTCCAATATCCACTAAACTTTTCCTAGTTTTACGACTCGTCGCAGCCTCAACATATCCTGCCTCAAGTCCCCATAAGTTACCGGACGGACTTAACGTTTACGGCTTGTCGCGTATCTCGGACTGCTGTTTAAATAACGTGATCTACGCGGGTCTCCGCCGGTTTACAGCCTTGTGGCGTGCTGGCTTCTGCTATAAATATCCTGTATATCTCCCCAGCTGGACGTCGGTTTATGGCCGAGGTATTTCCAGACAAGTGCGGGAAGGTGGTCGTTGCAGATCTCCTGGGAACCTATGGATTTGTAAATGCAAAAAATATGCTTGATTTACGTAGTAATAACCGTGTATGTAATTTATCTACAGTTTTCAATGGGGACCCCTGGTATCAAATGACACCCGTACAAAGCAGTATCAGCTGACGTGATCGTAATCGTGCGACGTCCCGCCGGAGTGTCCCAGGGCCGTGTTCTTGGAGCTTTACTGTTGGACCGCCCGGGGTGACGGTCCTTCGGCCCGGACAAATAACTATTAACTTTGACGAGAACGACGTACCATCAATCTTTTGACAAACGACAAGGCTATGGTAGTTTTTTTACATTTTCTATTGTCTACGATGTCTTCTACCTTGCCTGTTGGATTCAGGGTTGGCAGTATTTTTAAAGACATAACAAAACATAAACAAACCTAAGCTGTTTTAAACAATGAAAGTTTACTATTCTTTCAAACAATGAAAATTGGTATAAAGTGTATAAAATTCTTACAAGTAATAAACCCTCAAAACGATTTGCGACAGAACTTTTTGTGGCAATTTTATATTTGTGCTTGTATATATTAACTGATATTTTTCAATGACGCGGCATAATTGCACACTTCTCTGTCTGAACCTCTCTACGCATCATTATATAAGCTTTTGTTTTTGTATGCCCAAGTATATTTTGAAAGCGTTCTAGTTACCTAATCATCAATAGCAACGCCCTTATGAAGCGTTGCTTTTATATACTATGTTTAGTATATAAACAAAGGTATCTTTACTTCACCAACACCCACCTGCCAAACACTCGCGCATTTCAAAGACACGGCAGCGGAGCGACCGGGGCCGTAGCCATGACTGTAGCCGCTGCATAACCACCACATTGTCGGTAATTATACACCGCCTCGCCGCTAATCTTCGCCAGCTAGTTAGATCTTCACCAATCCCCCGGCGAATGGCTCTTTTATGCCCGCAAGTTCTTTCGGCGACCTTCCGAGAAACATGAGTAGCAAGATGATGTCGAACCGGAGTTGGAGTTGAAGAAAGTTTACTGCGGTCGTTGCTACTGAAATTAATTCAGATATGCTTTAGATACGAGTCTAATGTTGTTATTGGGCACTTGTCAGAGAAAAATATTTCACTGTAAAAATTATAAATTCATTGGTTATTTGGACGTATTGGTTAATTGGACGTGTTTGTGGTGAATCAGTCATGTGCTTCGCTTTAACTTTGAACCATATTCGGTACATTTGATTTCAACCATAATCGTTTCAGTTAGTGCGAGGTTTGTAGGTTGGAATTATTTTAGTCTCTATAAAGGAGCGGAAAGAAATGTAAAATCTCAGGTAACTATATTGTTTGCCCTTTTTAAAATGAAATTTTTGAGTTATCTTAGCATAAGGAAAAACACCAACAAAAAACTATATAGTCCTACATAACGGTTTTCAGATAGATCTTTAAACACGAGGAGATGCAAGTCCAATTACATTACAAAAAATATTTGTTGGAGTTAGCATGTGATATAAATCGCAGTACGTTATCAGCAGTATTCAGAAATCATAACTCAACATACTGTAGTTAATACCTAGTTACCTCCACTTCGTCAAAGTCAACGCCTCTCAGCCGAGTGCATCAAACTGTAAACCATTGATTTATGTAAATTGAGCAGTTAGAGGAGCTAACAAGTCGCACTATTGTGAAGTGTTAATAGCAGGAAAGAGTGCTCAGTATTAATTATACATCCTTCCTCTCCCTTCAGAAGGAGGACAGGCTGCTCCCATCTGAGCATGGGAGGCTTTAGATCTAACGTTTGTCGGTTCATTATTGGTTAATTAGTGTTGTTCTACAAGTATTGTATCTAATCTTCTTGTTAGTAGTAAATGGATTTTGTAATCAAAGGTACAACATATTTCATAGGCCTACGTGGTTTGGGTATACTCGCACGGAGACTACAATAATTAAAGTCTTTTCTTCGTGTCTCATGTGCTTTATGTTAACGAAGAAAATAGTTTAATTGTAGTCTCCTTGCATGTACCCAATCCACGTATAAAAGATGTTGTACCTTTGACTACAAAACCCCATTTACTACTAACAAGAAGATTAGATACAATGCTTGTAAAAAAATGTTGTTTAAACAAATTCTATACTTTGTTTTAATCTACCTTTTTCCGTCTAATTTTTTGTGGAGCGATAAACTACAGTCGCCTTCCCACTTCAATTCTGAACACCCCCGTTGCAGCAGACCTGCATACTCAGCAAATTTCAAATGCAAAACAACATATTTTAATCCAACATAGCGAGATTTGACATGTTTTTGTAAGCTCCATAAGAATAACATGGGGAATGAGTATGCAGGTTTGCTGCTACAGGTATGTTAAAACTGGCTGGTTTTAATACAATATTTAGTAGATCTGAACTAGAAGAAGCCATTTACCAAGTTTTATCAAGATATGTTGAGAAATAAGCGAAATATAGAATTTTACTTATTTCCCATAAGGTTAACATTGAGACAACGTACTGTGTTTACCACTTTCAATATATCGGTAACCAATGGACATAGAGCAGTAATTCAAAATACTAAATTGTTTTTTTGAGCTGAATTCAATGGTGCCAAAAAAAATTTGATAAATTTTATTTTTCTATGTGAAAAGCTCAAAACCCCCATTTTTGTGGGGGTTTATCCCTCTTTACCCCCCCTTCCAATGGTCCGACTGGGCTGGTTCACGAACTCGTCCGAGTGATTACCACTTAACACGTCTGTACCAAATTTCATTAAGATCGGACTGTATTTATGGCCGCTATCGTGTTAACAGATGTATATATAGATATATATATATATATATATATATATATATATATATATATATATATATTTATATATAAAAATTCGAACGAATGGTGTTTTTTGCTTCTGGGGACCCCAAAATGAAAAGTTAACATGGTCTCGGACTTAGGTCTTACCATGAGTACTACCGTAATAGCTTATTCCTTTAAGGAAATTCGCTAAAAGTAAAAACGTTCTGACATACAGTAATGTGTAATCCATTTACTTTTATTTTTTCCACGTACTACGATTATATATAGCTTCGATCGGGTCATTGTCCTAAGATACAGAGAGTTGAGAAACTTCACTGATTTAATGTGGAAGATCGAAGGAGCTATTCAGGTATACCAAATTAATACACCGTAAGATGTTATTGATACAGCGTAATTGATTATGTTATTGATTATGCACCTACATGCTATTGATTCTACATTTTATTCTCTTTTTATTACATTACTTTTTGAATTTTGAAAAAAATACGTTTAAAACTGAAAGAGTTGTGCTCTCGATGTCGCAACCAATGACCAAGCACACCTCTCCGCACAGCCCAGACGCAATCCCACCGGCGGATCATGATCACCTCTGATAAATTGTCAAACATCGTTAGCCGCGGTGATTTATCTACCCGCACTATTATTCAAACCGGTTTCGAATTGTTATCTCTGTCCTCTCGGTGTTTATTTTGCTTTTCCCGGCGGACACGGCCGGGCCCACACCTCGGCGCGGCGGGGCACCCGGCTTTGTGGCCGTATTCAAAACACCATCGCTCATACGGACCCCGAGTCGTAAACATTCGGACCGTCGTTTTTCATCCGTGTTTATATTTTATATTCGCGGCCATAGAATTGATCGAGCTGAGGAGGAGGAGGTGTATTTATAAAGGTACATTTTTATTTGTGTATGTTGTATTTTCGTCTGAATATTGTGTGTTAGGAGGGTAAGTTATAGGGCCTGGGTGATAGATTGATTTTCTATGAAATTGATAGGTATATTCAACATTTTTGGGAAGACTAACAACTTTAACCTATCGGAAATAATGAAAAAAGTACCCTCGGATAAGTCGATATCATGCTAAATGGAAACAATAAGATAAACATTTAAAAAAAATATTACAAATTGTTTATCTTGATTTTACGTACACAATATCTCAGAATTATACTCAAAGATATAGAATCTTTTACTTTGACTGAAAAAAGTAAAAATAACCTTGTGTCTTAAAAGTATTGAATATTTATTTTAATGAATATTTTACTTTAATTTTACTTTAATTTCCAATTAATTTAATTAAAAAGTAATGTTTCTAATAATTTAATTTATGTATTAGATTGGTTAGCTGTAGATCAACGATCAATTTTCCTTCTCATTGTGATTTAAATCCCTACTTTATAATCATAAATTTTCCCAGCGATAGAATAAATTCTCGTCAACAGAGACTAATAAAGGACATTATTTTTATCGAGATTAAAACTATTTTGAAAAGTAGTTTACTTACAAATTACTTCATTATCAAAACTTTTGTTTCAAATGTAATTTCCCCCAAACGAAACTGATATCAAGCTACAGACTCCACTTTAATTAAGCATGCACCTGCTCCAGCGGGGGAAGGGGTGGAAGTGACGAGGAGAGAGGGGGTTGAGGGCAGATGCATTGTAAGCGTGTTTGTTCTCTTCACCTGTTGTTGATTTAGTGTTTCTGACGCCTTCAGCTACCAATCAAACCAAATCGCTGCAATTAAAGGTGGTAACGTGTTAAGTGGCGGGGCTGTTGTGAATACTATCTTGATTTTAAGTTGTATATTTACCGAGTCACAAAATATGGGGTAAAATCACCTGCCTGTTTAATGTATGCGTTGTTTTATCCCGGATGTTTTGGTTGGCCTAGTCTAATGTTGTTTTACTAAGTAATACGTATAGCAAGTTATTTTCGGCTGCTATCATTATTCATTTGACTAAGCCAAAATTATATTTTTTCATTAACTATAAGTTTAAAATTATACTACATGATGCATATGAAGAAACGCACACTCTTCAATCCAATGGAAATCATGCTCATATAATTTTTAATAATATGCTTTTAGCTGTTAAGTTAATTTTCCGCCGGTAAGAAACCACACAACAACAAAAAATGCTTAATTCGAAAAATAATTAAATAATTTATCGTGTAAATGTTTATAGATTGCTTAAATAGGTTTCCATATAAATTCACCAACCTTTGAGTCCTTCATACGACGTATATCAGAAACATTATCGCATGATTGCCCACGGATTGGTGGCGTGCGCAGCCAAAGCAAAGATCGGCTTTGGTTCCGTTCCGTGCGGTGGATGATTTACCTCTTGCAGTCACCTCAAGTGGCACTCGTCAACTTTTCAGCTCTAGCCATCGCTTCATTCACGACAACTCTTGGACCGTTATCCCTTTCCCGGAATCATAGCAAATTGGCGCAGCGAGCCGAGCAAGTTTTGGGTTGAGGGGAGTTGAATAGTTTGGACTCACAAGTTGGCTTTTGAGTAACTTGGAAACGCACTTGAAAAGCAGGCTTCCATAAAGAGCTTTTGACCTGGGATGTGGATGCATGTAGTTTTAAATTGGCGCGGGGTTTTCATGATCTTTCAATTAAACTAGAATTAGAAAAACCTCGTGGGTTCTCTACATTTACCTCACCAAACCTTATTCTTCAAGTAAATTTTAGTTGCAAATTTTTCAGCATAAAATTTTGTACGATTCCTTTTCTCATACACTTTCACATTGAAAGGTAACTGGTCTCAATAGAATTTTCAGAAACGTAATGGTGTAAGGAGGGAAGTAATGTTTAATTATCCTTCAAGTCAAAGGCTAAGTGGGTATAGGGGCTTCACCCAAAGTACCCAATGGATCTATTACTTGCTGTCTCTCTTAATTTATCTATTAGCCAAGTCCCCTCAGTTCTTTAAATGGTCTTAATAATCAAGCAGGGTAATGTTTGCAAAATATGAACAATTTTATTATATATATAGTTTAGTTTTTATTTAATGTAGGCCTATTATATTATTTCTGTGTTGCTCCTACGGCTGCCCGATATAAAATGTTACTTCCGACATTAATATTTTACTCTGATCCAACGAGGCGAGCCAGAAATCCGCCATTTGTTTCCCTTGAATGCCGGCTACCCTCATAATCCGCTAAGCCGGGAAGATGTCATCACCATTCCATTTTGGATTCTCTCCCGTTATTGTACTATTTAATCGGCTTATCATACCACCCCTCCCTTCATTCAGCGCCCCGGTTCAGCTGTAAGTGAACGCAACCAATTTCTGTTCCAGAGTGATTATATTAATGGAAGATTACTCGTTATCTACCAGAGACACTCCAGGATTGGATTGTTTATTGTCAAAGCACTTTGGGGATATCCGAAATTAGTTCAGATGGCGAATTAAGCCTAATATGTTATACTCATGACAGTGGTCTTCTAATTATTTATTGAACCCGCAAATTTGTTAATCTAAGGAACTCTTCCAAATTTGATTTTTTTCTAGGGATTCTGACTGATTAGATTTTTCGTCACTAGTTTATTTGAAATACGGAGTAAATGTGACCAGGCTTGATTCTGTTATTAAATGAGACTACACATGTTATCAGTTTAATGATGAATTTGCCCCCCTTCCCCAGAGAACTTGAAAAGTGCATTTCTTCCCCGCAGTCTCTCCTCCGCGAACGTTTCTTAATCGATACTTTGTTACTTGTATTGAGCAAAAAACTAGCCGTTACTAGTAGTTGGTAAATAAATACCAACATACTGCAATCTAGTGATTTTTGTGGATAAACTATGTTGTAATTGAACCTATTAGTATATTTTCTAAACAATTTTGTTTGTAACTGATTGATGAAAGGCGGAAGCTGTGTAAAACCGATTACTGTATTAAAGGATCAGTCATAAACGTAACGTTTTACTTGATTTTTTATCTTGAACGTTTTACTTGATCTTTTTATCTTGAACGTTTTACTTCAGCTGTATGTCTATACAGTCACAACACGATTCGATCCCAACATCAAGAATTCAGCCGTCACCCTTTTGATTGGCGCTGGCGTGGATTCAAACTGATCACTCCGAGCTATTCCCCACACGCCCCGCAGATTTACATTCGTCAAGACAAATCATCCGCAGGCGCTGCTGCCATCCGCAGTCGCTGCTGCCAGCTGCGGTCGTTGCTGCCATCCGCAGTCGCTGCTGCCAGCTGCGGTCGTTGCTGCCATCCGCAGTCGTTGCTGCCATCCGCGGTCGCTGCTGCCAGCTGCGGTCGTTGCTGCCATCCGCAGTCGTTGCTGCCATCCGCAGTCGCTGCTGCCATCCGCGGTCGTTGCTGCCAGCTGCGGTCGTTGCTGCCATCCGCAGTCGCTGCTGCCAGCTGCGGTCGTTGCTGCCATCCGCAGTCGTTGCTGCCAGCTGCGGTCGTTGCTGCCATCCGCAGTCGCTGCTGCCATCCGCGGTCGTTGCTGCCAGCTGCGGTCGTTGCTGCCATCCGCAGTCGCTGCTGCCAGCTGCGGTCGTTGCTGCCATCCGCAGTCGCTGCTGCCAGCTGCAGTCGTTGCTGCCATCCGCAGTCGCTGCTGCCAGCTGCGGTCGTTGCTGCCATCCGCAGTCGCTGCTGCCAGCTGCGGTCGTTGTTGCGGTCGACGGAATGCTAACCGCTCGTATTTAGACTTCCACGTAGACCGGTCCAGTCTAAACAACAGTTCGCACTCCATCGCTGTGTTTATGGTTCGCACATGACTCCGTGGCCAAACAATGTCGTGCGTTGCGACAACGTCGAACGTGCGCTGGTGAATATTTGAAAATGAAGGATTTGTTTGTGTCTTAAGACTGCAATACTCAATACAACTGCAATACAGTACCAATATTACTCTAACCTTTGCAATATTTTTGTGTAATTTGTGTGCAGTAAAACACTGCAACTCCTCACCAGTGACTTGATCCCCTTGTCTAGCTGTCTGTCGTCTCAATTAAAAAAACTTATTTTTAACGTTTTCAACACTGTAAAGCATGAGGTATTGTTATGGAAAATTGTTGGGCAAGTATGTGGACAAAAATTGTTGGGCAAGTATGTGGACAAATTATAACATGTTTATGAGCTTTCAATTGATTGTAAAGTTTGGATTGCATAATTCTCTCATAATCCGGTTGTTGTTATCTTCAAGTTTCATAATTGATCTAGAGCGAGTGCAGTACTCAAATCCTCAACCCTAGAGTCGTCCAACCACCAACCCGCTCTAGGTTTTACTCGATAAAATGCTAGAAGTAGTAAGAAGCAGGACCACGAGTAAGAAGTCAGGTTTAAACTCGTTTCACAAAAATTTCATCAGTTCCATGTTTGAAAAAGGATATATAAAATAGATGACATCTCAATCGCCTCCAAAACTATAAAAAACTGTAAAACCGTTGGCTAGCTAGCTCGTAGCCAGAGGTTTATCTGTTCAGGGAATCACGCAGGGCCAGCCTCACGCTGCGCCGAGGAAGGGCCTACAAGTCGCAGTCAGGTTGGAGCCGCGGGGGTCCACAATGGCTAGGCAGCTGCGACATGAATTCCTGACTTTAGTATTCCGAGAATGGCTATCTGCGTTGGCCGGGTCGAAAACTGTCAAAGGCCAAAAACTGCCAGCGTCCCTCATCAATCAACCGCTGAGGGGGGTGGGGGAGGGGCGGATTTACGGGAGGGGAGGGTTCCAGGGGTGTCCGAGATGCTGGATAAACCTGTCCAATAATTGGGCACTTGCCTAGATAAACCTTGGACAGCATTTTTGGCGTTTCCAGATAAATGGAGGAGATACGCCCGCTCTGCCGGATTTACCGCGAGAAAAGTTAATACTTGTCATCTCCGGACGCCTAATGGGCTGGCGTGTTGTCTTGGGGAATTAGGAGGCTGTCTAAACAAGTCCCCGACACGTTCGTGGAATGTTATTATTAGATTAGTAAAAGAGTTATCTTCACGGGGTAAATTAGGCGGTCTAAAGTCGCTTTTTCGGCGTTTGGTTCTTTCGTTTCTGTCAACAAGGATTAGTTAATGGATTTTAGTCCAGAGTCAGTATTTTTAGGGGACAAAACATATATATTTGTCATAGAACATTCCTTCAGTACTGAGTATTCTATTTCAATGCTAACTCATGACATCTTCGTACTTAAATACCACTCTTTTCAATTTTGATGCATTTTAACATAGTTCATGAGTGTGGGTTTTCTTTCTTACTTCTCCCATAGACCAATGTAAAATTTTTAAATCCCGCGCCTCTTCAATAGTTAATTAAAAAATGTTTATCATGGGCCATTCAGAAGATTACATTATGGTTTTTGGCCCGAAAATGTTATTGTTTGATTAAGTAATAATTGAAATCATCCATACTATCCAATGATTTTTCGAATGAGCGATAGATAAATGGATGAACTTTTATGTCAATATCGACCCTAATCTATGGAAACAGGTTGAAAAGTAAAGCCTTGCGTGTCAGAAGTTCTTGCCAGATTTCTTCGCCGCCTTCATATCTTCCAAACTTCATCACCCCATATCCACAGATACCACGACTCATCACCCATTACCCCACCCTCTCCTACATGAATGCCTCACTAACCACATGAAATATGACCCGTCACACGAGCACACGCCCAGGACATCAAGGCAGACGTTTGCCGGAAACAATGTTTTATTTACAGCCGGCGACGACAACGATGATGTGTTGGGCAGATTATCCGCCTCGTTATGACGCTAAAGGCCGTGGCGTATGTATGTGTGATGTGATGGCAGTGGCCTGTGAGTTGACATTTATCTCTCTGACTGCCACGCTCCATCCCCTGGCCGAAATTTATCATTCGGATGATACAAACAAACCGTTTTTCTCTGCTGGATAAATCTGTGGGAAACGTGATGTTGGCAGTTATTTGCGGTAAGAGTGATAAAAGGTTTTTTTTATTTGTTGGTCAGAAGTGTGTTTGAGAATTTTATTTTTTTTATGATGTTGGCCACACGTTTTTTTATCCATGCCTTCGATAACGTGAGCATAACTTTTTTGCATTCCATAAATTTTTTTGTTTAAACTTCGGAATGGAAAATTCTGTAAATCACTCCCGTACACCTTCCTGATGGAAATCGTATTATTTTTATTTTCTTAAGGATAACTCCAATTCAGTGTATACAATTTCGAGTTTCTCTCGCCACTTACATTAAAGAACAAAGTAAACATTGTTAGAAGAATACTGAGAGTTTAGAATAAAACAAAACAAAGCCAGCATTTGGACTTGGCAGCGACTTGTTGAAGTCTGAAGGCTTCAGCCTTCAGCCACTCTGCCGTATCGTGTTTGTTGTAAGGCATGTAGAATCAATTTGCTGCGGACGGGCTGATTTAGGGGAGGGCGGGCCCTGGACTGTACTTTCTCCCCTCTGAAAGGCAGACTCTATTAGGCCCCTTTTATTCAACGCGGCTCGCCGCAGCGGGCTGCCGCAGCGGTTTTTTAAGTGCATTGCCCTAAATGGGTCCATTTATTCAAAAAGTCGCGGACGCAGAAGCAGCGGGCTGTCGCGGCGGTTTGTATATTTCGCCGCGTGCACTTATGTTTTGCGGCGAGCCGCTGGTCGCGAGCGATTCCTATATGCATTGGGTTGTATTGGGCCGTTTATTCATCGCGGCAGCCCGCCATCGCTCTCGCATTGCTGCCAACTCAACCCACCTGAACGTCAAGGACCCGTGGTCTTGGGCGTACTATGTAGTCGCGTGGCCTTGTCGTGCTCGTAAACACCAGCTAATTAAACGTCGTGCTCGTAACAAAGCTAATTAAACTTGTGTGATACAACACGTAATGAGTAATGTGGTATACGATGTTAACACTGAACGATTAATAGATGAAGTGAAGTTAAGGCGTTCTTTGTGGGATTCTGCATCGGAAGACTACAAGGACAGAGACTTGAAGAAGCGTCATTGGACAGAACTGTGCATATTGTTTTTCCCCCAGTTTGAAACCTCAACAGCCAAAGAGAAAGCTGAATTATGTAAGTATACAACTATTTTGTTATTATCTGCACGAATCCACCTGTTTTTGTTGTATAAATCCTACGCAATACCACACAATTTTTTGTCCTACGACGTAAAACGTCAGCTGTTGTATACATTATTGGCGAACCTTACCACACTTTAAAAACTATTGTTGGTAAATAACAGACATGTAAATACTGTATATTACTTGTTTCAAAACTGTCACATGTGTACGAGAAGCGAGGTTATGGTTTGAGGTTATGTTTTGCGTACTATGACAGTGTTTACATTTTTACTTGAAATGTCAAATCGTCCAACGTTGTTTACAATATAGTTTATTTTACTTTCGTAGAATATACTCTGTTCCACGTTTTCTTTTCAGTATGGAATTACCATATTTAATCTAATTTTCACTATAGGGAAGAAGCTATTACTCGCTTTTTAGCTTTCAGCTTTAACACGCTGAAGCTATTATTTTCGTTTTGAGTTCCCCAGATGCAAAAAACACCATTCGTTCATTTTCAAATATATTTATGTATCAATATAAATTTATACAACATCACAAAAATCTTTAAAATCTAGTTTGTTTAAGGGGGTATCCTACCCCAAAAATAAAAATTGTTTTACAGTTAAACATTTTATGGCCTTGTTGAATTATTATCAAGATATGTTGTCTGTACATCTAGCGTCAGTAAAACAATGATCGATAGAACTTTTTGAAAAGGCAGTGACTCGCGTTGGTTTATCAATACAAGCAACAAAACCAGCAGAATAGAGAACATCTAGATAACGTTCCGCGAGCAGTGACCTATTGTCCTCAAGAATGCAGCAGTTTACATCCCCGAGAAACCAATGCACGCGATCACGCGGCCGATTCTCGCAGCACCGCTCAAGGTCTTCGATAAAAAGCTCAAGAAACCTGTCACCAGAGGGGTTGCGATACACGGCCAGGACCGTGAACCGCTCACCGTTCAGCGTCATATCTAACTTTAATGAAGTAGCTCCATTTAAGTCTACTTCAGAGCAAACCACATGAATTTTATTATTTACGTAGCACATAACTCCGTCATTTTGATTCCTCTTCTTCTTATTACAATAAATATCATAGCCATCCAATTCAGTGAATAATCCATCTCCCTCCTCAAACCAAGTTTCTGTTAATATGATAATGTCCCATTTAATGTTACTGTAGTTTAATACTACAATCAGTTCATCAAAATTTTTCCTATAGCTGCGTATATTAAGCATAATTATTTTAATACCATTGAAGCACTGAATATTACTGATGTAGTCCAATTCCATGCAATTCACGTTCCTATAATCATCAAATTTACCAATTAAGTCTTGATTCATATTATTTGCGAAAAGAAAAAAAAGTTATTTAATTTGTGAAAAAGGATTAAGTTTGATTCAAGATAACGGCATCACTACCGCCCGTTGTAAGTAAGCTCGTTGTTTGAAGCCTTCCGCTGTCTGTCGCCAGAAGTCCTCAGTGAACTTAGGAAACACCTCACTTTCCAAAGACATCCTAAGCAAAGTACACATTTTTGGCACAATTATGGATATTGTTGCTGTCCCAATTCTGTACATGTAATGTAGATCCATATAGGAGCATCCGGATCCCAGATACCTGAAAAGAAAAATTCTATTACAAATTGCATATGCAAAAAACTAAATATTTCTTTTTTTTCAGGCCAGTCGCTCCAAGCAAAATGGAAGAACATCAAGGATTCTTACAGGAAATACCTCAAATCATTAAAAACTAAATCTGGACAAGCAAGAAAAAAAATTAAAATGTATGTGTACGCAGAGCACTTGTCTTTCATAGACAGCTCTATAGCGTTAGGTCCAACTGAGGCATCTCCCATTATTCGATCACCATCTCCAGAATATGACAGCAACGGAGCTGAAGAAGTGGAAAGGACCGAAATTTCTGACGAACAGCAATCATGTTCAAGTAAGTTTACAATACATCGTAGAAGAAAGCAAAGGTTAGAAAACAAGTTAGAAAATTACTTAGATTCTTTTGGAAAACAAAAGTAAAATTCAGCTGCAGATGACTGTGATGATTTGCATTTTTTTAAATCATTACTTCCCCTTGTTAAGCCACTTCCAATTGAAAAAAAGGTGCAACTAAGAATGGAGATGATGAAAATGGCCTACGAGTATTCTCAAAACTCTTCTGCTGAGGTAACCGCTCCACGAGTCTCAATAACTAAACCACCGTCAAGTGATCACGCTTCCAAGAGCAAGACCAACACCGCAACCTACGAGCCTACGAGCCAAATGACCTACGAGTATTCTCAAAACTCTTCTGCTGAGGTAACCGCTCCACAAGTCTCAATAACTAAACCACCGTCAAGTGATCACGCTTCCAAGAGCAAGACCAACACCGCAACAAAAAAACCCGCAAAAAAACAACCATCACGCAATAATAGTTTCGGGTATCAATCAACAAGCAAACAGTCACAAGTAATTTTAAATGAACAACTGCTGTTGAATCACACTGTTACATCAAACACTATGGGCAATACAGAAGTTAAAAAGTACCATGACTTGCAACCAATGCGTACGTCGCCATCTTTTGGTCAGAATCAGGAAAACGTCCCGTTAAGTGATTTATTAAAGTTCGTAAATGATAACAACACGGAGATGACAGAAGATTACTATTACTCAGAGGATGATTTTGCATAGACTGTTGATAAACATTAATACTGGACTGAGAATAGAATAATTACTAGTAGCCTATAAACGTTATGTTAACATGCAATTGTACCAGCCAGTAAAAGATTTTTCGCAACAGTACACTAGTAAGTAGCCGATTTCCGCTTCCGTTTCAGTGTGGGAAGTCGCCGTTTACAAAAGAGTACGGCAAATATCAGCTGTAGTGAGGTAACAAATCAGCTGGAGTGCGGTAAAGAGTTTACATTGAGCATTTACCGCACTCGTGCGGTAAATGCTCAATGTTGCCAACTCAAGAAAAAAATAGTGTATCACATAATTTACATACATTATACATAAACACAATATACACATTTTAACTATGACGACCACATCTCAATTGTAAATAATCTGGTTTCCCAGGCTGCGACTACGTACAGTTAGTTAATAGTGATAAGTTAATAAAGAGCGCGATTATTTAATCAATTGTTGCCGTCTGTGTGACGATAAGACGTATTCCTAGAAAGGCTTACTCAGTCGCTGAACAGCAGAGATAACGCTTTTTGTCATCTCCCCCGCACAGATAAATATAGTTTTGTTCGTATTTTCTCTCTATAGAGAGAACTATACACAGTTTAATTAAAATTTTTTAAATCTTTTACTTTAATAGAAGTGTTGTTTTTCACTTACCCTATATATTTGTTGCTGGTAGTGTTGCGAAAACTATCGTACGCAACTCATCCGGGAAGGTGTTTACGTTGCTCGCATGAAATTCCCGCGCTCCGCAAGCGTCGCGCGTGAACTATCATGCTCGCACGTAAACACCTACTTCCCGCACTAGTTGCGTAATATACTATTGCTATAGGAAGTAAAAGAAACTAATTTACGATGTAGTCTTTTGATATTAATTTTATGTACTTTGGCTAAGTAATTTACTTACTGACTACTACTACTCAGTGGGTGATTTTGCATAGATTTTTGATAAATATTATTACTGGACTGAGAATAGAATAATCATTAGTAGCCTATAAACGTTATGTTAACATGCAATTGTACCAGCCAGTAAAAGATTTTGCTACAGGAAGTAAAAGAAACTAATTTACGATGTAGTTTTTTGATATTAATTTTATGTACTTTGGCTAAGTAATTTACTTACTGACTACCACTACTCAGTGGGTGATTTTGCATAGATTTTTGATAAATATTATTACTGGACTGAGAATAGAATAATTATTAGTAGCCTATAAACGTTATGTTAACATGCAATTGTACCAGCCAGTAAAAGATTTTGCTATAGGAAGTAAAAGAAACTAATTTACGATGTAGTTTTTTGATATTAATTTTTATGTACTTTGGCTAAGTAATTTACTTACTGACTACCACTACTCAGTGGGTGATTTTGCATAGATTTTTGATAAATATTATTGCTGGACTGAGAATAGAATAATTATTAGTAGCCTATAAACGTTATGTTAACATGCAATTGTACCAGCCAGTAAAAGATTTTGCTATAGGAAGTAAAAAAAACTAATTTACGATGTAGTTTTTTGATATTAATTTTATGTACTTTGGCTAAATAATTTACTTACTGTCTACTACTACTCAGTGGGTGATTTTGCAGAGAATGGCGCTTTTTAAAAACATCAATACTGGACTGAATATAGGTATATTAGTACAAACATTATGTTAACATGTAATTGTACCAGCCAGTAGAAGATTTAGTTACAGGAAGTAAAAGAAATTTATTTACTTTTATATTCATCTTCATATTAATTATATACAATTAAAAATTATTTAGAGGAAGTTATTGCATTTTTTCTATAACATCTCTTTTCTACTTAACTATATTGTAGCCTATCGAGTTTTATAAAGATCGGTTTAAAATTACAAAAACTATTTTTTTCTTTACCTGAGTGTAACAGATAGCATTTCTTCTATTGAAAAATCAAGTCCTTGGAGTATTTCAGGTCTTGCAGTCTTGGTCAGTCGAACTTTTAAAACAAGTATCAAATGCTGGCACCGACATTCGAAAATAATTGAAAAACTTGTCACCGTCTTCTCTAAACAATCCATACAGGTTTCTAAAAGCACCATCTACATATCGAGCTTGATTTATCGGATGCACTTTCCAACGCCTCTTACGTCGCTTTTTTGACTGCAATTGTAAATAAGCGTACGCCAAAACACACGGATCCATTCTGTCTACGGTCACTCACAAGTGTTGTGTGAAAGTTCAATGACAGCAGAATGAGGTTGGCAGCACTTTTACCCCCTCCACGCGACAGCGGCCGATCGCAACGGCTCGCCGCGTGAGGATTTGGTACAGCGGTCAGCCGCTGCGGCATCCCGCTGCGGCGTGCCGCGTTGAATAAAAGGAGCCTTATGGGACGATTTTCTGTAGTATCAGTGGACCTGCTGCTCTACTGTCTGTAATAGTTTGGTTGGCTACGTTAGTTGTTGTAAGGTCCTTAAAACTAATACTTACGAAATGAGACTTAACTTTTATCTAAGGTTTTGTGGTTGCTATCCACGCAATCTTGTTTGATAAATTGAAAAAATATAATTGCACTGCTCTGATGCATAAAGTAAATAAGCATAGATGTAAAATTTAGGTGGTTCAGGAAGAATGAAGTCCTTCAGTTGGAAAGTTTTATTCTTGGTTAACTAACTTAAAAAAATATCTTCTTTCAAAACAAGTCATAAAATTAAAGGATTCATTACAGTACGTTTAAAATTGTTGCACGTGCTGTAATTCAGTGATTTAAGAGTTGATCCGATCCAGTAAATCGAGTTTGTTATTGCAGCGCTGGCGTTAGGAGCATGAATTAAATGTTTTATTGGTTGTAATTCACTTCAAAGGTTTCAATCGTGTATCAGCTTTCAAAGTAATTGGTTGGAAGAATAAATGTTTTTACCGATAATTAGCTAACAGTCTCTTCTCTAAACTGAATTTTATAGATTGGTTTCATGGAATATGCGGTTATATTCGCATTTATTTTTAAAAAGATGTGACCATATAACTGGCATTGCAACATTAAAATATAATTTTCAACTTAACCTCGAGAACCACTAGGCCCGTAACTCTACTTTTAAGTTTGTTTGAGAATGATAATTTGTGACAGCTAGTTTTGACAATATCAAGATTTAGTGTGTGGGTCAAAATTTTCTTTTCAGAATGTCCGTACAAGTGTGAAATTTTATTGGAAACAAACCACTGTACCACTATTCACAATATACTGTATCTGTGGAGCTGTTGAATGCCCGCCCTGCTCGACGGCGGCGCAGCTTCGTAGTCCGCCTGTCTGGTTTACTCCTCACGTTTATGCAAATGCGCGTTCAGCTGTATAATCCAAAGCAAACACTCGCCAAAACTGTCTCAATCCCTCACTCTGTTGCCTGCGTACAAACTACTGGTGTTTGATGTTTTAAATATGAGAAGGCTTCCTGATGCGTAGATCTGTGCTAGGCGATTGACAACCAGATAATTTTTCCTCACTATCCCCAGATGACTCGGATTCGAATAGCTATCTGGCAATGCTGTGAGTTTTATTTTATTTTTTTCAAACTACTTATGACATAAAATCCTTTGTTCTTGCAATTCTTACTTCGTCTTTGGCCAGGAAACACTGTCGTTCATAAACCACATAAGAATATCCAACAACTTGGCTGTCCGATAAATTAACTTGGTTGGAGGGGGAATATTAATTATTATGTTCATTATTATGTCTATATTAATTTTAAATTCCTGGAAGTAATAAATCATATAGTTTTATAAATTTATTTATTGTCTTTTATATTTATTTACGGGTCTTAACTCTGTCTGTTGTCAGCTTTCGTTTTCATTATTCGTTCGATTAGCCTTTCGAAACCCGTTAGGCAAGTAACATCAACAAAACTGGTAAAAATTTAATTTAGAATCTTGAGTGTTCCGCTACTGCGTCATCCATTAATGAAGTGAAACATTTAATTTAATCCGACAGCTCCGCATAAATTACTTAATCATGAGAGACACTACAGTGTTTTGCACTTAGCTTGCTCCTACACTTGAATGGAGTGTTTAAAATCTACGTTGTCTTCTCTATAAGAACGAGCCCACCCCCAATTCAAGCTTAGTGAGAGCACAAGTTAACATGTATTGCTTTACTTAAGAACTCTCTTTTTTATATAGTACCTGGTGGACCGAGCCTTGCTCGGTATTATTTTATATTTACAAGTTCATCCAATTACTATAAACAATTCAAAAATATTAATGTTATTTATCCATGCAATCTTTATCACACACGCTGTATTTTCCTAGATGGCTGTAGTTTGCAAACAGCTGTTATGATTGATTACTTCGTTTGCTCGTATAAGAGTATAGGAAGTGTTTCTGTGGAAATATTAAACTTTTACTAACCTAAACATTATTTAAACTACATTGATTTGTATAAAAAGATGTTTATGATTTTTTATATCCACTGTTTAAGTTACATCACGAGGCATTCATTAAACGGGGGAGCAAATAATTAATAAGTTTGCCCTTTTTTCCTTAAATATTGTGATAACATAATAAACTGTAAAGGTTGTCATTAGTACAAGACGGTTTTTCTATATTAGGTTTTTAAATTTTCAACTATTATGAATTCACAAATAAATGTTATGCAGATAATGAGTTCAATTTAAAATAATTTTCAATTTATATATTTTCATCACAGTTCTGTGTGTACCCATTGACTTATCAAGTCGTCCATTGAACTCAACATGTCAGAATAGCAGAGCTATTTAACGATCAAGAGAATCCCTAAACAGTCTGTTGGTCAAAACTCCTCTCTGAATTCCGTGGCATTCAAATGACGCTTTGTAAAGTCACTTCCAACTGCTACAGACCACTCACTGCTTGCGGTCGCAGGCTTTGTAAAGTCAGATATAACAACAATAGACACTGTAGTCAAGTTCGGAGGCTTTGGTTTGAAAGCTCCGTTTTCCCCTCTATTATTTCAACTCCTCCCGTTTGACCCAGTTCCTGCACCGAGCCATGCGACCCTCTCAGGTTATCATTTATTTTACCATTACAATCGCGGAATCTCGGTTTCAAAAGAACCATTGTGGGTTTTAAAAGGATTGTTGATTACTCTGCCTCAGGCGAGGACCGCCTTCGACATAAATGTATTGTCAAGAACTTTCTCTCTGTTCATTGTTGGCTTCTTCAGGGTCCCCATAGAGTTATTGTTTGGTTAATATTGTATAACTTAATAATTAAATCAAGGACGACTGGACGATAAATCTAATTAAGGTTTAGTATAATGATTTTTCATTATGCTTAAATACAGATATTTACTATAGAATATTAAATAAGGTCACGTTGTTATCCACAAAAAATATTCAAAGCTAAATATTCAACAACCAATTTGCTTGCTGTTTACTTAACTTGTATATTTTATTTTTCGTTTTCCATTGATCTTGTCAGATCCCCAAATCGGTTTGGAGTAAAATGAAGAGGATATACACGCCATTGTACAAACTAGTTTTTTTATTCTCTTTATACATTTTATACCTTATAGCAATTACTTTAACGAGAGGATCAGATTGTCATTTGCGATTGGACCGCACTCTTACAAGATATGCCACCCTTGTCGTCATTTCCAGGCCTAAAACTTCCCTATCCATCTATAAAATACAGTAGTAATGTTTTTATGCATTCCCGCCCTTGTGTGATACCTAAGGACATCTCGGCAATTCAAAATCTGCTGATTTTCAAACCACTTCTATCCTATACTATACTGTAACTCACATTATCCAACAATATATTACCCCATAAGGATGGGGTACCTCACTATGGTGTTCTGTGGGTAGGAGGTAGAAGGAATTGTTTCTACCCACAGTTTTATCCTCCACACGCCACAGCCATACTTGGCCGAGTCACCTCCCAGCTGCGGCGTGTCTCGATGACGATGTTGATGCGATGATCAAACGATCAAAGCCCCGGATGCTGGCAGCCAATCACGGATTAGCAAGTGTCAAACGACCTGACGCAGAGTCTCGTCCGCCGCTCGCCTTCTCTGCTCTGACGCGGGCCGCTTTTATCCCCGTAGAATCGATTATTCGCGATGTTTTGCAGGAATTAAACTCTAGTTAGCGATGTTTTTCCTACTTGATGGCCTGATTACCACTTGAGACTTCGTCTTGCAATTTTCTTTGCGGCGCGCCGCTTTATTAGTGGGAGTGGAAGTGTAATGATTATGTTTATTGATGTGCAGACGCATGCACCAGTTGCCGGTACTCTTTACCGATTTCAGCACCGAGTGCAGTATTGTACCCAAACGATCATTATGGAGTCTCTCCTAAAATATGTTCAGATATGTATCGTCCATCAAAAAGTTAAAGAATAGTTTAGTTTAATAAAGTTCATTTCAAAACCTGTGGTCCTTGTTTGATTTTAAGTTAATTTCAAAACCTGTGGTACTTTCTATTCATCCTTGAATTAATATTTATTAATTCTATCTCAAAATATAATATTTATTTATTCTGTCTTGTTTTAATTATGTGCATCATATTGAAGAGGTTTAAAATTAGTGCACTCCTTTGACGTTAATTTAATCAAACCTATCCTTTTGTGTAAGTAATTGCTAATTAAATCAACGCGTAAGCCCCATCCAACCCAAACAATTAACATACGCCAATCACCTTCGAAACCCATTACCCGTCACAATACGCGGGTAAATTTCAATTAAGCGACGGATTATATTATATTAGCTACCGGTGAATGGATGGCGTATATCCGCCGATGTCGGCGCACAGTAGCGCATGCGCATACCTCCATACCAATTATGCCGGACACCTCGTGTATTTACGGCCGGCATCTGCATGGGCCGCATTGTCCTGACACACAGTCGTATCTGATCCTGCGCAGGGACAAAGCACCGCCTGATTCACGGCGACCCACGACGTTTATAGGTAAAGTCTCCGCTCCCACCTGCTGCTGTTTTTTAATTTTAATTTTATTTATTTGAAATGTTTTATTAACTCCAACTCAAAGGGTGCATATTTTTAGTAGGATATGTGGAAAATTTTAAATTTGTGTGCCTGTAATTATTACAGGACGTTTTTATTTGAAGCTGTTTTACCATAATCATTTAACAACACTGACGTGAAAGTAGGTAATTTTCCAAAGTTTTGTTGTTCAGCTGTGTACAATACTGCATTAGGAAAGTTATAACCATCCTCTTATTCTATCTTAACAAGTTGGGATTAATATATATAACTTGGCAGAATTGATCGTCATGTAAGTGTTACATTATTACGAATAGGAGAATCTAGAGATGTAAAGATACCTACTTAATTACAATTTTAAAATCACAACCATTAGATTAATGAAGTAAAATTTACCATTTTCAATCATACATCCTAGAGTCAAGATAGAGCTCTCTATTCCTCATTCCTCGCCGGAGAGGTCGCTAATGGCTCGGAGTGAATGTAAACTAGGAGTGTTTGACCTGCAAGTAGATTAGACACCGAGCGAGGTGTTGAGTAACAAATCGTGCTCAACGAAATCAGACTGGCGCTCGCGCTGTAATTGCCAATAATAACCACCTTTCCGCCGCCTGACGAACGGCCTGTTTGCTCGAGAAACCCACGGGGGCCGAGCTTTGCTCAAAGAAGGTTGTGGAGTTTGAATTTCAAGGGGCTCGCGAATAATAATACCGTACGAAGTTATGGAAGTTTATTCAGATAATTTCGATGTCAAAAACTTTTTCCAACCAAAATAACAGTTTAAAATGTTGATAATCGTAATATAAAACCTTCTCTTACAATACATTCTTTATATGTCAAATGCATTGACCAGAGGCAGAACGGTCATAATATTTGGCCACAGTGGTACTAGAAGATAACCTCCCTATTTCCTGAGCATTCGCAATATCCATTATTCTAAATGTTTTCTTAACTTCATAAGAAGAATTTTCCCCTGAAGTTTATGTTTTTGTTAGTTATTTTTTGAGCTCTTGTTCCAACAATTTTGTAAATTGTATATGAAAGTGAGGAATTTTTTAACGAGTTTTAACGCTAACGTTTTAACAAGAAAATTCTTTAAACCCGCTCTGAAACTCAATCAAAGAAAGAGGAGAAATTGCTTCTATCAGGTTTCTGTCAGTGGGAAACGCGAAACTTAATTATAAAGTAGAACCGGAGAAGCTTCAGACCACTTTGCAAAGTTGCGACCTCAATCAGAGCCGACTCTTACAACTTAAACTCTTACATTACCAAGGATGAAAACTTTGACGTTTACAAAATCGCGCCGCTGCAATAATTACCCTTGTTCCGCCGTCCGACGAGTTATCCTCCCTAGTCTGGGAATTTAATTAATTCTACAGTTTTTATTAATTCAACATTGTGAGTTTTTGGAGTTGCTCTTTTGAGAGGGAGATTTCTTTCCACAATTTTAATTACAATTCTGTTTTATAATCTTATTATATGTTCGTAAATACGTTTGATTGACTCTTAACGATTTTATGTACCATTAATTATTATTTAGAAAAGAATCTTTAAAATGAGAACAATTGTAATCATTATTTAAAGGTTGAAAAACGTAAAATTAAGAAGTCTTCTACTTTACAAGGGTTTGGTATTTAAGTCAATATTATAAAATGATACATTAAAATAAGGGTTTTAGTGGACAAGTTACTGTTTCTTTTGTTTGTTTACTTTTACTTTCCTTTTCCTCATAAAAAATGATAACAGGTTTCTACTTAAAAATTACCAAGTGTCTTTTTCATAAGGTTTTTTACTTTGGCAACTAACTTTATTTCAACAAATTAGTGTTTTTCCTCCCAATGTTTCCAACTGCACTTTATTTCCTCGTGCTCCAGCCAGGCGACACTGACGTGTTGTTTGTCTACAGGGCTGCAGGCGGAGTTGTTCTACGTCAGGGACGGAGTGATCAACGAGTACGCCCTCAACTTCGTGGTGCCCGTGCCCGCGCACCTGGGCGGCCTGCACTTCACCTGGCAGAGTCTGGCGGGCCGGCCGGTCAGTACTGTAGGGATAAGTCCTCAGAGTGTCTACCGTTCCTCCAATCCATCCAAGACAAGCTCTTGAAAAAAGGTCCTCCAAGTCCTCCAAAAATCCTACCTTTGACCAAAGTGTCAAGTTCATTGAAAAATTGTGATTATAAAAATTACTTTTGTTAGACTTTAAGAATGTTACTAATGTACTGCTGACATGGATTTTTTGTCAATATCGTTAAATTTACTAGGATTTTGAAAAATCTTGAGAGGTATTCATTAGTAAATTAGAGTACTTGACTAAATTGCTTTAGATTTTTTATTGATTTATAATAAATATTTTTCAATAATTACATCATCCGAAGAAATGATACCGGGTCCTCCAAAATTCTGTAGAGCGGTCCAAAGATCCTCCAATGGTCCTTATTACTGCATTTTATGTGGTAGACACCCTGGTCTTGTAATACTGTATTAAAATTGAGCAAAACATCCATAGGTTGTCATATTGGATGCGATTAAAATGACCATAATAAACAATAGGTTTTAAAGTGTATTGTACTAACAAAATAAAAACAATGTTAGCCTTGCAGAGAATAGATAATAATATCAGAACTTCCTAATACCGATATCTGGACCCGAGGAAATGTCCCTGTGAGAAATTACCATTTAGCCAACTATTAGCAGTAAAAATGTATTGATAAAGTAAGTAATTTACATTACAGATGAAAATTCTGTAATAAACGTGCTATAGTCCCTTCCACAAGATTTGTAAATCATAAAATCGAGTAGCGAAGATGAAACTTTAAATCCCCGGAAGCGAAGGTGCTACACGCAATTTGCACCCAATCCCGCTGACGACCGAGAAAAACTCCACTCTCTCCGACCTTCCCGAGTGACAATTCCAAGCGACTTTTTCAACTTCCTGTCTTTGTCGTGTATATTGGTTTTTTCTTCTAAAGTTCTTGTCATTTGTAAGCGCGCTTTAGCTACAGTAGAAATAATGATATGATATTTAACGTAATGTTGCCAAGTGGGTTTGACGCATTCAGATAGAGTTAGCAACTTAACTTCGATATCAGTTTTAGAAAAAACATTAGATTTTTAATCAAAATTGAAATGAATTAAATTGTATTTAATACAGTCTTGATTATCAATAGTTTAGTCAATGCAGTATAGTAAGTGATAATTTAATTTATTGTCTACTTTTAAACATAAATTAATACTGTACATACTGTATATTTTAATACAGTACGTCTAGCAAGTCGGGAAAAATGAAACAGATATTATTTAAAATTAATTTATTTGACTATTTGGGAATCTTACATGAACACGGATTTGTTAGCTCATATAGTAAGAATCGGAAGCGCGATGATGTGATAGGTGGGAATTCGAGTTTGCAGATTTGCTTTACGACGAACCGAGGTTTTGCCTTCACGACCGAAATTCCAGACCGTTTCTGCAGTAGAATTTTCTATTACGACGCTGTAAAAGTGTACTAACATTCCTGACGGAGGCCGTAACAGCAATAAAAGCATAACATTTGCTCTCTACCTCGACCGCTGCTGTATAACAACAATAAACAAGCTGTAACCGACAATCCACCCCACTTATTGTTACGACTTGCCACCTTTCACTTTACCATTGCATTGTCTGGCGTCGCTGCGTTGTTCGCTGCAGTGTTATACCGAGAACCGTGGGTATGTTGAAACTTTGTTATGTGTTTTGTTAGCGAATTCCCCAATGTAATGTGAGCTTGGGACCTGCACTTGCACGTTATCTGTGGCCATTTGTGTGCTATTAAATTACAATTGGGAATTGTATATGCCATTTAGTGCACTGTACACTGAAATTATAAATCTTTTGATTCAAAGCGCGTTATATATGTCCGATAACGTTTTAACAAGAATTTGGGTTACTTCTGGATTTTTCTTATTTTTTTATTTTTTTTCAAAGAGTGCGTACCTTTTTCATTCTAGGTAACCTTTTTTTATATTGGTTCGAATATTACAGGTTGTTTTGAAATATGTTAGAAAATTTAGCTAAAAAGTTATGTTTAATCAAAATTTATTTATTTAAATCCTGATTTATTACAGTCTTAAAAACAATAATTTGTAATAAACCACTAACCAGTATTACCTGGTCCACCACCAGTATTTAAACCACTAATAGTAAAGGATTAAATCTTTCTTAACTGCTATCAAATTGTTGTGAAAGAACATATTTTTGCGGGTGTAGGTCTAACATATTCTATAGCATGAAACTACTTGAACATACTTACATTTATTTCTGAACATATTGAAAATTTCAATAAAAAAACTATGAAGTATGTTAAAACATTTTATATTCCGAAAATCATAACTAATGATAAGAGTAATTTAAAATATCATTTCAAGACAACATTTAAGAGTATTTCTATGAAATAGTAATGGTAGCCAAAAGAAAACGCTTAATAGTACCACAGATGGAGTACTATATATTTTCTTTTTAGCAAAAAGTCCATTTACTGGAGGTTGGCAATTACGTATTAGTCCACTCGCCCTAAGATTGAAGATTAATTGAACATCATCAACAGAATGTACATTTATTAGAAAAAAATATTTACTTTGGGACCATGACTTGTAAAATTAACCTGCAATCAAAGTAAAGACCTGCTCAGCGGTCCTGAGCCGTGTCTCCTACAAGACAAATGGCCGCTCTGATTAATGGATGAGGCTCCTCCAGATCGCTGTATTGATTGCGACGACAATGCCCGATCGGAACCACATTTGACGTATGAATTTGACTTTCTCTTTTTAATTTGTATTTGGCTCAGATTTCTCTGTGAAAAGACAAACCCAATTACGGTACTTGTTATTGTGAATTTGTTACACAGAATATTCTCTTTTCTGTTCGTATGCTTTGGAAGCAACAATCTTTTTGCGATAAACTGAAATGTTACCGTGTTATCGTTGCAGATATGTACACTCAAAACATAGATTATTACTAAAAAGTTTTAAATCAATTGCTCTTTTGCCTAGAGGTTCTCAATTTTATGAAATTTAAAATTTTATCGTCAGACGTAATAATTGCAAATATCACATATAATTTTATGTTTATATTTTGGTATTATTAGTTGCAATCCACCTAATGTATCAGGTAAAAAGTATAAAACAATTTCTCCCGAAAAAAGTTTGCAAAAGATGCATTTTTATGAATTAAGTTTACTTTGGAAAAAAAATCAATCAAAGCGGATATTTCGTAACCGATATTTCGTACTATTCCCTCATTCTGCGATATTTCGTTTTGGTACAGCTTCAAAATTCCTTTTTTTCATTCAACTCCCAGTAATTACTAAAAGAGTTAACTGCGGAAGGAGAAATTAAAACGTTGACCGATTTCAAACAAGAATATTATTTTCCCAAGAAGGAGGAATTGCAGTGTCACAAAGTCCTCCTAATAAGAATGAATGGTAAAAGCCTGTTGGGAAGTTACACATTTGTGTTATTCCAACGAGGGCGGCGGGGCGGGGGCGGGGGTCGGGGCGGCTCGGGGGCAGTAGCAGCGCGGAATTGGACGGAATTGCTTCCGGCGGCTTTGGATCTGCAACCGTAACCGGTCTTAGCCGACTTTTCTCTTCATCCCTTTACTTCCATTTGGGATTTCTAAGTTGTATTTCGATACTAAACGACAACAATTACCTTTATCCGCCGTTATGATTTTACACTTGTTCTAACCCCTATCTTTGCTTGTACCACTCTTAAATATTATTTACTAAATAATCATATTTGTTTTTATTCCAATCTTTGAAGACCTATTTCCTTAATTGAGACAACATGGTTTAAAATGTGATTATTCATTCCATTTTTGAAGTATTCTTTCCCTGAGTATTTGAGTGAGCTATATTAGACCTAAAAATTTATTTGTTTTAATTTCAATTCATGGCGTATTTTCTTATAACTCTCTACCCTTCCTCCTTTTAATTTAAAACTAACTTTAACTTTTTCCTCTCAACGACATGCAGAACTGTAATGGTGTACAAAAACCGATGCCAAGAGTTTGGGAGTTAGTCCTTAAAGAAACGTAAAATGTACAAAATATAGTCACTGATTTCTTTCAAATTTCTCTGTTCTCCAACCGATCTACACATTCACGATTACCTATACGATATGGCCCAAATTTATGTTAATTTATTTTTATTAAGGATGAAATAAAATTATTCTCCTTCGAGGTTTCGCTCTGGACTACACCATGATCGCCGCTGATCAGTTCGGAAGTGCAGTTAGCGGTGACAAGATGAGACAACAATTGGCCCGGGCCCGTCCATCACTCACCTCGGAGTGAGACATTAGCCGGTTTTTGCCAGGTTGACATTCGCCGCACGCGCGGAATCCGCAGCCCGGTCGCCGGCCCGGACCGCGGTCTGTCCGGTTTTTCATCGTCTTGTCCGACTTGGCATTGTCGTGTCCGGTCAGATGAGCCCATTGCCACCGCACGTCACGGAGGGTTCGGGCGCGGTGCGCTACCCGCTACCGGCTACCGGGAAGTGGACGCGGTTTTGGCGCGGTATCCCAATTATAATTGTTTTTAACGGTGTCTTATTAGCATTTTAGTTACTTATTTAAAACAGTAAGGTGGGGTGATTTGAATTGGTTTTCCTCAGGTACAGGTTGTTTTTCGTGGAATGCGTAACTAATGTATTAAGGTTGGCGTTTGAACAGTTGAGTGAGCTGTATTTGAATTGAATTTCTCCGAATACACATTGTTTTTCGTGTAATACTTATCGTATGCAACGAAGACGATGTTTTAAGTAAGTTGTTCTCCCAACAAATCAAGTTGGACTCTAGACTCGCATTAAAAACAGAAAACAGTACATTTACAAGTATAAACTGACTTATTTTCAAGTCAAAATTGTGTCTGGCGATTTCAAGGATGTATCACTAAACGGATAAAATTAATTTTTAATCACTGAAGTTAAATACGATAAAATAATTTCGTATTTATTTGTGACTTGCGTTAAATTTGTTTTGAAGGCGAAGACTTAACTGTAAAATAATATATTTGTAATTCTTTGCGTGGTTTGAGGTTGTACAATGTACAGTATGTTTACAATTCATGTAAGAGATGAAACAGATGAAAAAAGTCAATACTTGTTTCAAACGTTACCTTACAATGTTATTACATTCCTGCAAGTGCACTCTACAAACTTAACTGTACTGTACGTTAGTACAAAAATACGTGTACTATAACGTATTTGTCCCATGAAATATTATTAAATCCAATACATGCCAACATTTTTCATTCAATAAAGCTTCATAAAGCAAACACAAACTATAGTTATGTTTACTGCTTAAAGCCTACAACCTCATAACTAACTTAGGGAACTTCGCTGCAAAGTACGCTATCCGACTAGGCAGTTAATCCCCAATACAACCAACCAACGACGCACTGGTTAAGTTATGTTTATGTTAGGCTGTAACCCCACATCCGCTCTGCCAGGCCCGTGCGGTGTATAGCGGCAGTAAGCTGTAAACCAGTATCTGCTGTGGTGCAGCATAAACCCTCACATAAACTGCACCAGTATGTTCCAGCTCCCACCCCGCCTGGCCGCGACCCAACCTTGTGTAGTCATGTACAACCCGAGTTTTACACCCTGTTATGCTGGCTTTGCGATTTGCTAAGTTATGAAGAGAATTATTTATGAGAAAGACATAATTCAATTAGTTAATTAAATTGAGCCACAATTGTGTGACATTACTCCGAGTGGCAACAAATTGCGAAAGAAATGTTATAAACTAAACAAATTCATACTACTGTTCTTGCCATCATCACACGTGGTGTGAATCATCAGAGATCAAAGGAACCTGTGATATTACATTCGATGATTTGCAATTATTTTAGCGAATTTCTCCTATAGGGAAGAAGCTATTACCGTAGGTCTCATGGTAAGACCTAAGCTCGGGACCACTATAACTTTTCGTTTTGGGGCCCCCAGAAGCAAAAAACACTATTCGTTCGAATTTATATATATATATATATATATATATATATATATATATATATATCTATGTGTCTGTTAGCACGATAGCGGCCGCAAAAATGGTCCGATCTTCATGAAATTTGGTACGGACATGTAAAGTGGTAATCAATTGGACGAGTTCGTGAACCAGCCCGATCAGACCACCGGAAGGGGGGGTAAAGGGGGATAAACCCCCCCAAAAATGGGTTTTTAGAGTTTTTTACATAGAAAAATAAAATTTATCCAATTTTTGTGGGCACCATTGAATTCAGCTCAAAAAAACAAACAATTTAGTATTTTGAATCACTGCTCTATGTCCATTGGTTACCGAGATATTGAAAGTGGTAAACACAGTACGTTGTCCCAATGTTAACCTTATGGGAAATAACTAAAATTCTATATCTCGCTTATTTCTCAACATATCTCAATAAAACTTGGTAAATAGCTTCTTCTAGTTCAGATCTACTAAATATTGAATTAAAACCACCCAGTTTTAATATACCTGTAGCAGCACACCTGCATACTCATTCCCCATGTTATTTTTATGGAGCTAACAAAAACATGTCAAATCTCGTTATGTAGGATTGAAATATGTTGTTTTGCATTTGAAATTCGCTGAGTATGCAGGTCTGCTGCAACGGGGGTATTTAATTTTTGAATAAGAATTAATTAATTAAATTCTCATTAGGTTTTTCTCACAATAATAAGACATTCGTACAAACATAATACATGTAATATGTTTATATGTTTTATGAGAATATAGAATATTATTTAGAATATTACTGTATATCGAAGAGAAAGAAATACATGGTATTATGAATTGAACGTAGCATAATTAATTAATTGTTAGAGTTACAATTAGTTAGTATTTTTAATACACTATCAAAACTAAAAAAAAATATAAAAATACTTTGGAAATTAAATTATTTTATTATTTCAGAGAATTAAAATGCCGGATGGAAGCAAAAACATTTAAGAAAAATAAATTATAAAACATACATATAACTCCAACTGACGCAAATGAGGGTTTATACACTTACTGAATAATGTATTGATTTTTTGGAGGTTCCAATAAAGTCAATAAGGCTTGGAACATTTTTAAACTTTTGATATCTCCCTTACTTTATTTAGTTAAAATGCCCCCTTTGACTGCCAACAAGCACCCCTCAAGTTTAAAACCGATTTTATTTCTCCAGTGGTAGAGCAAAGGGCGGAAAATGAGGAGAAAGGGCGTTACGCATTAATACCTTCTGCACATGCAGCAGTGCGATCTAAAGGGTAAAGAAGGCACTGCGGGTGAAATTAGCAAACAGAACAGTCGTGGGCGCGAGGGCTTCAAAGACATCGCAACCGCTGTTGAATTAAAAATCCGTTCGCCGCGACACCTCCCCCACCCCTCCAACCCTCTCATCCCTCCCCCACCCCTCCTCCACCTTCCCATCATCAGTCTACCTCAGTTTTCATTAGTCCTTTATTCAACGCCGTCGTGTTTTTGTTGTTAACTCTTCTTTCAACCTCTTGTTTGCTCTAATGTTTTGTTGGCGCTCCCAATTTATGTTAAACAGGGAGCGCAAATTTGTACTGCTCTGGGTTATTCGCTTATTAGCATTTTTAACAGAAATTCATTTTTATTAGTTCTGTACAGTTGTTGAATTTTACGTATTTAATGTTCAGTAAAGTTTTGTTGCAGAAAATGAATCGTTCTCACTATTTTTTTTTAGGATTTTCCCTCCAAGTTGATAAACCATATACCCCACCCAAAAAATCTTTTCATTCATGAATGTTACCTTTATTCTCATCTTTTAGAATATTATCATAGAGAAAGTAATAATATGAATTGAACATATAAGTCGACCAGTAAATTGTTTCATTGACGTAACGTATTACCATCGACTATATTTCTCTTTCTCAAACATTTTCATCTTTATTTTTTAACAATCTAAAAAATTAATCTGCACCGCGGCGCGCCGGCGGGAGCCACAGAAAAATTTATCCATTAAAATTCAAAAGCTGCCAACACGTTCGGTCTAATTTTGACATCGCGGTTTCTTTGGCGGCGCGGCGCCCGAGATCAGAAAACCACTCTCTCTTTCGTTGTCGGCAACAACATGCGCGGCGTTTACATATAAATTGGATCTTCTGTCAGATAATCAGCAGCCTCGGGCCGGGTGCGTGTGCGTGTGTGTGCGTGTGTGAGAGTGTTGGGACTGTGTGTAAGTTCGTTAAGTCGTGCGTGTGTGAGTGTATAGTGTCCTTGTACACATTGTGTTAACAGGACATCAGATCCGTTCAGGCCTCCTGATATTATACGCTTACGAACAGGATATTTTTAAACATCCCCTACTGTTCCACATAACATTTCTAGTTAATATTTTGATTTGTAATCTTATAAATCGCCAAGTCTCATCATGAATGTGCTTCATAGTTTGAAAATAAGTAATGTTATTGTTAAAAGTAAAGGTAAATTTGCTTCCGTTGCTGTAGGCAGCATAGGTACCTGCTTAAGTTCAGAAAAATTATCAGTTCCTATGTCGATTTTATGTTTTTTTAACTATACAATAAAACAAGTTTTAAAACTTGAGTTTAAGGCAACTTGGTAGTTCTGCCTTAAGTAGGCTAGCGAATAATTACTCACTTGAAGCCCATATTCAGGTCTAGGTAGACATTATTTAAATAACCCAAATAACGCCGATTGCGGCGGGCTTACCTGCGACGTTTCTTGTGCCCTCAAAGCACATCTGAGGGGAGGCTGCAAGGAGCCGAGTGCGTGACCCTCCTAACAGCCCAATTATAATTAATTCAAATTCGATGCAGGCATTGAAAGCACTCCCGCGCCGCACTAATTGACTGAATAAATGGACGTCCCGAGTCCAGAGCGAGACCGAACGCCTAACGGGCTGTCAAAACTGTGGCGAGGCTTTCTATAGAGTCGAGTTTGGAAATTGTGCATAGGTAACGTGGCTAATAGGGTGGGCGTAATATGCTCGGCTACAGAATGAACGAATGAAAATAAAATTATACCGCGGGAAATGAGAGATATACTACATATTTTCATTGCGCGAACGAGTGTAAAAAAATCGGATTAAAAGCACATTTGATGTTATTAAACAGATATCTTCTTAAATATCAATAAAGGAGGATTCACATTGAAAATCTCATTTACTATAAATGTATACTGTATATAAGTAAGGCCTGTGATTAAGTCTGGGACCCCGGAGCACCCTGCCATCTGCTTCTTAGCAACCCCTGGAACAATAATGAAGGTTATATTTACGGAGATCATAACCGAGCAGTCCCCCTCGATGCGCCTATCGTCTCAGGAGCGCAGGAAATTAGTTTTGATTTTTATAAGTGAATTAGGCGACCGAAGGGGGAAACTTTGTTTCAGACTGTTCGATTTCAAACGGTTCTTCACTAAACATTTTCTTTCTAAATTTACCTGGTTTTAGCATTTATTTAAAGTTTTCTTTCAAAAAAGAAACGTAACCTCTTGAATTTTAATTACCTGAACTTAGGTTATTGTAATATTTTAACTGAAAGAAGTTATAAATATTTTTCATTTTTCAATAAGTAAGTTTACCCTCTATATTAATTTATTTGAAAATAATTCGTCAACAATTTAGGTCTACATCATGTTACCGCTTACAAGATTTTCATAAAATTAGGATACATGTGAAAAAATGAGCTTGGTTTAATTTCCCTATCAAGCGCGAGAGAGAAAAACGAAAAAACGAAAAGTACAGCCGTCGTAGCAAACCTGCGAGTTCAGCGAATTAATAAACATTTTTTATGTAATAATACAATAAAAGAAAGTAATTTATGAGCTTTAGACATAAGGTAAATGAACAAGGGAGTCGCATTAGTTTTTAATACAGTGATATGTGATATTGATCTATTTCAAATCAACCCTTCCAGGACAAAATTATAATGTCCTTCAGAGAAAAAATGTTCGCTTTTTATAGTTATTAACAGTTTAAATACGTATTTTTTCTGAGATTACCCCTACGTAAACTGAATCACAGATGAAGTATGATTCGTCTGTGACAGAATGCATCCTCTCTTACGGCCGACAAGCGCGTGCTTGTCGGTCTTCACTACCGACAATAGTACTCGCTTGGGAAAATTATTAAATATTAGTCAAGATTCTCAAAAACCAACCGGGAATCCTAAACTTGTTGGGGGGGGGGGGGCGATGTGGTGATGCCAAGCAATAAGCGCGAAACCCGCAAACAGAAGCGGCACGACTCAATAATCACGCCCACGAACTTCGCGCCGTTTCCCACGTCAGAATCGCAGCTGTCATAGCGTAATCACAGCTGATTTAGTGACCGGCGACCGGCGCATGCGCGTGATTGGCAGCACTGCGCAGCGCGGTGTTTGCGTAGTGGCAGCACTGCCGCGCCGCGCCTTGGCGGGAACGTCATCGGATTTAATTGGTGGTGGGAAGATGCGTTTGCGTTTGTAAACGCCGACCGCGTTTTTAATTTGGGTCTGACAAGTCGGTTGTGGGCGTCAGAGGTGCGAGCACAGTTGAGTGGTGTAGAAAGATTAATGGGAAGTCAGTTGTTAGTTGACAAAAAACAAAAAACAGACCGTATGTAAATAATGTATGTCGTGTGTGAATATAAGTACACTTCTTTAGAGTTTCTAAAATTAGTTTGTTGACTATGTAAAAATTAGATTATAATTTCCTTTTATGAAGTCAGGACTAAACAGGTAAATAAATCTAAAGGTAGCATTATAAAAGGTAATTTTGTTTTAGCTTTTACCGCCAACAAGATACAAACACAATTTCATAACTCGTTTTACGTCTTGGCTTTGATTTTCCCTACTGAGCGCCCAACATGAAAACTGATGTTGGCAGAAAAGTCGAGGATTTTTCCTTTGATGAAAGAAGCAGAGGGAATACATTTACTCGTCCCTTCAGCCCAGAGATAATTTTGTGTGCCAAGTTTTAGCACCCCGGGATAAATCATTGCTCTCGAGACAAACTTTCTCCCTTGGCTTTCACACCCCATCTACCAACTGGGATAATGCGAAAACGGAAATGATTTAATAACGTCTCTTTTCCTTGAGTGCTTTTTAAGGATAGATTTACTGTGTCTTGTGGTATAAATAGTAAAATATCTTTTTAATTTAAATTCTAACTTAAAAATTTAACCGAAAATTATACATTAAACAAACTTAAACTTCCAATATAAATTTTGGATTGTCCACCTGACATTGTTTTTAGAATAGTAGTGGTGTTAAGTAATCAGAACAATTTTATTTCATGCCAGGCCCGCTGGTTCTTACTCTGCAATTTCACTAGATTGTGTATTAAGACTGGTTAATACCATAAACCAATTAAATAATTATATTATACTTAGTCGCTAAGTTTAAAATTTCAAATATGCCGCTGCACAGTATTTATTTGAAAGTTTAATTCAGTCTATATAAAATCGAGTGTAAAATTTTCTGTCAGTCTCCTTTCTATCTTCTGTTTACGAGACCAAACCTTTATGCGTCCATCCGATTGTTTTAAAACTTTGGGTAGGCGTTTATGTAGGGAAGTTTCTTTTATACTCCTGTATTTGAAATCCCATATACACCAAACCTCAGTTTTTCCGAAGTTCAAATGTTTAACCTTATATGAGGACATAAATAAAGCAACTGAAGAGTGAAAAGCTGTTAATACTTTTACTTAAAGAGCAAAAGCCATAACAGCTGTTACAAGGTAATTTGTAACAGGTTGCAATACCAACCAATTGTTTCGTTGTCCTTCCAAACCAAAATATTCCAGCTTAAACCGCTGTAAACATTCAAGCTTCAACAGTTCATGACCTATGTGAAGGATAGGTGCAACCACTTGTTATAAACATAAGAAACATTTCAAATATTTCATTTTCTTGCACAAATTTAGGACGTATAGAGCTCAAAAAATATTCTTTTACATTCAGATTTGGAATTATTTTAAAGAAATTAGTTCTTACTGGGACATTATCACATATATTGTGGCTGATGTTCGATTTTAGATCCATTGTGGCCTTCAGCAAGTTTGCAACAAAAATAAGTTAGAAATAAGAAAATGTAAACTATATATTTACAGGCTCATTTTTGCCAGGATTCAGTCAAAATAAAAACTGTTTTTTGCAGATTATGCCGTGATTTTATTCCGCCAAATCCATTATGAGGTAACTTAACTAAAAAAAAATCCAAACCTACCTTTATGAAAGAAAATGCTCACCTCACTTTTACCTGTTGCAGCTGCCGTACTCCATAGCGGTAACGGTGTCCAACCCCGAGGCGCTGGCGGCTCCCATCCTCAACATCTCGGACCACGGCTCGGTGCCGACCGTCGTGCAGACGTTCGCCGTGGAGCTGCCATGCACGGGGGTCGTGGCCGCGGAGGTCGACGTCGTCATCAGCATCAACGTCACACTCAACCGGGCCAACAACAACGTCACCCGGCTCAACTTCAAGAGGGTCAAGATCTGCCTGCGAGGACCTCCTACACGTGAGTTGTTTTCATCTGTGGTTCCTGAGAAATCGACGTGTGAATTGATTTTATTTGTGGTTCTGCAGAAATTTTTTGTGGACTTTGACCGTCCGTCATCCGTGCTAGTTGATGAGAAGTGTTGGTTTGTTGAACTTTTTTGAGTATTTGATCATGTAAATGATAAAATACATTCATAGGTAGAAACACAGTAAAGAAACAGCTCCATCCCAACCTCACTTGAGTTGGCATAAATATATAGCAGCACATGAATTAGATGTCAACTCATAATGCCATCAGTGTCAAACATAGCGAACAGTTTGGAAGGTGAAAGTTGCTAGTTTTATTAGGCTTTACCTTTCCCCTCAACTCTTTAATATAAAGATGACCTGTTAATGAATTCAGTTGTAATTCAACAGAGATTTCAATCCAAGTCTTATGTTCTTCAGCTTTTGTTTATTTGTCATAGTCACACCTAAAATAATTTATTCATCCTGTCACGGTATATTTACAACATCATTAGCATTTGTTTGTAAATTTACCCTTAGGAATAGTAAACGGAGTTGATTCTTATTTTCTCTTTCAAATATTGTATCTTTTGGATACAACACAAGTAAAGCCTCCATATATTTTTCATCCACTGCATAAACGCATGCTTTCTTATTAATCGCTGAGTGGACTTGATTGCTAATCAGCTTGTATGTTTGTGCAGATGTGTCGTCGCACAGTGAGAGCGAGGTGGTGGTGGGCAGGACGGAGACGGAAGCGTCGTCTGCGCTGTATGTCGCAGTCAGCTGTGCCTGTGCCTTGGTCACCGTGTTCGCCATCGCTCTACTGGCTTGCTACCTGCGCAACAACAAGAGCAGAAGACACGGCGACATGCTGCAGTAAGTCAGATTTGTAATATCTTGTTGTAGAATAGCTAGGCTATTTCAGTTCTGGGCAGAATGTTTAACATAAGAATTACTTATTATAAAAAATACCTATATCATTAAAGCTTAAAGCTTGAAAACACTACTGACTTCTGTCCATTTACAAGGCCGGATTCAACATTCGGGCGCCCCAGGTCCAATATTTTTGTCCGCCTTTAGGTTTTGAGGGTGGTGTTCCATAAATCAATATATCAATATATATATACAAAAAAAGAGTTGTGTGTTGGTATATTTCGGGCTACAGCCAAAACTACATGTCTTCAAGGATACCTTCAAGGATTTAGGCACAGGATCGTCCGAAAGAGACCTATGTCAAGGATTTCGGAAGTTCTTTGAATAGTTACTATAGTTACCATTTGAAATAGCTACTATGATAACTATCTATAAGACTGCAGCACCAAGAAACTTCAAGAATATGACAAGAAGAAAATAATACCCCGGGCAAAGCCGGGATTATCAGCTAGTCCTTCCCAAAGAATAATGTTATGTTTCTTGTCAGGAAATCAAAACATAAATAATTTTTTTACAATTCTAAAAGGCCTCTCAGGCTCTGCCAATTTGCCAACAATACACACTTTTTGCACTTTGAACATTTTGAAAACAATCCACGGGTGCTGGTAAACGCCACAAAAACACATATTTTGCACTTTGAGCAATTTGAAAAGGCCACATAGGCACTGGCCAAGATGAGTAGAAATACCCCCGTTGCAGCAGACCTGCATACTCAGCGAATTTCAAATGCAAAACAACATATCTCAATCCAATATAGCGAGATTTGACATGTTTTTGTAAGCTCCATAAGAATAACATGGGGAATGAGTATGCAGGTGTGCTGCTACAGGTATATTAAAACTGGGTGGTTTTAATTCAATATTTAGTAGATCTGAACTAGAAGAAGCTATTTACCAAGTTTTATTGAGATATGTTAAAAAATAAGCGAGATATAGAATTTTACTTATTTCCCATAATGTTAACATTGGGACAACGTACTGTGTTTACTACTTTCAATATCTCGGTAACCAATGGACACAGAGCAGTGTTTCAAAATACCAAATTGTTTGTTTTTTTGAGCTGAATTCAATGGTGCCCACAAAAATTCGATAAATTTTATTTTTCTATGTAAAAAATTCAAAAAACCCATTTTTGGGGGGTTTATCCCCCTTTACCCCCCCTTCCGGTGGTCCGATCGGGCTGGTTCACGAACTCGTCCAATTGATTACCACTTTACACGTCCGTACCAAATTTCATAAAGATCGGACCATTTTTGCAGCCGCTATCGTGCTAACAGACACATAGATATATCTATATATATATATATATACATATATATATATATATACATATATATAAATTCAAACGAATAGTGTTTTTTGCTTCTGGGGGCCCCAAAACGAAAAGTTATAGTGGTCCCGAGCTTAAGTCTTACCATGAGACCTACGGTAATAGCTTCTTCCCTATAGGGGAAATTCGCTAAAAAATAGGTGGTCCAGTAACCAGCGACTTCTCTTGTGACATATTTCCGTCTACTTGCAGCTGTGATTTCTGAACTAAAACACAATTGAAGGGAAGGCAATTTGATCTGCATCAACTAGTCAGTGATGACAGGTTAAAGTGGATTCACCTGGTTTTATTCTATTCATCTCGGGCGCTGGCAAACACCTGCTACTAAAACGATAATTTCACATGTTGAACAACTTTAAAAGTCTTACCGGGTGCTGGCAAACACTGTCAAACCATACAATTACCACTTTGAACCATTTGACATTACTACTTAAAAACAATTTAACAAGGCTCCCCAGGCGCTGGCAAACTGCCCAAACACATGTTTGCCATTTTGAACCATTTTAAAGGCCTCACAAGTGGCGGAGCGGACATTATACTACGAAAGCTTTGCCAGTGCCCTTACCTCGTTGAGGCTCAATTCCTCTGCATGTTCCACATAGATTTTGCGCTAGCCCTCGGCATAAGCATAAAAAAGTAAATGCATTTTTTATTTTAATTTTTACTTTGGAGTATGCCACTAGGCAGCTTTTCCCCTAGGCCCAGGCCTCCTGGGACTAATTGAAAGATCGGCACTGTCCATTTATTTAATTAAAATGTGAACTGAAAGAAATATTCTATACAGCCTCTTACCTCTTAAAGTAATAACATGTTCTATAATAACATGTTGTTTAGTGAAAAAATCTTCCTGACAAAATTGGAATCTTATTTCAGTTTATCTACCTTTTAAATTATTGTTAGAGTACACTTTGGTCTAAAAATTCAACTTAAATTTAAATTTAATCCCTTTCATTTTATTATTTTGTAGAAATTAGTTTTAATGAAAAAATACAATTCTCTTTTGTTTTCTTAGAAAGCCTTGAAAAAACTAGCTTTGGTGCCGTAAGAGTAGATGGAACAACATCAGTGAAGTTTAACAATGCAATAAAGTGTTTAATGTTTGCTTCTGGTGCAGCTTCCAAACCTCAGTTACAGTTTTGTCAATAATTATTTTGATGATAAATAAGTCAATAAGCACATACCCTAAATAATGGACATGACAATGATCATCATTCACTTTTCACTGCCATATTATCCTCCCCACCAAATGCCCCGCACATTGACCGCAGGTTTGTTGTGCTCAGGGAGTCGCGGGGGGGCTCCAACTGCAGTGCGCAGGGGCTGGCGCCGGCGCCCGTGCTGTCCGGGACGCTGACCTCGCGGCGGCCGAGTTACACGCGGCTGGACCAGCACTGCGACCGCGCCAACGACCTGCAGCACCGCATCGCCCAGCTCACCATCCAGAGGTCAGTGCGCACATGTCGTTTGTATGCAGAGAGATCAGGGCCGAATCCGGGTCTTTTCTGTTACATCTCCACATTTACAAACTCCTCTCCATGGACTGAGGATTAATCAGGATGGAACTGATGCTGTGAAATAATACGAGCTACAGTCAAAAAGTTCCTGGAATGAATTTGTGTAGACATATAGCGCAATCGCCATCGGTAGATTTGTCTTGCAGTAGTTGTTACGATTCCTTGGGAGGGCATATCGGTAGTGGTGGCATAGCTGACTTGCCGTAGTGCAGCATTGGAAAGCGCTTTTCGTGTACCTGCAAGTCGACGTTGTCTGATTTTTGAATAATGGCATTTCATGAACAGCGCACTGGGTGATGCTGATGAAGAAAATATTGGGGGATTTCTTCATTGCCTCTTCTCCATAAGCTTGAATTAACAACTCAAGAGTCTCACTGGGTGATTTTTAAAGTAAAACAAGAACAATGTTCATGTGCTGTTCATAAAATGCCATTTTAAAAAAATCCGACAACGTAAACTTGCAGGTACACGAAAAGCGCTTTCCAATGCTGCACAGCAGCAAGTCAGCTATGCCACCACTACCGATATGCCCTCCCAAGGAGTCGTACCAACTACTGCAATACAAATTTACCGCTGGCGATTGCGCTATATGTCTACAAAAATTCATTCAGGGAACTTTTGACTATAACTCATATATTTACTCACCATTTAAGCATTTAATTGTTGGAAAAAGAGTATTATAAAAAAATTTTAACATAGACTTATTGACACACAAACACAAAAGCAATACATATATTAACTACGTTGTTACATTTAAAAGTTACTCTGGTGGCCAGAACAACTTTATGTCTTTGATGAGTTGGTCAAATGGTTAGGTTAGGTTAGAACATTGACTGATAACCAAAACTACAACAACCAATGGCTCAATGGTTTAGCTCAATGAGTAAACAATAACACGAGTGACGTATTCAGAGGCCTGTTTGCGATAACCCATATCTGATCTCAACAAAAACTGGAAACTTCTTCTCTGAGATGTTATGGAGTAGTTAGTTATAAACTGTTATTTGGATATTCCCTATTAATTCACAAGGTATAGAAAATAGTTTGTAAATGCGGTTATGTAACAGAAAAGACCCCCCGAATTCAAGCTTAGATACCATCGGCGTCTGCCTAGAGGCCCACGCCACATAATGAAATTGGCCCCAGAACGAGATTTAGCTAAAAAAAAGTCAGCTCAAGTTGCGGTGGGGCTGGTACCACTAATGAGCCCTGGATGCTAAATCTGGTCCTGAGTGAGATAATCTAGGGCTCGTACTCAAAAGTGTAATGTCTTGATGTAAAACCTGCTCCTGATCAGTACAATGTCAAAAGAGACATGTTTGATATCTGTATTTTTATGAAATCGTAAATCGCAATATCATTATTACCAAGGTTAGAATTATTTTACAGTAGATCAATACAACTATGAAGCAGGAGAGAGAGGGTAATATTTAAACTTATCATTCAACAACAATAGGCCAACTCGTTGAAGGCAATTCCAAAAATTCCTGAAAATTCAATAGTCTTAAGTGTCATTATCTAGCAGACAATCAATGATTTTTTAGGATAGGATCAAAACAACAAATACCCCCCGAATACTTATTTAATAAGAAACAATGTCGTGACAACAAAAAACCAAAATGCTACAGCCAGTTTTTGGCGAGGTTATGTTAACCGTTGTTTATCCTTTGTTAATACGAGGGACATGCCTGTCGCTGGCAAAAGAGTGAAATTTCCCTCCCTCTCCCGCTTCATAGCTGTATTAATTCTACTGTAAGTAGAAAGATGTTCAAGGGATTTTACTCTAGACGTTCAAGAGTGTAATTTCTAGATCTGTAATCCGCTACTGCTCAGTACAGTGTTAAAGGAGCCAGGTTTAATATCTGTTTCTTGATAGACTTGAAAACGTCATACAAATAGTAATATGAGTATTACCGAGGTTAGAATATACCTCGAAGATTCCAGCTTGAGAAGATCTTTCATAATACCAAAAAATTAGTTTCATAATCCATCTATTTACTTACTTAATATGCTAGGGTTTATTTGTGATCAAAAATTGACAAAAAGTTGTAAATGAAAAATATTTTAAATCAGAGTTAGGGGAAGATCCCTAAGGTAAAAATCAGGGAAGAGCCCTCCTTAGATGTCCATGAAGTTTTCTGTTTTGTCCATGGGAATAGAAAGTTCATGTATAAAACAGATTAATATAGAACCTAACCCAATTTTTCATCAAAGCCAAAAAATTAGTCGCCCTCACAGATTTAATCAACCAGCTCTTTTCTTTTCTTTGTCACTTTTCTTTTCCACCAACCCCACATTCGCCATGTAATACTGACGCCTCGTTGTGTGATATCAGTCTGCTTGTGCCCAGGTGTCGAGTGCGTCTCAAGAGCGTGCTGCTCGAGGGAACGTTTGGCCGAGTCTACCGAGGCTCGTACACGGACGAAGATGGCGGTGAGGAAGAGGTCATGGTGAAAACTGTGACAGGTGAGTGGGATATTATGTGGGAACTCTCCAAACGCTGTTCTTTGTATTTTCAAGGTATTGTTTCATATTTTATAAGTTTTTTTCTTAAAGCTGTCACAGAATGCAGTGTTTGAAAATCAACTTTTTTCTTATGGGACCAAAGCTTAAAGGATGGCACGTACTGCATACACTCAAGAGTGATAATTTAAACTTAAGTCAAAGTCAAGAATCAAATCAGAGCCCACTGAGTCTTGATGATAACTAAGGTCTCTACAAGGAGCCAAGCCACTGCCTCTTTACAGGTTATTATGTAGTACAGTCATTAAAATGAATATAAAACTGAAAATTAACAATCGCTGGTGTATAGTACCTAATTAAGTTTAGATAAGGAGAGCAGTGTATCCTTCTATATTTTAATTTAAACTGCTTATCACTGTTTGTTTAATCATAAACTGTATATTTTAAATGATTAAGTTTATTAGTATTATACTTTTACATTATTTAAATATTTTGTTTTTAGTTTGCTAAATGTTAATTCAGAACAGTCATTTCAATGGAAGTAGCTCTCGGCAAAACAGGACAAGAGCCGTTGTGTTTGCTCTGCCGCTCTCTTCACTTTCACTAACATAAAATATTCAAACCAACTTTGCAATTTTAAGATTGTGGCTCTTTAGCCACTTTTTTCCGTCTGCCCAAAATATTTTGCAACCAAGATCAAAAGATAGAACAGTATTTTCAGCTAATACATTAACTATATGCTTTTCTTTTGGTTACATTACTTGTTTCATTGTTTTTTTGTTTTTTTTGTTTTAAAGGGTAAATTTTTAACCAGTTGTGAATAAATCTATTTTTAGCTGATAAACCAAAAATAATTGTTGGTATTTGTTTGGTTTTATGTAGGTTAACAAATTTACACCTGAGTCAGTGGTTTTTATAGCTCTTTTCTGGCAGTACAGTAAAACCTCACCAACTCGACTCTCGATAACTCGACAGTCTGTATAACTCGACACTTGAACAGCTGACAGAGAATCTTCAATTAAGCATTTTTATCAGAACATTCAGTTTTGATTGTTGAGTATTTGACATTTCTTCAAAGATTGTTCACCCATTATGTAAAAATACTTATGTAAGTGATATATTTATATGTGAAGCTAATATTTGTTTTGTGTTCATGTATTAAAACCCATTGAAATTCCAATGTTGTGGATAACTCGACAACCCCCAAACTCGACAACCTCTGGGTCCACAAATAGTCGAGTTAGTGAGGTTTTACTGTACTTTTAAATTATGTGACAGAATTATTTCTTGGCATTATTTGTTTGTATAAAATAGTTTACCCTTTAGGAAGTAAATATTACATTATTCTTTTACATTAATTTAGACTCGAAGCAATAATTTATGGTAAAATAATATTTATCTATGACCATTGCTATAATTACCAATAACGATGTTACAACTAATGTCATAATGAGGTCCATTATTAAACCAAATACAAAACCCGATGCATAACGTTAACCTTATGCAACTGGTGTCCCTTTATGATACAGGTTCTAGACCAATGGGAGCGCGGCATTTGACGAAAGTAGTGTCATAATGACAACTACGTAATTTGCACATGAGCTGATTGTTGCATTACGATTCATGTTTTAGTTGACTTATCCCATCAGCTGATTGTTCCACAACGATTCATGGTTAAGTCTGCTTATGCGCCTAACCTCAAATTTTAGTTGACCTATTCCATCATTTGTAAAAGTCATGAGTTTTGTTTAATTTCGGGGGAAATTATGTCGTATATTGTTGGTCGTAGATAAAGTAGTGTATGCAACGATTGTATTATGCCTTTAAGCCACTCGTGAGATATTTAGAACACTCGCGAAGACATTCATAATACAATCTTTGCATAAACTACTATTATGAGGTGTGATAGTTGATTAGTAAAAGAGTAAAACTTTATGTGTTAGTGTATAGTGTTGTACTTAACCCAACATTAAATAATGAAACTACACTCAGGGTTATATATTTTCCATTGCCAGTGTTTTAAAGTAATTTAAGAATTAATTCTACAGTTCAAAACGAACATTAAAAACACACACACACATATTTAATCACACCTTTATCTAAACCTATCACATTTAACACTCCATTTCACAACTTACATTGACATTCATTTCATGTTGTGTTGTTACAGACCATGCTTCAAGCATGCAGGTTTCCCTTCTCCTCCAAGAGGGCATGACCATGTATGGGCTCAGTCACAAGAACATCCTATCAATCCTGGGGGTGTCCATAGAGGACCACACTGCCCCCTTCCTGATATACCCACACCAGGGGTACACCAATCTGAAAAGGTATTTCACCTTACCACTTTTCAAGTAGTTGTAAGCCATGGTGCAATGAAAAAAAGAAAGGTGTCTACATAGTCAGCTGACATAACAAGGGCTCACGAAACTAGTGGGCCTCAGCCCAACTACGTGACACTGTGCACACCCTTTCCTTTTTCCTCATACCATGGTTGTGAGTAGTGTCTTATATGGCAATAAAAATGCAATAGCTTAATTATGTTCAAAAAATGTGTATCAATGAATAGAATCCTAATCTACCAATATATTGCCTGTTTTTTAATGTTTGATAGAATAAGTATGGAGACTAAAACCTTCCTAAGCTCAGTTGATAGTACATTTAAAATGAAGGATACGAGGATAAGGATTTCTTCTATTAATATTATTTAGTTAAATTTTCTCTGGCTGGAAAGAGTGGGTGTGTGTGAGAACTTAGCTAAATTTTCTCATTCACTTTTATATTAAACCCTGGGTTTTCATAGGGGTTCTTAAGTAGGGAATAATTTTACGAACAAAATGTGTAATGGGGTTTACCCCGAATTGTTGAACTTTGGTAGCTTCAGCGTGTCCAGGGTCTCTAAAAAAGTTCTATTGTATTTGAGTGGTTATGTGTGGGGTAAATAATAACCGGGAACATTTTATGCAATACTTTATTAATGAGTAGAGATAGCATGCCATAAACAAAAGTTCATTGGGAGGGCGGTATGCCATATTGAACATTATTCTGGTCGTATTATAGCCAAGAACTATGGTCTGTTGGGGCGACTCAGCGAGCAAGACACGGCTCTCAGAGCGCTCACAACTGTATTTGTTTTAAGTATTAACGTAAATAAAACAAGTTGAGGGCCGGAGCTGTTCAGCGGCGACTGCCCATCAGAACGCTCGACGAAGGTCAGTTTCTTTAATTTAGTGTGATTTTATGGACTAAACTGGGGTTCATTTTTCGGCAAACTCTGCCAGTTAATACAAATTCGGTCCCTCTACCGCGCACCAATGTGGGTCATATAGCACGGGAGTGTACCTGTTAAATCAGAAATTATATTGAAATCCATTAGTTTAGCCTTCAAATTAGGTGATAGTAGCGATTCCTGACTCCTCATTCGGGTCGGAACGCTTAACTGCACTGACTGTTGTTACAAAGTTAATGAATTACTGGTATTTAATTTGGATCATGCTTATCTGAATTATTATTTAAGACATAACTTAACCGGGGACATAACTGAAAGTAGGGCAGTACTCACTATATCCAGGAACGATACGGGAACACAGAGACGACACACGTGCGCACGGGACGGTAGACTGGCGAAAAACTGCGGTCTTTTCACCGAGGGCAGTATTTAAACCCCCCGGCAATGACCTTGAACAGGCTAGACCTGTTGCCTAGTTATCAGATATCATCGAGACGGCCGTGCGCCTCACAAAAGTAACATAATAAGATTTCATTTAGTTTTTCCTGCAAATTTTAATATGTTAATCAAGATATCTAAAGATTTATGTGAGTTCTCTCAAATCAAATTTATATCCAAAATAAGAAAATTTAGTTGGTGTTGGAGCCATTTAAAAAGGAGTCTTTATCTGGGTAAAATGAATAAGTCTGTCAGTTGGTTATTCAATAAAATAAAAAAATCATTGATTCATAGCTTCCATGTTGTTGGTAAAACCATCATTGTACTCATTGCTTTTTGACTGTAAACTGTCATGGAGCATTTTAAGACAGGAGGCGCTTGTTAATAAACAATAAACATTTCAATATAGGCTAAAAGAATTTCAAAATTTTAAAATAATTACATTAGACTATTACATCATCCCTATCCCCAAATATGTCTAAATATGAATGCATTATTGTTCAATAGGTTCCTACAAAAGTGCAAGCTGTGTCCGGAAGGAGTAGCGCACACTTTGACGACACAAGAAGTGGTAGACATGGCGCTCCAAGTCATAACGGGTATGCAGTACCTGCATAAAAAGCGGCTCTTACATAAAGACTTGGCAACCAGAAATTGTGTGTAAGTAAAACTCAATTTCCCCTTAAAAATATTAATTTAAGAGCTTAGAATCTTAATAAGAATAAAATATAGTTATCGACCGAACCATTGCTCGAATAAGAAGTCAACTGTTTTTATCACAATTTTATTACATAAAGTGGCGGAACAAAGTAAAAGATTGATCATGTGCATCACATGTCACATTAGCACACATTAGCATGTGTGGTTGATAACATGTCATTTGACATAATAGTCAATTGAAGACGGTAAATATTATCCTCTGAATGAGATGATCCTCAGCCCCTAAACAAGGTAGTTTCCCAAGTCCACAAGGATGGGAATTCCCTCCACCAGAGCAACCCCTCCAGCAGAGCGCCAAAGCCTCAGATACGCACACAACCCTCTTTTCCTGTTCACTTTAATTTGATAGATACATTGAATACCACAGTCCAGCCATCATGTACATTGAATACCACAGTCCAGCCATCATGAAGTGAAAGAACCATCTGTCCTAATAGTAGTGCTTTGGCTTGTCACTCGTAGCTTTAGCAGCTAGCAGTAGGTGGCAACCATAAAAAAACATGGTTCGGCAAAGATATAATTGACATGAGTATGGCAATTGAAATAAAATGGCAACTTTGGAAGCCAGTGGGGCGAAGCCATAGTAGAGTTTCAAAATAAATATAGACCCATGTATCCAAATATCTATCTTGGAGCATTATATTGTATAATAAACAAATGGGAGAATATAATTTGTAAAAGAATATAATAATTTTTACCAATCTAGAAACTCCCCTAATTTGTTTTAGGATTAATCACATTTTTTAGACTGTGTCCTTTTGCCAATTATAACTTACAAAAATATTTTTGTTTAAGATATAAATATGAAAAAAATTAATGAATGCAGTTTTTGCCAATAAAACCAATAATTGGTTTTGCTTGGCCTCCAAACAAAAATTTTAGATTTCCTCTCCTATAACTTGACTTGAATATCCTGCGACCATTGACTTTGAATAAGATTCATAGTCAAAAGTTTCACTCTAGAAAATAGGTAACTTTTTTAGAGGGAGCACAATCTTAAAAGTTCAGACAATAAATTATCACTAGATTACTCAATTGCAGCTAAGCTTGCAAACACTCTGCAATCTGTGGATGACCTTAAGAACTGTATTCAAACTATGTTCATATGTTTAGTTGTAAAAAAAGAGAATTAAACTTTATCAAATGTCAGTGGGCAGCGCCATTGTTCCAAAACTTTAGCCCCTTATTGTATTTGAGTGGAGCCCTTCTTGAAATTCTGAGACTTATTGGCAGATCAACATACAGTCATTATCAAGTTATGGTGGAAAGGAAACCTCTTGCTCAACAATTATACGCATATAGTGTTAACCCTTAACAATCATGAGGCAAGCAGGACTGGCCACAATGTTGTCAGCAGCCAGTCGGAATGATTTCCGTTACGATGGTCGGACGGCCAGCTTTACTGGCCAAGTCGCACTCTACGTCAGCTCGGCATTCATCATGGCGGCTCACTCCCATGAGCTTGGGATTGTTTTTGCGCCTGGTAGCTTGGAATTGTTTTTATTGAAAACCTGCAATGTTAGCCTAGGTGAATTTTTATGATACAATTTTGCAAGCCTGCTGATCATTTAGTCAAATAACTTGTCACTAGGTTGCAGCACTGAAAAGGCATCATGCAAAATTTAGAAAAAAAAACAAAAACTTATAATATAACTCTTATTGACTAGTCCTGCTGGCTGCCCAAGCATTCGTTGGATGTTATGGTGGCCAGCACTGTTGGCCATCCAATTGCATAGGACAACTGCTGTGGAAAAGTCTGACTTCAGCGCACTAATGGTGGCGTCAGTAGAGCTGGCTACGCGATCGCTGAGGAAAAGCGGCAAATATCCAATCCGATAGCAAAGATTAAGTAATCAATCGTTTACCTCCTTTGTCCCTCCTTTTGTAGTGGTCTGTTGATTAACAAACGTCATATCATGTCGGCAGTGTGGACGACAAGCTGCGGGTGCAGATCACGGACAACGCCCTGTCGCGAGACCTGTTCCCGGCCGACTACCACTGCCTCGGCGACAACGAGAACCGCCCCGTCAAGTGGCTCAGCATTGAGAGTCTGCAGCACAAGACCTTCTCCACCGCCTCCGACGTGGTCAGTTCACAGTCAGAATTCAAGAATGAATACTCAACCTATAAATTACCTTTGTCCTTGAATTCATCACATCATTGTGACTTTGACACCTGCAAAAAGAAAGAAAATCTTCATGTTAGACTAAAGGAATTCCAGCTCAACACATTTTTAGATTTAGATGATAATAAAATTATCTATATCTTTGATAAAGGTATTTATATTTTATATAATCCAAGCTGAACCCAGCAGACAACCTTTGACAGCAGGGTAGGCAACCTCTGACGTTGCAGCAAGGTTTGGTATAGCAGGTCGTGCATTTGACTATTTACCAAAAATCACCAGTAAGTAAACATGTCATTAGATTTTATGTAAACAATATCTTGGCATAAGAATAAAATTACAACTTTGGAAGCCAGTGGGGCGGAGGGCTAGTAAAGTTCCAAATAAATACAGGCCCATGTCCATCTCTGGTATATTGGATCTATTCCTGCAAAATTTCAGCTTAATCGGTCCAGGAGTTTTCATGTGATGGAACATCAGTCACACACAAGCATACCTTTATATTTACAATATTAGTAGGATATTTAGTCCTGTCTATGTATTAGATAAACAAAATACTGATTTACGCTATGATTTATTAATCAGGAAACAAAATATTGTTTTACATCATTACTTTCACTTAACAAAATACCTTAACTATATATAATATCTTGGTCTTGATCATGGATTAACTTGTTGACGATGGTAGGAATTTTAACACATCTACTGATTTAAAAAGACAATAACACCCGAATATTTTAAAGGAGTCGCAATTGGAAATAGACTGGGTCCTCCTTTTCTGCATATGTGCAAAATATGCTCTTGCACTCAAAGGACAAACCAATCGATAACAATGTAATCAAGAAGTACAAACTAAAGACAATCTTAAATCTGTTATGAATGTGTGACATTTTATTTTGTTCAAACAACATTCGAGTGACCATGTGTGTTCCAGTGGGCGTTCGGAGTGCTGCTCTGGGAGCTGACGACACTGGCCCAGCAGCCTTACGTGGAGATTGATCCGTTCGAGATCGCGGCCTACCTCAGGGACGGATACAGATTGGCGCAACCTGTCAACTGTCCTGATGAATTGTAAGTCAAACCCATTATAACTGCTGATCTGTTAAGTTTATTAAGAATTTAATGTGATAGACGCTTGATATCAGCTCAAACCCCTTCTTTTTTCACTAAAATAAACCTTTTAATGGCATATGTTTAGGATGTCTAATAAGCTAAATATATTTAGTATGGTAATATATTTAGTACCTATGAAAATATATTGAGTATGGTAATATATTTAGTCTCGAATCACTTTAACATTTAATTCCCGAGAAAAGTTTAGTATCTTATTTCTTTTTGCTTTGGTCTAAAACGAACCAAATAATTTGTTCGTTGGTTTTGGAATTCGTTTTGGTTTGATTATTTTACCAAACTCTACTTGAACATTTTGAAAATTTTTGTAAGAACTTTTACTGAGGTTTTTAATAACTTAAGAAATGAAAAAGGTTAACCATAAAACCAAATGAGAAAAACTGAAAGATAAGAACAGGAACCAAATGTGATTCAAACACACTCTATTATTAGTTTCTTTGGTTTTCTTTTTAAATCAGCTGTCTATCTGTGATATGAGAGATTTATTCATCAAAAGAATAACATTATTGTTTTTTGAGTATCAAAACAAGCCAAAGTAAAAAATTTAACTTTGGAATCATGATGAAATATACCAACTTAATAAAAAGACGGGTGCTAATATTTGTTAAATAATCTTTTAGGCCCAAAGCAACTAAATTCCTCAAAAAAATATATTGTGTTTTATATTTTACTAATAATTTAATTCCAAGTAAATTGTTTCATCTAAATACAACTTTCCCTGATTCCAGGTTCGCTGTGATGGCGTATTGCTGGGCCATGAGTGCGGACGAGCGCCCCACCTTCTCGCAACTCCTTGTTTGTTTACAAGAGTTCTACGCTCAACTAACTCGATATGTTTAGATATTTGAACCAATCCTCGTCATTCCTACCTCTTTCTTCTTCTGTTGCTATTCTCCATTGTACTTAAGAACTATTCCAAAAATTTTATAATTTATTGTAGGAACGTTTTCTTGATAAGATTATCACTAATGAGTAATCTGATACAAAATACGTATAAGGAGGCCTTGAAACATATTTGCATAGGGAATCTTTCAGCAATTGCACAATTTTCTAAATTTACGATAAGGCTTTGTATGAATTTTTCCGTCAGTGACAGAATCAAATGTATTATACGTTCTAAATGTCTTGTTAATTGTGATATTATTTTAGAGGGATATATAGTGTGTAGAATAACCATTACTGTAGTGATTACCTTTTTCAAGAATTGTTTTGCACTGAATTTTAAATGTAGATATTTCTTTCTCCACCTATGGAAGTACAGTTGAATCAAGTTTGTAACAGTATTATTTATATGAGTATTTTTTCTTGCACCGAATAGTTTTGTTCTTAATTTTTATGATGAAAAGGTAAATACAGTTTACAGAATTAATTACAGGGTGTACATTTTTTCTAGAGATAAGGTTAAAACCTCTAACCTCAGTAAGTATAAAATCTGTTGCAAAGAAAAATATCCATACAGGCAGTATAAGAATTCCAAGTTTACCATTTTTTTCATGGTTTTAACTTTATACTCCTGAGTTTTTCACAGTTTTCTTTAATAACTTTTAATTGTCAAATTATTGTCTTAAGTTATTAAGATGGAACAAACTCTTTAGTAAAAACTATAACTGAACGAGTAAACAATAGGAAGATCAAACTGTATTTATGTGTCCTATTTAATGTTGGTGTGATTTTAAATTATTAGACAAGCTCAGGAATGTGTTAGTGTCCTCAGCAATGTGTTATAATTAATTGGCAGGCATAATTGGTGGCATTCTATCACGAGTTAGGAATGTGATATATTGGTTGATTTTGATGCAACCACCAAGTGGATGATGATGGATTAGAATCATCAAATAAAAACATAATATTACTATTAAAAAATAGTGTTTTTTTTAATTCATTGTATCAAACTAAATAACTTTCCTCCATACAAATAATATTTTTGAGAATGTTTAAAAAATAATAAGAATGGTAGCTTAAAATGTACTAGATCATTCATTACATTATAAATTTTGATGGAGGATAAAGTTTATTTTTCTTTCTACTTCAACAGATATAGACCTATACATTTACAATGTGTTATTAATAATGAAGTCCATTTGGACATTACGTAGTTTTTTCTTTATAAATTCAACTTTTTTCCTTATCGAACTAGGACAAAAATTTAACCGTAATTCTTATCTCTTTGGTTGACATCCATTATTAATTGTTATTTATTAATTTTAACTTGGGAATTGTATATACTGAACAAACTGTACATCTATATAGCTTTATTGTATATAATAAATGTATATTTACATGTGCATTGGCGATCTCATAGATTAATTATACCAAGCTTCGCGCTGGTCGGTACAAAACCCCGGTGAAATGTACATAAACTTAATTAATTGTAATTAAATGTTAAGCATTGTTAGTGATAATAGATTACTGTCTAGTGTATAATACTGTTTTGTAATTTTTATACAGGTTTACTATTTTTTGTATCTAATTTGATTATGGACTGTGTATAAGAATCTTTTTATAAGAATGACCAAAAATGTGTCTATATATATTTCAATATTGTATATAAACAAAAGTGATGCTGTTAATAAAATGGATATTTTATACATATTGACCTTTATTTCTACTAAACTATTGCCTTTTATTGAAAGAATGAAACACATTTTATTTTTCTTCCTTAATTATTAATAAGCAGGACTATAGTCAAGTGTGCTTGGCTCTCAACCCAAGGGGGGTCAAGAAAAAAATGACAAAATTTAACATTTGCTATTTTTTAGGGGGAAGCTTAGATGATTTTTGCTCACTCAACTACAGTTAATCCTATATTCTTATATGAGCAATATTTGTTTGCACAGTTATCTCAAACACTGCTCAGAGCGTTTCCTCCAAACATCCAAAGATTGAAAATAAGAAATTGAAGACTCAAAAATGTGAGTTTCTTGGCCAGAGGAAATCTAATAACAAAATAAAAGAATTTCAAACTTGTAAAATTTTAATTTTATTTAATTGGCCTTTTGTGTTGCCAGGATAATAACGAAATAAACTACAAAAAATATAAGCAAAGCAACCATAACAGCTACTTATAAAATCAGTGATCTATCTTATAGTATAGTATTGTTGTTCCAGAGTGTTGACTGAAAATTGTATAGGACATAGAGCACTAAAAAGACCATGGCCTATACTACTTTCGTGGTGTACAGTCTGGTATGTCGCCGATGGCCCCCACTAGATTAGGCGACCCTTCGCCCATGCACGCACACTCACCAGCCAGGGCAGAAGACACCTACCCACCCTCGTCTCCAGCCGGTAACTCACCACTGGCCAAGGTGGAAAAAAGGTCCAACCTGCATGTTTCTTCATTGTTCTCGTTTTATTTGCATTGAGATTTTAAAAATTGAAAGTCAAGCCAAAACACAACTTTCTTAGGCGATATTAGGCCATGAAAACCATTACTTTGATAACTGTTTGCAAAATGCTGTAAAAAATAAATAAAATATACTATACTTATCTAAGGGTCATGGAATAAAACTTGTTTTGTAAAATTGGGGCTATTTTTCCCCAATACTCATTTGGAAGAACACATGTCACTTAGTTTAAAGTAAGCAAATAGCTTAGGTTAGCAACCTCCAGAAATGAAAATACCCCCGTTGCAGCACTTTAGAAGGAAAAATGTTTAACCTAACCATTCATGAGAAACTTTAACAAAATTCATCAGAATTTCGATATGAAGTCACTATAAAAGAACAACTTTCATAAGAAGTACATTTTTTAAGTCCCCTTGAACTTGTAATCAACTTGGTGACTTTATAAAACAGACCTCGACAGCCCCTTGATAACAATTCTGTTCATAACTTGAAAGTCTTCTTATAAAGGTTCTACTGTATGTTTAAGAAGAAATGTATAGTCAAGTCTCAATAACTTAAACCTCAATGACTTAAAATCCTCGATAGCTCAAATTATTTTTTATTTCCTCGGAAAAACCTGTTGAAATAAAAGTCATGCATAGCTCAATATTATTTTTCCTACAACCGCGCACAAAGTGTCAGTTTACGCACCGAAAACCAATCATAAAACAGCTGTTTACTGAGGAGCTAGCGATTAAGGCTTTGAAAGTCTTTGGAGCAAGGGCAAAAGTCTTTTGCGCTCGCCACGTGATTACTTTCTCGTTTGCCAGCTGATTTTGCATTGTTACTCGCCCAACAGCGCTCCTTTCCGCTTCCGACTTGGCTCGACTTGTTTATAAACTCAAACTTGCGCATTCAGCTACAATGGATGTAATAAGTGATAATGAATTCGGACTTACTCCACCTGATATTAGTGATTTAGTGAAAGAAGTTTCATGAAACTTATTACCTCATAAATCCAGAAACCTAAGAAAAGAAATACAGTAGAGCGCCGATTATCCGAACGTCGGTCATCCGAACCGTCGGTTAACCGAACCCCGTAATAATTCACACTTTGAACATGATTCTCAAGCAATTCAAATTTGCGCGCAAAAAAAAGTGTTAGGGCCAAAGCAAAAACAAATTTTGGACTTTTTTTCTAAATAAAAAGCATATAGTGTACTGTATCTATGTATGATAAATTGTTTTTTTTTTTAATTCATACCCATGTATTCTGATCGATTTCACAATAAAATTACGTGAATCATTTTTGTTTGATCATTTTTTAGCCTCTTTACTAGTAAGAATTATGTTACATATATAATTTTTAAATTTTGTCTTTTCATGTCTGATTATCCGAATATTCAGTTATCGGAACACCCCTTGACCCCAATTAGTTCGGATAATCGGCGCTCTACTGTATGAAGAATTTATGCAATCATAATGGCGCATTCAGCTACAATGGACGTGAGTAACTGTGATTGTATTTATTGTTTGGGAAATTAAACTGCAGTTGTAGGAAAAATTTAGTATGTATTTCGCTGTGGGGGGCTGTGGTGCCCCCCTACCGCACTCCCCTTAAACCATTTACATTGTCCTATCAATTTACCAAAAATACTAATATCAATAAAATTACATTACATTACCATTAAGACGCCAACTACCAGTAAGGAGTATGTTAACCCATTTCTGCCCACTGTCTACATTTGTAGACACTGACTTTAAAATTTTTTATCACGGATACAATTTAGTATTTGAAACAGAGAGTATTTTATTTTTATCTATTGGTATCTCTGCTAAGCAGCTACAGTGTTTGCCATCATTTTGTAGTATACATGTGAGTAGGAAATTTGAGATTAAGAACCTCTGCAAGGCAAGCCATGTCATATTTTTAATCCTACGTGTTATTACTATTAATATTTTGATTTTTATTGAATGTATAATTGTTTAGATATATTCAGGACCTATTACAACAATACAAATGTAGCTTAGTTTATTTTTTCATAAGAACATACTTTTATTCCTTTGGAAAAACTGATGTCGATAAATCGCTACCCGCGCTACGCGTCGTGCGGTATATGTTCAACTCAAGCGAGAAAGACCTACTTTACACTCTTAATAGATAAATAACTATTACAGTCATGGTTTAGCTATGTAAGCAGAAGTAACGCAAAAAATCAACTCTATTACTTGAAGTTCAGTAGTTGGTTAATTTAAGACCGTTTTTAAGTAAGTAACTAACTAACCTTCTAAGATTTGTAATATATTATTTAAATTGTATTCTTTGTATATTTATCCAATTAGAATAAAATAAGAATAAGAAATATTGTTGATCAACACAAATTGGTTACAGACAAAGTCAACATGGACTTTTTACAATTTTAAACACACTTTTACACACTATACAGGTACACAAAATAAATATTCTAACACCTAAACATAAATAAATAATCTAAATCAAAATATAAGTCAAAGTTTAATTCTACATATCAAAGTTAACTCAACGGACCTCCTATCTAAGGAACATGTCGGCCTTAGTCAAAATCAAGACCACAAGATCGCACCACAATCATCCTACACTCATCCTTCACTCATATTCACCTAAAAATACTCCTTCCTGGTAGTTGGCGTCTTAATGGTAATGTAATGAAATTTTATTGATATTAGTATTTTTGGTAAATTGATAAGACAATGTAAATGGTTTAAGGGGATTGCAGTAAGGGGGCACCACAGCCATTAGAGACATGCCTATCAATTCCCGATAGCATAACTAAGCAACACTAATTAGCTAATAACACAACTTTCCGAGACACACTCATCTTCTGTAATGTGTGTTACACGAGGGGCTTTCTTTTCGGAGTAATAACTGGATAATGACTTAATAGATCATAGGTAGCAAATTAAAGATATTTTTTGTAGGTTTACCAATTTGTCTCAGAATTTTAAGAAAGAGCATCACTTAGGTGCAGTAAAGTGCTGAATTTTCAGAATAGTAGTGTCATCCGTCGACTCTAATCGAAACTCAGTACATTTGTTCACAATTTAACATATTGACATGAGTTAAAATACTGCAGTTCTAAACATTAACCACGACTGCAGCACTTTTATAAAAAAAATCTCCTAAGTGTTTGGTATAAGAAGCTTCAAACGAGTAATCTAGAACAGGGGTTTTTTTTAAACGCAACCCTTGTTTAAGATTGAATAATGCACATATTATTCAGACAAAATAAATATTGTTTTGTTAGTTTTTACATTTTATACAACCTATTTTTTCAGTTTGATTACATTTTGCTTACATTGTCCAAACAATCCGCCATGGATATTTATACAAAGTTGTGCTTTCTTTATCAAATACCTGAACACGCGTTTCAACGTACCCTTTCAATTTCTTGTATTAAATTTGTAATGTTCATTTTCAGCTGCTGAATATCCTGTGGGTTGTTTTTGTAGGCCTTACTTTTTATGTGCCCCATGTCCTCAAAGAAAATAATTTATTAGGGCCAAATCCGGGGATCTTTGGGGTTTTATTCCTTTACTGATAAAATATAATTTTGGGTTGCGTTAAAAAAACATCCTGTATAATCTTTAATAGATGTGGTGGGAAATGATGCGTAAAGGATCAATAAATCCAGGGATTATCTGATGGTCATCCATGAGAAAATTTTTGTTGTGGAATAGATTGGTAATTTACAATTGAAAATTACTTCTACTAAAGTGAAAGAAAAGCTATATTTATTGAGGAAACCATAGCTCTTTCTATGCAGCTATTGTCTTCCCTTATTTGTGTTGTTATATTGACCTCGCAGTGGCAAGGCAGCAGTGAATAGTTCTGTCCCATGGGTCTGTCCCTAGATTTACTCTCTGACTGGGCGGTAGTTAGATGAGTGCCAAAGCGTTTGCTGAAGTGCTCAAACTGCTCATCCTCTACACACACTCCCCCACACGCCCAGTAATGATCCAGAGGGGAGAAGCGTTGAAATGAGTCTATGTAATATAAGCAAAAACATATTCTGAAGCATTTTATGGGACAGTAAAACTTTATTTGATACGCACATGGTGTGCATACAAGCGGCGTTTTGACTTGAAATTGTGGTACTTCTAAACTCTTTATGAGGACGCAAAAACTGAATTACTTTCCGTTTATAAATATGTTGTAGCTTATGGAAGAGTCCATCATCTGTATCCCGGGTACGAAGTCAACGCATTCTGTTGTTTTATTAGATTATTTTTTTTAGTTATTTAATTAGAAAAATAAATCTTTAAGTCTTAATTGATTCCAAAATATAAGAAATGTGTATAATGTAAAACATAATAATGAAGCATGATAATAATTTTTTACATTTTAATAGCATTGTTAAAACATATTCGACTAATATTTTTCATGTTTAACTATGACGTTTAAAATATTCATTCACGTAGTTCATGTGAGAATAAAAAACTATTAAAATGTTTTATCTGTTATTAAAGAGAAGTTTGGTTTGTGTATTGATTGGTTTTACTCCATCATTGAATTAAATTGTTTGGCTGATAAAAAGTAGAGCTTCATATTTATCAAACTACTATATATGCATTGAATCAAACACAAGTCTTCAAGGACAAGGGTTCATAATAACATTTTACTGACAGGAAATTAAACTAAATAGTTCTAAATAATCAACTAAAATTATCACTAGTCCGTAATCACCAAACTGTAAGTTGGTATCAAAGCGTTCGTATCACAAATTAACGAATTTTAATTTTTTATCTTAGGATTGGATCAAATGAATGTCCATGGGAACACGAAAAAAGAACGCCTTCTAAGCCTCAGATACTACTTCACGGCGAGGCTACATTCAATAGCAGCGAGGATTGGCAGGCGCAACTAATATCCCAAATCACTAACTTTCTTTCGCGAAGCGAGTTAGGATATAAGTGTATGTAAAGAGAGTTTGAAATGTGATTTTCGAATAAAGATAAATAAAAAATAAAACAAGTAATTTTAGTGAATTTTTTATTTTGTACTTTTGGTAAGCGAACAATTCATATTTCAAATTAGTGTTTACTACGACTAGAATTTCAAGACCTCTTTCCTTACAAATTTTATTTACAAACTCTCTCTGTTCGTGAATAATTCAGAATAAGAATTAATTACTTTATTCTATTATTAACTTGAGACATATATTTTTTCAAGGACAACAACTTCACAACAGTTTAAATTACTAACAATTTAAAATTATTATATTTTGATTGTGTAAGTTGACATCGAAGTGATTACTACAGCTTAAAATCGATAACCATGCCATATCTATATTTTAATTATCTATACTAAATTTAATTTGCAGAGCCAGAATTCTATTGCCCTTCTCCCACAGTTCTGAGCCGATTTTAGCGAATTTCCCCTATAGGGAAGAAGCTATTACCATAGGTCTCATGGTAAGACCTAAGCCCCAGACCATGATAACTTCTTTTCGTTTTAGGGCCCCCAGAAGCAAAAAACACCATTCGTTCGAAATTTTATATATATATATATATATGTGTGTGTGTGTGTGTGTGTGTGTGTGTGTCTGTGAGCACGATAGCGGCCGTAAAAATGGTCCGATCTTAATGAAATTTGGTACAGACATGTAAAGTGGGAATCCCTCGGACGAGTTCGTAAACCAGCCCGATTGGACCACCGGAAGGGGGGGTAAAGGGGGATAAACCCCCCCAAAAAGGGGTTTTTTGAGTTTTTTACATAGAAAAATAAAATCTGCCGAATTTTTGTTGGCACCATTGAATTCAGCTTGAAAAAACAAACAATTTAGTATGTTGAATTACTGCTCTATGTCCATTGGTTACCGAGGTATTGAAAGTGGTAAACACAGTACGTTGTCCCAATGTTAACCTTATGGGAAATAAGTAAAATTCTATATCTCGGTTATTTCTCAACATATATAGATAAAACTTGGTAAATAGCTTCTTCTAGTTCAGATCTACTAAATAATGAATTGAAACAACCCAGTTTTAATATACCTGTAGCAGCAAACCTGCATACTCATTCCCTATGTTATTCTTATGGAGCTTACAAAAAGATGTCAAATCTTGCTATGTTGGATTGAAATATGTTGTTTTGGATTTGAAATTCGCTGAGTTTGCAGGTCTGCTGCAACGGGGGTATTAATAATATTAATGTGTCCTTGGAAAGAGCCTGGCGTGCTTGACACTGCAAGAAACAAAATTTACGAAGGTCAGACATAAAGGAAAGCCCTAGAAGGCCTTGATGGCCTTAATGTTCAGTCATTGACTTTGAATCTGTATAGTGAAAGGTTTCGTATTCGTCAATAAGATTTAACAAATACGAATAGAAATTTCAAGTTAAACAATTAAGCTCCAGTTTAACACATGTTTTATACAAAGCCAAAAGTTTTAAACCATTGTATATGTAAATAGGTCTTATATACTGAAGGGCTTGCTATATATGTACATTTTAAAGTATATATTCGGTTAGGTGCTCTGTCCCCTATACAGACCATCGATGCAGGACATCTAGGGTATGTCCCTATTACACACGCCAGGGTACTTTCATAACAGCCTTCTGAAGTTTTAACCATATTTAACTAATTTAGATGTTTTGTTGGAAATATTTCGAAGTAGAGTTTCGCAGAGGAAAAATATAATCGTCAAAGTTAAAAGAAAGGCTTTAGTTCTCAAATTTTCCCATTTCCTCTTAAGATTTAATATCGGAATTCAAAGAAAAACAGCTTTTTGGGGTAAATAAAGTTATTTCAGTAAAACTATAGTACGCTTGTACTGAAACTCCAACCGTTGAATGATTATCTAAAAGGGCAGCGCAAATTTATACTACTGGACATCTACATTTAAAACGCGAGGGGGTCTGGTTTCTCTTGGAGTCATAAAACAATGACAGTAGGCCGGATTTTAATTATTAAGATGTCAAATTAAATTTATGTTTATTATTTACAATTTTCTCACTCATGAAAACCCTCAGTCGCCCTGTCGCCCGAGAGGGACAATAGCGGAAAGCTTTCATTACTACGGAACAACACCAGGAATGACTCATCACCTCATCATAACAGCAGTAATTGCCGGGCTTGTACTCCCCCACCCCGGTATCTCTATACAGACCTCACTCCGGGCTCATCCAGCGAAGGTACAAGGTATTTTGAGTGGATTGCCAATAAATATGGCCATAAGGATCCACCCCCTGGCCGCTTGGAGGGGATGCATATAAAGAGACGCACTTTACTCTGTTATTGCATTTTGGCGGAAGGTCGTTTAGGGGCGGGGTGGAACGCATTAACGATTGTGTATTTAATGACAATCAATTTCCCCGTTGAAGTGTTTGAGTTTGAGAGCCAGTTTTCCTCCCCACCGGATTTAGTTGTTTAGTCATGGTGATTCTGTTTATTTATGGCGTCCGCCCAGTATTATTGTATAGTGGGTCCCCGGGTTTTATTCTTGCCCGCGAGCCCCTAGGGCGTGGGATGAGTCGCCTGGCAGCTTCCGGGAGCGTACTGTTCAGCTGAGATGGCTGGCAAAGAAAAATCTTATTCATAGACTGCAGGAAAATAAAAAGATATGGTTATTATTGGGGATTTATTGTTTGGACTCGACTTTATAATTTATTTGTCCTGAAACTATATGCTGGGATTATCTTCTTACCATGCATAGTAATACTGGTTCCGATTATAACGAGGCATTTCCTTTACAAATTCCCACTCCGAATTTAATTTTTGTCATACAGTCGAAAACTCATTAATTATGTTCCGGAGCTTTCACCTACGGTTGTCCCGAAAATGCCAACCGAATTAACACTCATAAAAGTAATGGTTGGCCATTAAACCCCCTTCACGATCGTGTAACGGTGATGCAGACGCGAGCGGGTCGACTAGCGGTACACCTGGGGACTTTTAGTGTCTCCGGAACCTCCGTAGCCTCGGGCCTCTGTACCCCTGGCGGCAAGGAAGTGCAGCTGGGGTGCATAGGCCCTTTGGCTTATGTCCGCATTCGCTGGCTGCTAGGGTATAGTGTTACGTAGAGTCTGGAAGGTGGATCAAGTGTTTCTAAAGCCTACGAACTCGGTATTTTCGTTACTTATTTAAATGTTTGGAATTTGGCATACGATAATTATATTTTTAATAATGAAAAGCGTAATTCGTCGCTTTTTTATTGCAGCAATAATTGATACTATATTAGAAGTGTGACTTCCATGGCCATGTCCATAGCTCTTTTTAAATAAAACGGGTTGTAAATAACATATACAGTTACTAATGGTATTTAAAAAAGTCATTAATTACTTATATTAATTGATTTTTTGGAAGGTTTCTTCCGTTTCATTGTCCATGAGACTGCCTATTATGGAACATATAAAGTCAACGATAACCTTTTAAAATATTAACAATTTGTAACATTGTTTGACCGATTTTTTTTAAATTCATAGCTCCAAATGCAAAATTTACCATGATTTGTGGCAAATGTTTAGACATTGAAGGATTCAAATTTAACATTTAATATTTAATTTCTTTACACAGTCTAGTTTTTTTTAGGCGAAATTAAAGTAGAACCAACAAGCTAACTAGATCCTCAATGAGAGAGTAGGACAGTTAGAGTAAACACCGTTTTGAAGACTAGGAGGCCGGGCCTGCGATGTGCCTCGAGGCAATGTATTCATTGCTCGAGGAGACAGGATTGCAACGTCTGGAGTGACCGCTCATGTGGAGGAAAAATTAATTTGGGAAAGAAAGTCTGCTCGTCTTGCATGTGCGAAGAACACGTCAACCGTTTTCCCTATTACGATAATGAACATAGGCACTTTTCACCTAATAGAGCTTGAAAAAGAAATACTTCTCGTGAGTCTGAAACCTTGTCTCATAACTACGAAACGTTTCTATTTAACATTAGAGTATTTTCAGCAATTCACCCATAGTAAACGTAGAACTAGACTCTTAATATCTAAATCATGAAATTAATTGCTAAGTAGTGATTTAAATAATAATCAGGAGGAATTACATGGTTGATTACCGATTGTTGAAAGTCATGGCCTCCACGGTCATCTAGACGTCCTTGAAGCGCATCAAATCTGATAGGTTTTGTCGTCAATGAACTTCGGATCATTACTGAAAATGTCCTTGGCTCTCTTCTGCACTTTCCGATCAACCAGGTGGTTTGAAATGTTGTACATGTTTTGCATATCACAATACTGAGATAATATGGTTAAATAAGGTAAAAAGGTTAAAAAAACTACTTAGTGATAAAAATGTATATTTTACACCCATTTAGTAAAAATAGGTTAACTGTGTCTTTAACCAAACCATGTTGCGTGGTCAGTAACAGTTTCTATTTTGTCTTTTGAAATTTCAGTCATATCTTAAAGATTAACCTTTCCATCTTGAGTAATGTAAAGGAGTCCAGATCCATACGCCACTAGATAATTATGCTTAACACCTAACGACTATTTTTTAAAAATAAATAAGTATTTCGTCATTGGAAAATCATCAGCTACATCAATCACTGTACTGGCCAATGCAACCATTGGCAAAATTTTCAGCTACAATAATAGAGACAAACGACAATATCAAGCTAATCATTTCTATCACATTTGGGCAAGGATGGACGTTATCCCAGTTAAATCCCATAGCACATGGTACAAATAATCTTTATCACAATATGCAAGAAAGATATACAGTATAACTTCGTTTTTTTCCTTAGAATACGTCAATTTCAGGTTTTAGGCTTCAAAATATCTGTTTGAAATTAATCTTTTATTCATGTTCTATCTATCAATAACTAAAATAGAGGTGATATTTCTATTAAGATAAGCACTAAAATTCAAATTTTCCACAAAGGTTGCTTATGTATCTGTTAAACACACATTGGTAGCAACAAACAAAACTTACTAGGAAATTCAGGACATTCAAGGTTAAATATTAAATTGTAGGCTTGGCTATAGAATTTAGAGATGTAAATAAAATGAAACATTTATGAATCAAACTTTCCACGTCATGCATAAGTAAGTGCGAAAGTCGTACTTAAATTTTGTGTTTAGTACGTTATTACCAATTAAAAACACATTTTCAGGATTTCATACTTGAGGATAAGGAGATATCTGGGTACCACAAGGAGTTCTTGTAATTAATCGTGAGTTTATATTTTTGTGTTAAGTATTTTTTTATCAAAAACTGTTTTTACAAGAGATTCATTATTAGGTTAAAAAAGAGGAAAATCAAACAAATGCTTAACACTATTTTATTTCACTAACCTAAATAAATAATCACAACCATTGGGTCTCAGCAAGGAAAAGTGAACACATTTGTCTTTTTTGCAAGTAGAAACTCCAAATAAAACTTTTGAGAAAAAAGACGAAGACTTCCAAGAGCCCATTATTCCCGTATGTCCGACGTCGGTGGGAGATTCATCGAGGGGGCCGGAGCCCCGGTTGTCGCAGTGGCCTGCGGCCAGGTCTAGGCCTCAGGCCCGGGGACCTCCTCCACGAGCCCGCGCACCTCGTTGTCGCGCACCCTGTCGGTCAGTTGCTGCACTATGAACTCCTCGCTCTCCCGCAGCGCTCGCAGTCCGCTGTCCGCGTCCTCCAGGGAGTCGTTACCCTCCGTCCGCTGCGGCACCTGCAACAAAATACAGGGAAGTTTTTTAAATAATGAAATTTTAAGTATTTATTCTAACGTTCACTGTATGAATAAATCTACACTCGTACGTATTTTTCATTCCTTGAAACGCTTTCGTGAATCCTCAAAAACCAGTACTGACGTATACTATGGTATCAATACTAACAATGACAAAGAAAATCGTTCAATTTCGTAAAAATTATTAGTTTCATGCAACATTTTAATTGGTAGTATAACATATTACTTAACTTTAGAGGAAAATAATCAGATCACACGTGCTTTAGTTTCTTATAAATTCATTGTTATGCCGAAATCAGCCACCCACGAACTATTTTAGGCAATACGTAAATCACGCTACGGAGCCACAGACCCCTTGCACCCTTCGTGAAGTCCTGGGGGTCCGCGAGGCATTTTTTTGGGAACCACCGTTCTGGTGTCGCGAAGATGCAACAGCTGTTTTACTGGGGTTTCCTAGTGATAATACATAGTAGGCCTACGTCACGCAGGCGTCAGTTCCTCGATGTCCTTCCCTCGACGTCTTGGTTGTTTATATCCTGACTAAGGACGGCGTCTGGCACCAAGGAGGAGTCTGGCACCTAGAAGTGCATTACACCAGAAGTCTCGCCGTCCTGGATGTAGACTGGGATGTAGCCCGGCAGGAGTCCTACACCTAGCAACGCACTCACCTCAGCGACGTCGGTGTCCATCTTGTCCTGTGTGGGGCTCTGGTCCAGCGCCTCCGATAGAGTCTCCACGTCGGGCGGAGTCTCGCCGTCCTGGATGTAGACTGGGATGTAGCCCGGCAGGAGTCCTACACCTAGCAACGCACTCACCTCAGCGACGTCAGTGTCCATCTTGTCCTGCGTGGGGCTCTGGTCCAGCGCTTCCGATAGAGCCTCCACGTCTGGCGGAGTCTCGCCGTCCTGGATGTAGACTGGGATGTAGCCCGGCAGGAGTCCTACACCTAGCAACGCACTCACCTCAGCGACGTCAGTGTCCATCTTGTCCTGCGTGGGGCTCTGGTCCAGCGCTTCCGATAGAGTCTCCACGTCGGGCGGAGTCTCGCCGTCCTGGATGTAGACTGGGATGTAGCTCGGCAGGAGTCCTACACCTAGCAACGCACTCACCTCAGCGACGTCGGTGTCCATCTTGTCCTGTGTGGGGCTCTGGTCCAGCGCCTCCGATAGAGTCTCCACGTCGGGTGGAGTCTCGCCGTCCTGGATGTAGACTGGGATGTAGCCCGGCAGGAGTCCTACACCTAGCAACGCACTCACCTCAGCGACGTCGGTGTCCATCTTGTCCTGTGAGGGGCTCTGGTCCAGCGCCTCCGATAGAGTCTCCACGTCGGGCGGAGTCTCGCCGTCCTGGATGTAGACTGGGATGTAGCCCGGCAGGAGTCCTACACCTAGCAACGCACTCACCTCAGCGACGTCAGTGTCCATCTTGTCCTGCGTGGGGCTCTGGTCCAGCGCTTCCGATAGAGTCTCCACGTCGGGCGGAGTCTCGCCGTCCTGGATGTAGACTGGGATGTAGCTCGGCAGGAGTCCTACACCTAGCAACGCACTCACCTCAGCGACGTCGGTGTCCATCTTGTCCTGTGTGGGGCTCTGGTCCAGCGCCTCCGATAGAGTCTCCACGTCGGGTGGAGTCTCGCCGTCCTGGATGTAGACTGGGATGTAGCCCGGCAGGAGTCCTACACCTAGCAACGCACTCACCTCAGCGACGTCGGTGTCCATCTTGTCCTGTGAGGGGCTCTGGTCCAGCGCCTCCGATAGAGTCTCCACGTCGGGCGGAGTCTCGCCGTCCTGGATGTAGACTGGGATGTAGCCCGGCAGGAGTCCTACACCTAGCAACGCACTCACCTCAGCGACGTCGGTGTCCATCTTGTCCTGTGTGGGGCTCTGGTCCAGCGCCTCCGATAGAGTCTACACGTCGGGCGGAGTCTCGCCGTCCTGGATGTAGACTGGGATGTAGCTCGGCAGGAGTCCTACACCTAGCAACGCACTCACCTCAGCGACGTCAGTGTCCATCTTGTCCTGTGTGGGGCTCTGGTCCAGAGCCTCCGATAGAGTCTCCACGTCGGGCGGAGTCTCGCTGTCCTGGATGTAGACTGGGATGTAGCTCGGCAGGAGTCCTACACCTAGCAACGCACTCACCTCAGCGACGTCGGTGTCCATCTTGTCCTGTGTGGGGCTCTGGTCCAGCGCCTCCGATAGAGTCTCCACGTCGGGCGGAGTCTCGCCGTCCTGGATGTAGACTGGGATGTAGCCCGGCAGGAGTCCTGCACCTAGCAACGCACTCACCTCAGCGACGTCGGTGTCCATCTTGTCCTGTGTGGGGCTCTGGTCCAGCGCCTCCGATAGAGTCTCCACGTCGGGCGGAGTCTCGCCGTCCTGGATGTAGACTGGGATGTAGCCCGGCAGGAGTCCTGCACCTAGCAACGCACTCACCTCAGCGACGTCGGTGTCCATCTTGTCCTGTGTGGGGCTCTGGTCCAGCGCCTCCGATAGAGTCTCCACGTCGGGCGGAGTCTCGCCGTCCTGGATGTAGACTGGGATGTAGCCCGGCAGGAGTCCTGCACCTAGCAACGCACTCACCTCAGCGACGTCGGTGTCCATCTTGTCCTGTGTGGGGCTCTGGTCCAGCTCCTCCGATAGAGTATCCACGTCGGGCGGAGTCTCGCCGTCCTGGATGTAGACTGGGATGTAGCCCGGCAGGAGTCCTGCACCTAGCAACGCACTCACCTCAGCGACGTCGGTGTCCATCTTGTCCTGTGTGGGGCTCTGGTCCAGCTCCTCCGATAGAGTATCCACGTCGGGCGGAGTCTCGCCGTCCTGGATGTAGACTGGGATGTAGCCCGGCAGGAGTCCTGCACCTAGCAACGCACTCACCTCAGCGACGTCGGTGTCCATCTTGTCCTGTGTGGGGCTCTGGTCCAGCGCCTCCGATAGAGTCTCCACGTCTGGCGGAGTCTCGCCGTCCTGGATGTAGACTGGGATGTAGCCTGGAAGCGGTGGCAGGTACTGGCGCTGGCGGGCGGGCGCGGCTTCTAGAACAAGGGAGAGTTTTTTTTTAAGAATATTGCCTTGATATTGTTATTTAATTTGGGATTTACAGTGTGGTATCTGGGTAATGAATTGTGTTATGAAATCTTGGGTGACATGGCATCAAGTAATATAAAATATACCGTAATTTATTAAGAGTGTTGTCGTATGTGAGATGAGTGAGGTCGTATTAAAGTGAAAAATATTGGTGAATGTAGTATTTTGCACAACAATTAGCATGAAAAAAACTGCAATTGACATTCGTTTGCTATGTTATCTCTGTAATATTATAAATAAGAGGTGGTTTATGTTTATTATAAGGGGTAAACGCAAAACTAACAAACCATCCAGGTTAAAGGTTTGCACGTTAAACTGATTCAACTCACAGACCTATTCACTACCTTAAAAATAATCTCGGGCTTCGCCTCATATGCTTTAATAAATACAGTACCAAGTGGACCAAGCCTTGCTCGGTATTATATCATGTTTTCCAATTCATTCAAGTTTATGCAATTACTATAAAATATATCAGGGTGATAAAATTTATGGATAAACACTTTTTTATTATTCCATGCAATCTTCATCCCACACTCTGATGGCCGTAGATGGCCGAAGATTGCAGTCCCTTGGATGATGTAGTTTGCAAACAGCTGTTATGATTACTTTATTTTTTTACACTTTCCTTGTTTATTTGGTTGCTATAATCATGGCAACTCATATTATGAGCTCAATATTAAAATTTTACAACTTTAAAATTCATTTTATCACGTTCTTAGATTTTCTTTGGCTAAAGAATCTGTATAGCACAGTTTTTAATAATAAATTTACTTATTTCAAGACTGAAGGAAATCGTCGGTGCCGTTTTTGAGATCGTTGTACAAACAAGCAAGCAAGCACACACGTACGCTAAATAACATTGCTCATATAAGAGTATAGGAACTTTTACTAATTTTTTTTTTATTTTAGTAGTTTTTATTTGGCTTCCATGGGGACTATTGTTAATTTCCCCGTTTAACTGTGCGAAGAATGGGTAATATAGTGTATAAAATTAATAGTATCTGTAGTGCTACTTCATTAAATCTAAATCTCTTTAATAATAGGAAATACGGGTTTCAAATTTTCACGTATTGCGTGATAAACTGGTTTAAAACAATGCTCGTTAATTATCATTACTAATAAGTCAATTTGTGTTTACGTTTTGAATTCTAATAGTTTTCTTGAAAGAAGAGAACTGAACACAGTTACACAATAGAGGCAACTATAAACATTTACTGATTTTACTGTAATTCAGTTGTGTAATTTCTCTGTGCTGCGAGTTCGCAGGTGCTTCGTGTGGACCAGGTCCAGCGGATGCGGAGGCTAAGGCGCCGAGGCCATTACCTCCAGATACCGTATCGGCCATTAAACAAGCCTCTAATAAAATCGCCATTAATATGAGCTTACCGTCTTCACTCAACAGAGCAATGCCTCAAGGAAGGATAACGACCTTTACAATCGACACCGAGCAGTAAAATATTAACCACCGTGAATTAACGAGTTTAAATGTGAGGATTCCCAATGTTCACTGGAGTGGAATAAAAACAATAATTGCTCACGACACAAAACCTCCTCTTATATAGCAGCGATTAAATTTTAATACTTCTTGAATAGGTAAGTAAACTCTCCACATTACGATTCCACTGAGACTAAAATGATAGCCAGTTCAAGCAACATATGACTATACCTTTTACAAGTAGGCCTAGACTAAGAAAAGCCCCAAAATAGAGACACGAATGATTTATACCTAGAAGACGTAAGAAAATTATAAAAAGTGCTTCGTTAAAATCAAAATTAAACCAAAAAATACGTTATTCGAAGAAAGATAAAAGTTACAAAGAGAGAAATATCTTGTTCAAGAATCCAGACAGATCACTTTACTTTAGTTCGTTTGGATGTTTTCTCATAGAGATGGGCTTCGGCTAACATTGGTAGAAGCAGGAAGGTACGAGACATACTTTATTACTAGTGTAGGACCAAAAATAAATCCTCGTAGTGCTCTATTGCAGCCGTGCTCCCGGTTCTACTCTGTCCGCTGACGCGGATCTCCCCGCAGCAAGGCACCGCGGTCCATATCACGCGCGCCTCGACCGCGACCCGGTCACCGCGGTAACGGTGCCGGTGCGGCCAGATATCCGGGCCACAACGGTGCTCGACATTCACTCGGCGGAGGAAGCTGAGCGGGAAGAAGGGAAGGGAACGACCTCAGAGGCCGGGGCGAATCTGCGAAATCGGTAAAAACAGTACAGAACTACAGAACCCGATTACATACAATCGCAAAGGATAACGGAGTGTTGAGATGATGCCCCCGTTACGTATAATTTTGCGTTGATACGTTTGTTCCCTTTATGATAAATGTTAATTTGCGATGGCCGAATTGATAAATGGGGATTAGGAAAGCAAAGTATTTGAATCCAGGCCCGTTTAGACTACACTGGTTGCCAGCGCTAACGATCAGCTGTTGATAGGAAGCCGCTACCGTCAGCTTAATAATGTGAAGACAAATGTTGATAGATGGTGTTTCTACCAGCGCTACTATAGGCGTATTTTAGACTTGGCCATTGTTATCCGCCACACTTATCGGCCACTGCTACCGCTAACTGTGTCAGCTCGGGCAACTGCAACGGGCACAGTTCCCGCTAACTCCGCAACCATTCTCCGAGCCATTTATGGAATACCCCCGTTGTAGAATACTTGCAAATAATTTAAAATGCTAGAATGAATTATTTACACGTAGCCTCACTTCAAGGCACATTTATGAACGTACGTCCGTAAATTTGCAAAAATATTATCCGTTATAATAATATATGAAGTGAGCATGCAGGTTAGCAGTCAACAGAAATTCAAAAATGGGTAATTGTCGGCTAAAATCCAGTAAATCTCGACAATCCAAGCTTTATGAAGATATGTTGAGAAGTAAACAACCTAAACAATGTTTAAACGCAAATTAACATTGGGAAGTTGGCTACGCAGGTTTTTTGCCTCAGGAATATAATGCCTCAGGAAAATATTTGAGAATTTTAGACCATAATCAGGTACGTCTTAACTTGGTTAAAGCCAAGTCTTATCATGATATGACGAGAAATTACGGTGATGAGAAACTACACCGGTTTTCCCCCTTAACGTTAACGTGGTGAGTGAGTATGTAGGTTTGCTGCCACGGAAATGTAAAAAGGGGATTACAGGCCATAATTCGCTACATCTTAACTATATGAGGCCACATGCAACATTTCGTCTATAAATCAATAGAAATAAGTGAGATGTAATATTTTATTATTTTCCATAAGGTTGACATTCAGACAACGTACTCTGTTTACCTCTCTCAGTATCTTGGTAACTGATGGAAATAGAGTAATGCTAACTGCAATGCGCGCCCATGCGGTGGCCGGTAACTGTGGCCTAGTGTAGAAGGGGTCTCAACTGCCACCCACTACTAAACAGCTTATCGTCAGCGTGGCAATCAACCTAATGTAAACATGCCTTTGTATTACAAGAAGCGGTTTCTTTAACGAACTATTTATCACTATTGCTTGCTTGAGTTTGTAATCTAAAAACTTTTCAACTTAAATTTTTAATATTTTAACTCAAATTGTATTTTTACGACTTAAAAGAATGTTTAGCCCCCTGTTTAGTCCCAGTTTTTCATGTCTCAGTTTAGCATGTGGATCATACGAAATGACCAAGTGGAACGCTGTTGTGTTGTGTGAAAGCATCCAAAAGGCTACATACAACTAATTTGAATCGCATGGCTCCTTATCGCAAGGCAGCAGCCGTATCAAAACTGCTTTGAGTGTGAGGGGCCTAAGTAATTTCAGGACATCCCAAAGGCCTTTAGCCTTAAACAGAATTAATATAAAGCTTTACTAAAAAAACGCCCTCAGGCTATAAAAGCTTTTAATTGAAAGGTTAAGCTAAAAAACTTAGGAAATACTACCAATTCATACTAATTTCGCATCCTGCATATAACAAATAGAACTCATTTTCTTGCAGGTAACAGTAAATGTTTATTGATACCGATTTTACTTAGCCTCTTAACTTTAAACAATTTACGATTAAAATTCAAAACTAAGTTTAAATACACTTTTACTTCCTTCTAAGGGTCACTTAGACTTGTTATTGTATGCCTAAGTTGTAGAGGTAAACAATCTGTGAAATGTTTGTTTTGTAAAGTTATTTTTTAATATCGGGCGTTCGGTAGGGCAAAAAATATTTATCATCACACCAACTAAGAGTGACTTTTCGATACTAATTCATTTTGTCCATCTGTAAAAGTTAAGTTCGTACGGAAAGGGTCACTTAAGGCCTTTATTTCAATAAAGGCTATTCCACTGCGAGCGCAGACATTTGCCGGGAATAAATTTGTCTTGCGTAAAATCTCTTAAAAGTTTTTTAAATATATTTTATAAATAGGACCTAATCCACGATATTCTTTTTTTAATACTTGGATAATATTTTACTTCGAAATAAATCACATTATCAATTTTTTGAAAGAATATCACAAAACTAAGATCAAAACTTCAAAATTGACTTAGAACTCAGAAGTAGACCCAGCAGGCCATCAAGGCCGCACACTGGAGTTTGTAGCTGTGGCTCAAGCCCATCTCAACGACATTCAAATGCTAATAATCAGTAGCCTCTACAACTGTTCTAGGAATAGTTTTCACATCTAAAATAGTAATTTTCTCTGTTGTTAACTTCTACATCAATTAAGCAGAGACTCTGTGTGTGTTTGGTTTGCCATACGGGTAACTATACTGAGTTAAGACATTACATCTCGAGGGTATGTTTCCTCTGTTTACATCCAGCTTTTGCACCTGACCCTCCCTAGTTTTCTTTTCAGTTGTAGCCACATGTATGGAGTTTTAAATACTCTTTTGAGGAACTTTTACCTAATACAATAATTATTCTATTATCTTAATGTTTCTTTTCTACTTTATTCATGAAATCTGTAAGAATGTTTCGTTTATACGTAGTTTCGTCGTTATTAGCATGTCGAACATGATAACATATTTGGTCCAATTGACACAAGCTGTCCAAATCATTATAAAAATTGCGTTTATACGCAGCAATAGAAACTATACACAGCAGAGCTTACCAAGCAAAACTTTAGCTAAATTCTAAATTCTACAAAAGTTCTAGAGCCGTTATCGATGTAGGCAAAATGTGTATACAAAATATGCAAACCAAAACAAATAAGAATTGCTCATTTACTTAGCTAAGGTAATTTTATTTTAATTATTCCTAAATAATTCATAGGAAATCAATAGTAATTTTAAAGATTACTAAATTTTAAGTTTCCTCAGTAAAAGTCATATTATAAAGACAGAAAACGCAAAAAAACGCCGTTTGGTGGAGCAGCACTAAGAACGCATGGCCTTTTTAAAGAACAGCCGATATTTTGTTAAAAATTCTTTGAAAAGTTCAGAGAGCCTCAGGTAAAATTACTTGAATAATTAGAAAATTATAATGTTCCTGAAATTAAGTAAAATTTTCAAAATAGAATTTGAAATCGCTAGGGACTGCGTTTGAGAAGGCCAAATATTGCAACCGCAGGCCTATTGGACTGCAGGATACAATTTCTCCAAATTCAATCATACACTTGTAATGAAAATTATCCTTAAATTAATTAAGATCATCTGAACTCAATTGAATTTTAGTACTAATTTTAAGGAAATGATTTTCAATGCATATTTTATATGAAGTTCTCCTTAGAAATTTTAATTACCAAATCGAGAGGGAAGTTGTTGGTGGATTAACATGTACGTAAGTCAGAATGTTTGGATCATTTAAATATATTAGGAAAATAGCATTTTAAAAACAATTTCTTAATAATAAAAACATCGAGCAAATTGTATAAAGGGAAACAGTTACACCTCATAAATGTAAAGCTATAAAATTATTGTATACTAGCTGATGATCCCGGCTTCACTCTGGTAAATTATTTTTGTTGTTATTTTTCAAGCAGTGGCTATTTTTATGGCACTTTTTAGACGTCTCATTAGTTTTAAATTTGATTATCCCTTAAAAGCTAAGTAGCATAGGTTATCAACCTAAAATAACAAATAACTAAAAATAACTTTTACCATACATTGAGTCACCAGTTTACTCCTGCGTATAATATTTAACATTGGAGAAGTTGAATCTCTTGTTGAATTCTCAATAACCTTGTTTTATAGTTCTATGTTGAGTTCTCCGTCTAAAAATAAGTACTCACTGCACTATTAATGAGATATCTATATACATGTAACAAACCAAAACGGTTGACTGACTGACTCACTCACTCACTGATCGCAGTTTCTCAAAACTTGTAATGCCCTGGGCCATGAACCTTGGCACTAAAAAGATGCGTACTAATGATATAAAAATAAATCCTCTCTAAAGGCTAAAAGAGGGTAGATAATGAGATTCAAAATGGCGACCATTATTTAGTTTTCAAAGGATATTGAGGACATTTTTTTTTGCCGTGAAACTTGGCACAAATGTTGTTTGTAGGCTCTAGAAGCATCCTAAGGGAATTTTATAAAATATCTTATGTCAAAATGCTGAAATGTAGTATATTATAGAATTCCAAATGACGGCCATTTCAGTTTTTAAAACCATGGATGGTATGCTTACAGTATATTTTTCTAACTAAAATCTTGAAATTCGGCATGGGCATTCCATTTCGAGTATATTTATATACATCCACCAGAAACGGGGTTTAAAAAACTAAAATTTTAGGAGGGTTTGCGTATAGGTGATTGGGATTTAAATTCCTAAAATATACTATTTCTACAAAAACTTTCCTCTACCAATAAATGAGTGACCCGATCTTCAACTTGAATGAGAAACGTTTTGGGGAAATATGTTTTTGGCCAATACATTCACTGTATACCTTTTCTTATAATTTCCGATATATTTTCAAACACGTGCCAAATTCAGATTGATGTCAATCAAAAATCTGCCATTACCGTATTTTCTTTGTTTTATATCCTGTGTTATCTATCATTCTCTGTGTCAAAATGGAAGGACAATGGCAAATGGAAGGAACTAATCCATACCAGTTTTTAATTTTGAGGGAAACCTTTTTAGAGGAAACGTTACACCTTTTCATTCAAATCTAGGGTGAAGATACTAGCTGCATCATAAGGGTGTAACTGAATGGCCATGGCCCATAACTCAAATCATTCCATATTTGTTAATTATTTCACAAATTACTCATTGCTTGATATGATTTAACTTTAATTGGTTATCCTTTAGTGGGCGAAGCCGCGGGTACATCTGCTAATCATATACATATAAATATTTTTTGTTGTTCTGATAGCTCAGTTTACTGAAACCTTATTTTTTTACCTATCTCTGCTTCATTTATATACTCAAACTGTATCTCAATTACTAACTAAAGCATTGTAGCCACAATGCTTTTTCAAGACGATTTTATTTACTTTGATAAGACTATGTGCAATTTACAAAAAAAAAATACTACTAAAAATTACTTTACCCTAAAATGCACAATCAACTTGTCAAACAACTTAGTTCAGTAATTTTAAATAAAAAAATAGAATGACATGATCTTTTACATTTACTTTCTCTAAAAACTTTTGAATTTTAGTTTGCTCCGCTATTCCACTTAGGTTAACAAAAGTAATTAACAAATTAATTTAATAGCGGTTAAAGCAATTAACGAAAGTAATTAAAAAAGTAACTAAAGTAATTTTAGTAATTTTAAAGTAATTAACAAAAGTAGTTTTTCACTCCTAATATTGCCCAGCTAAAACTCATAACATACACAATACATACCACAATTTTCTATAAAAGGTCGTGGCCGTAATCAAAATTATGAATCACATAACCGGAAAAGCAACGGGTACTCACCGGAAGTGTGAGAGAGGAAGACGAAGAGGAAGAGGAGAGGCGGGTAGAGCAGCAGGAGCCGAGGACCCATGGTGAAGTGACAGGAGCAGCCTGGGGGTCCACTGGCTATATACCGGCCCCCCTCCCCGGGCTGGGTACGGGTACGGGCACACGTCTGGCCAAGGGGGTAGAAAACTTGCCACGGGGGTGGCTGGAGGATATGGCTCACTTCGATGGCTGAAGGTCACTGGAGGCGTATCACGAGAAGATCAGGAACGATCAATCATGGGCGAGATAGGTTTTTTAAATTTTTAATTAGGACTACAAATGGGTAAAGAATCATAAAAAAAGGGAAAAATAATTAGAAATTTATATCCAGTAATTAATTAGATTCCCACGTCTGAGGACGTGGTAGAGAAACGTGTTTGAATACACCTAAAGCAGTAAAAAGAGTTAAGATGAATAACAAAATCAAAAGAAAACATCTTTAGTCCACAAAACGATATAGTAAAATAAAGAGGTTGCTTATGAAAAATGTATTTAATCCTAAAAAGGTTTTGGACATCTGTGCGTAAAAATGAGTCCTGTTTGCAAGACACGATTAAACTCATTCACACTCACAAGCGACGTTCACGCCGACATCTAATCCACACACTAACCACTGCTCCCTGTAACTAAAATCCCTGTACATGTAAAGTAATAAGTAATTCAATATTAGTTATGCCAAGCTGTTCCAACTTAAGTTTGACTTGCTTGGTAGGTGTTAGGTCATAGATGTTAATATATGGGCATGAGTAAAGTATTATTTTATTAATATCACGAAACCACTTAATGAGAACTACTTTCAATGTCTATTTAAAACGTTAAATAGGGATTTCAAAGCACTAACCTTCATTTCAGGGAGACTCAAGTATCGCTGAGGACAAAAGTATGAAGTAAAAGTGATGTTCACATTGTGCATTATGGCTAAATAAAATTAAATCTTAAGGTGTAAATCAGGTTTATTTTTAATTTTTACTTTTTATCAACATTATGCCAAAACATCCCAAAGGCCTTTAGCCTTAAACAGAATTACTATAAAGCTTTACTAGCAAAAGGTTAAGCTAAAAAACCTAGGAAAGACCACCAATTCATACTAATTTCACATCCTGCATATAACAAATAGAACTAATTTTCTTGCAGGTAACAGTAAACATTTATTGATACCGATTTTACTTAGCCTCTTAACTTAAAGCAACTTACGATTAAAATTCAAAACTAAGTTTACATATACTTTCACTTCCTTCTAAGGGTTACTAAGACTGTAAGACTTGTTATTGTATGCCTAAGTTGAATTTTTTTTATTTGTAGGCCTATGTAAAGAATCAACAAATTTCGATATTTTTTTTCTACTTGCCCAAAATAAATAATATGTAAGCTCAGTAGACTGGTGAGGTTAAACCAAAAAGGTCGGTATTTGGTTGAAAATTCCTTTTTCGTCATATCAAGCAATCGAATATATTTTCTTGATACCGAATCCCAAAGGTACATGTCGAGTTTACAAGACAAAAAATATAAACATTTACCTTTACATTAAAACAAGGTAACATTCCATAAAATCTCACGACATACCCTATACAGAAACCTTAATATAAGTTATTATCATAATGTATTAAAACATTGGTACAATCAGTGGAAAATCGGCCAAGAAACTTACATACTCCTTCCTATTCTAGAGCAAAACAACCTTGTTTTCTCTTTTCTATTCAAGAATCAAGAATCAAGAATCAAATATTTATTCCAATAAGGCACATAGAATGCATTTAGTGTGTCAAAGGTTCTTATGTTAGGGACAACATGCGTTACAGCTGCAAATATAGGCACTGAAATAAGAAAAAAAATAACATAGAATACAAGAATAGAGAAACAGACAATATTAAATATAACATAGGTCTCTACAAATTAGGCCTAAATGTGACAGGAGTCGGTAGTTCAAAAAATTCAGTTATATTATAAAACGGATTTTTAACTAGCCACTGAAATATTGTAGATTTAAAAACTTGAAATGGAAGGACAAGCACATCATGGGGAAGTTTATTCAGGCATTTCAAACCTACCAAATTGTAACTTTGTTTGGTTTTACTTAGCCTAACAAACGGAATGTCTATCAGAGCTCTAGACCTGGTATTGAAACTGTGGATGTCTCCTCGAGTAGTATGAGTGTCAATATTCTTATAACTAGTTAACATTACGTTAAATATATAAAGATTAACAACTGATAAAATATTAAACTTAATGAAGATAGGCTTGCAATGATCTTTTGGATGAGCTCGAGCCATAATACGCAAAACCTTCTTTTGAAGGGTAAGTATACATCTCAAATGGGGGCTATTCCCCCAGAAAATAATGCCATAGCTTAAGGCAGATTGGAAAAGTGCAAAATACATACTTCTAATATAATTGGTTGGTATTTCATCATTTAACCTTCGGAAAAGGAAGGTTAGCCTACTTAGCCTGGTACAGAGATGGTCAATATGAGATGTCCAATTCAAGTGGTTGTTAATGTGAACACCAAGAAATTTTACAACACTATTCATACCAGGTTCAATTATTTCTAAATCTTGAAAGTTTCTCAAGCTATTATACACTATTACAAAATGACCACATGAATACTGGTAAATGTCCAGTTGAGTTAATTACCAAAATTATAGGCCTACAGCTAGTCATCCAAAGTGACTTTAAAAAGGTTTTGAGCTCCCTCTTATCCGGACTCCTCGGGACCGGGGCCAGTCCGGATATCGGGGGTTTCCGGTTAAACCTACTTCTCTTAAAACTAACTGTTAAATCAGAATATTGAAAATTAGATATATAGTATTCATTCAATTGAAATCATTAAGGGTAATGGCTGTGAACCATCCCTTGGAACATATGGACTGTCTCTTCTCTGATTGGTTATTTTCTATACAAATGTTATTCAAGTGGAGGGGTTTTACTTTACACAATCACTGAATGAAGTATATATATTTTCTACGGGAATCGTCAATATCGTTCCTCAATCACAACTAATTTATTTTACATAAATTGAAAAGAGTAGTATTTAGACACGTCACTACTGGTTCCAAATATTTTCCACAAGAATCGTCGCAACAATACCGTCCATTTTCCTGCCGATGACGGCCGATTAAACCGATATTATGATAAAAATAGTCTGGTTAAAAATATCTAACTTCCATCGGAAGTAGTCCGATTAAACCCATGATCGGTTAAAAGGTGTCCGAATGAGAGGGAGTCTAATATATTACGGAAGAGGAAAACAGAGTCGGCAGAGAGATGGATGTTCACGACCGCCAGTTGGCCAGTTGCTCTCGCACCAGAAGAAAGCTCTTTCTTTATCCTCCAGAGTTCAACGAACGGTAGCCAAGACGGCGGCCTTGCCTGGGTATCTCTCTCTTTTTGTGTCTCTCACCATTACGCACATGCGAGGACACTTACAGATGCGTTCATTATGTTTATACATGCATGTTGAACAAACAGAAAAAAATGTAGTCTGTATAATCATTATACTTCGGCTATATTGTCATGATTTATCAAGGAAACTACAGTTTACCAGTCAAAGTATTCAGTCAATAGAATACGATGTTTTACTATCAGTAAATTTAACTTGTTAGTTTAATTTAATAAAAATAATATTATAAGGATTTGCTTGAAGGTGTGCAGTGTGCAGCCAAATTTTGTTGGAGAATTACTTTATTCATGTCTGGATCTATGAAATATGGGAAAATAAGTCAATAAATTTAAGACATTATTAAATTGTATCAAGCCACCATTTTTCCTTGAAACGCTACAGGGATGCAATTTGCCCAGCAGACCAGACACATCAGTGACCTCAAGACCCGATAAATTGCCAACCGTCTCTTAACCCCGAGTGAGGGTATATCCGTACCAGGGAAAATCGGTCCCACTAACGAATTTGTGAAAATCCGTCCCACTCTATAGTTCGCCGTAACAATGAATACTGGCTACTTGATACCTGCCCCATGAGTGACAGCACAACCAGCGATGCGCATTAAGTTTTTTACTTTGTATTAAATGTTTATGATATAATAAAATAATAAAGCGATTCCCATCACACGTTATCCAGGCTTTGGACTGGCCAAATGTCAAAAGTTGTCTTTTGTCATTTAAACCTAACCTAAGCTAACCTAACCTAACCTGACCTGACCTGACCTAACCTAACCTAACCTGACCTAACCTGACCTAACCTAACATAACCTAACCTAACCTAACCCGGCTCGGGGAGGTGGGACCAGGTACTAGAAGGTATTTCCAAAATAACTCGCCCTGCCTGTTCTAAGAAATTCCGCAGTGGGACCGATTTTCAGTGGTACGGGTACGGATTTACAGGACACCCTTTATACAATTGTTTCTTCTTCCCCGGTTCTCCCACCCGGAAGAATGGTAGGTCCAGGTTTCGATATTTACAACGTAACGGTTTCCGTCCTGTGGCCTCGCGGTCTAAATCTCGCAGACGCTCGCCATCACTCCCCGGCGACCTTGGTGCACCCGGAGCGCCCGGGGGGCGTCAGGAGGATCGTGACCAGCAGGGAGTGAGTCACTCGGAGCTTGTTTACACTGACTGTACTAATTAACTGTACTGTCAATAACTGTACTGTTTTAATTTGTTACTTAAAAGGTTCTAACTACGAGGTAAAATGCGTGTTTAATTACGAGTTGATATGCCAGTAGGTTTGCTTTTATTACTCACTGCTTCTCTACAATATGTGTGAGGAATTTCCATATCATTGAAAACAACTTTAGTAAATTAATTTAAACATGATCAGTTTAAATTTTCTTGCTAGTGTTATTTATTATTGAACACAGTGTGAAGAAAGGTAACATTTGAAAAAGCTTAATATCGATTCGTTTGGTAATTATAGGCCTACTATTCCCTCTCGAGATAGCATTTTGTAGGCTACCTGCAGAAAGAAAAAAATTACTCCTGCTCTCCATGATGGGTTTAAGAGCTCAAAAGTTCTCCTAAATAAACATTGAGTGTTTTCTACTGCATAAAGTAACCCAGAAACAAACGTGACAGTTTGATAATGAGAAAAGTAATAATGAAAAACGCGAATGTTTAAAGTATTAGGCGTTTATTTTCTTAAATAATTTTATCTGAGGTTCTGTCTACAAGGTTTTAAAAACTAATCCTACACATTTGCTTTAAATCTCTAGTATCAGATCACATCTTACATCATTCCTTAACCTAAAAAATCAGCAGTTAAAGCTCTCAAGTTCATGTTTCAAGAGATAAAGCTCTCTGATGTTCAGTGAGTGAAAGGCTGCGATTCGCCCGGTAAACGTCACGTCGGGGAGCGACAGCAGCTGTCAGTGACAGCCACTGGCGTGACAGCAGCTTGGCAACATGACCAGCGAGTGCGACGCTAGCCCGAGGAATCCCAATAGCTGCTGGTCACTCATGCATACGATCGGTGAACGAACCCCGACCATCGGTCATCCTTGTCCGAGCCATCGCTCTGCAGGAAATGCTGAATCACATCGAGGATCTGGCTACAGATAACCAAAATTATTTTTGTTTTAACAATGAAAACTGTGGCAAAGTGTTTTTTTACCCACTAAAGAAAAATATGAAGAAAAGCTAGAAAGGAGATGCCCCTGTATTACTGCTTTCTCACTCCTCGTGGATAATTTTTTTTAAATAGAGAAAACTATTTCTCTTTGGTTTGCACAGATAATAATCAGTTAACAAAAACGGAAAACAGTTTTCAAACATCCGCAAGGCTATCAATATTTCTCGTTTGATGTATAATGTTAGAAGAAAATTTATTTTAGAAGTCTTTCATATAACTGATCAACAATAGATTCCTTTTCCCACTGTTGTCCAAAAAAGTTGACTTGAAGAAAGTTTCACTCTTTTTATAAACACTTCCATACCAATTGATAAATACTTTACTTGATGTAAGATTTAATTTTGTCTTCTATCAGTTACATGTTAGTAAAATCTCATTTTTTTCTGATTCAGAAAGCCAGTTTAAATTTGAAAATAATCCGGTCGCCAGATAAGAAATCAAGCATGAACCTTGAATTATGGTACGACTCAAATTATACGATTGATTCGAGTACTATTAGATATACTGAACCAGAATATAAGGGGTGCCATAAGGGCACCCTTGAGCAACTTTGAATATAGACGGTCAAAGTTCACAGCGCTAAATACTGAAACAGGTATTGAACAATCTTGTATTCATCCATGATTCTTATTATTAGCGAATATTTCTCAAGATATTGACTTGGGACCACTGCCGCTTATTACTGCGTGGTAAATACTTAATTTTAAATGGGTATTTATTTTCAGATGCCATTTTGGGTCCACTATCTTGGATACAAGTCCAATTTTTGTTTAAGTAAATGTAGTGTTGTGAAACATCATTGGAAACTAGTTTTTTCACACCGATTACAATGCCGCAATACGTTTGAAACATATTGTTTTGTTCTCAAGATATACTCGAACAAAGTATATACAGTACAGTATATATCATTGTTTTCCTTATAACTACTATCTCATCATAGAATGAGAATCGTTCCGGTCTGAAAAGGTTTAGTAATTAAATGTTTTTATTTTGGACTATTTATTGACGATAAGTTAGAGATGAGTTATAAAGCCGCAGTCAACATAAATAGTATTTTGTGTGTTGAGTAAGTAAAGTACAACATTGTCTCACGCGGGAAAATGTTGGTCCGAGCTAACGAGGGCAACAATTTTCACGAGGGAGACAATGTGCTTTACTCTAGAAATTAACATAACATTTTCCCCCACCTGCAATAATAAATACCTAATCTTTAAACATCTACTTCATTAACTTAGTAATTAACACACACTATCCATTTTGTTTCCATCTCCAACTAGCGCCTGCACCCGAGTAGCTGCAAGCATTCATGCACCAGCGATCAGCTGATTGTTGCAACATTCTCAACGCTTAATTCGTACACATTCTTACAGCTAATTGTTGGCAATGTTATTCTTATTTGATTATTCCTGCCACTAAATCAACAGTTAGTGCCTGTAATCTGTTGAACCTTAATTGATTTGCACATCTGCTTAGAAATTAGAAGGCACTCGATTTTTGAAATATTGATTTCAATGTTATTCTTATGGGTTTACTTTGTCTCGCACCGGGAGAGAAAGCAACCAATTTACTCCCTCTGGGAGATAGAATATTATTTTACACACTCAGTACAAGGAGTAAAAAGCGTCTAAACATAGCAGATGGGACACTTATATATATATTTCTTTCAAAATGTATTTTCACTCAAAGATTTATATTTTAAGTTCTAAGTACGTCCCAATATTAGTTCTGGTGTTAAAACACTCAAATGACATTCGGCTTTCTTTTGAGCCATTGATTATGTAAATCCGACTTTGTGAACAAGAGTTTTGATCCTCAAAAGATCAAAATTTGAAAATCACCTAATATTTCTTTGGTTGATTTTTTATTGATTTATTTTTTTGTTTTAGCGAATTTCCCCTATAGGGAAGAAGCTATTACCGTAGGTCTCATGGTAAGACTTAAGTCTGAGACTATGATAACTTTTCGTTTTGGGGCCCCCAGAAGCAAAAAACACCATTCGTTCGGAATTATATATATATTTATATGTGTCTGTGAGCACGATAGCGGCCGTAAAAATGGTCCGATCTTAATGAAATTTGGTACAGACGTGTAAAGTGGCAATCCCTCGGACGAGTTCGTAAACCAGCCCGATCGGCCCACTGTAAAGGGGGGTAAACCCCCCAAAAATGGGTTTTTTTGAGTTTTTTACATAGAAAAATAAAAATAATCAAATTTTAGTTGCCACCATTGAATTCAGCTCAAAAAAACAAACAATTTAATATATTGAATCACTGCTCTATGTCCAATGGTTACCGAGATATTGAAAGTGGCAAACACAATTTATGTTGGATTTAAATATGTTGTTTTGCATTTGAAATTCGCTGAGTATGCAGGTCTGCTGCAACGGGGGTATTTAGTTCTTATTTTTTGTTTATCGCCTTAGAGAAAACAATGAGAACAGTAAATTAACAAACCAGCATTTTTTTAATTTTTAAAATACTCTGCATTTGGTCTAAATAAGCTGGAATACCGTTAAAAATTTGCCAACTCTCCTTGATTTTGAGGTCTATGTATGGAATAAAATTGCTTACTGGTCGATTAAAATTGAATCACAATAGAAATAGCAGACATGAGATTTTTCATGCGTTTCACATATTAATAACCTACCTTTTGTACGTTGATTACTTTATTTTACAATTATCACATAAGTACAATTAATTCTTTAACATTCGGCTTGAAATAGAGTCCGCGTAAGTTTTAGCTCCAGGTATCACTTAAATGTTCTAGAGTCTTCTTATGTTATTCAGAGGAAATATGTTTAATAAAAGATAGTTATCATATTTTCGGATCTACTCATATTTACTCAAAACATATTTGACCAAGTAAACATTGTCTTAAAAAGATTACAAAAGAACGAACTTACCTAAAAGGGTTAAACAAAGCTACGTTACGTAATACTGTAGTCTAACTGTTAACTAAATATTTACTTTAGATTAGGGGTTTAGGTTTACTTTAGGGTATGACGATTAACTGAAAGCGAAGGCAAAGATTAAATATTTAAAGTCAAATTTCAAACTACGTTTTCTGTTGGTAAGAAAGAACTCACATTTACATATTTGTCGAAAACTATCCGTTGTTTTCAAGCAAACAACGGACCCAACAGATTAACGACAGTTATAAGTTTTTAACGACGTAAACAACAGCGTCGACGGTTTGGACGGTTTCACCACTGTGGATCTCCCCTAAAGTCGATTGCCATCAGATCCTGTTCCTCTTCCTCCCCAGCCTCCACCTCGGCGTTGATTCATCAGTAATTACTCACGAGGAAGTGTCGCTGTTTATTCGAGTGTTCGTCTATCTGTGCCATTATATGTGGCATTAGTGCTCCAGTCCCGACCTGCCCTCGGTTCAACCTCCTCCGGCATGATCTTCTACCTGGTCTGGACCGCTGCGCTCCTGGCGGCGGCAGCACAAGAATATGACGTTGACGATATAGGTACTGTATGTGTTTGGCATAAAGCAGAATTAGGGTGGAATTGTTTAGAACGGTAAAACTATACATAACCATCAATGAACGGTTGTAAAATATACTGAAGATTAAAATTGTTATTGGAATGTTTTAATAAATTATTGTGCTATCGCAGCACCCACTTATGGCTTCCATGAGTATATTATTTAGGCCTTGTTACGTATTTACGCGTACGTGTTGTTTGTCAGCACTCAATAAAAATTTTCTTTGCCAAGGTGTCGAACTCTATCCCATTTTAATTTTCCTTTATTTACAGCAATGAGGCTACTTAATTATCATGCATCCGACTTAGACATTTTTAATGACAAGTTAATTTTGTTTTTAAAAAAATGTAGCAACCTTTTTGTTTAGTTAGTTTTGAGATTGCTTTATATATATATATATATATATATATATATATATATATATATATACATATATTTAAATTGTTTATAATTAAAGTTAAAATTTATTATTTGAGTGAGTTAGGAGTTAATTATAATTAAGTTAGTGTTGTCAATATCTGAGTTTTGTTAGTAGCCTTACTGTCAGCTTATTGTTTTCATGTAGTAGTATTTTTCATTTATGTTAGATTTAAGATTAAGTTAGTTAAGATAGCTGTTTTGGAACATTGTTCTGTAGCTATCAAATAAAATGTTAAATAAATAAATAAATAAAAACAATACATCCTTAGAAAAAGTAATGGAATCTTTTATACTTGTAATTAACTGCTGTGATACATTCGCGTATAAAAATACTTTTGTATTAAATACAAAAACAGTGATAAAATTTTTATTTTTAGCCAGAATAAATTTGTCACTTATTTTTTTATTTTGTGAAATAGGTTTAACAAAATTGAAGCAAACAAAAAGTAAATTGATTTTATAATTTTTGTCTATTTGAATTTATGATATACGATAAATTTATAAATCCCTTTAATATAAAATACAATACTTTAAATTAGAATACCAAAAACAAGACGTACTTTAAGCTAATATTTGTTTGACTTTAAGGGAGTCTATATATTTAAATATGTATTAATCCTATTTTGCAATTACTCAGGTTGCAGTAACAAATTAAATAACGGAGAACGTTTATCAATAATCAATTATGACAGTAAGAACTCTTAAAGATTGAAGTCTTGAAAAATAAATCATTATATTAAGGATCTTATATAATCAATATATTGTAGATAGCCTAAGAAACCGCTTTACAATTTTAGTTATCAAGCTACCACTTGATTAGCTATGATAAATAATAAACTAATTTACCAAATATTTAACCGAAGGATTACGTGTGAATCAAATACTATAAAAAAGATTTCCAGACGGGTCAGTCTCTATTAAGAGAAGTCACTGAAACCACCAGTCGTCCTGAGCTAGATACTTCACCAGTCCTTGGGTACTCATCGATAAATATATATTCTTACAAGCTAAAATGGATATTTGAGTTTTTATTTGTAAAATTACTAATGGAATATTTTCAGGCCTAAAAATACAAAACAATTTTTTTATTTATAAATGTTAATTTTTTATTCTAAAACGTTAAATCGGTAACTATCTGACTAATCATGTAGCCAAATTCTTTTCGCAATTTTGCATACTACAAGCTAAAGCTAAAAAAAACTTCGACCCCACAAAAAACCCTTAAAATTTCGAATTTTGAAAAACCCGTTCTTATAGCGGATGCTTACGCCCTAATATGAAAAATCCATGCAAAGTTTCAAGGTTCGAAGTCAAGTAGTTTGGGCTGTACGATTTTATGTCAGTGGTATTTGATAAATGAAAAGTAGATACACTTTCGTGAACCAGAAAGTTGTTTATAATAATCTCCGAGTCAGCCGGTCTGCTTCGACGGGATTATTTCTATTGCTGCCTCCCTCAGAAGGTATTTCTATTTGGCCCCCTGTACTGTACATGCGAGCGGGCCACTGCCCTGGGAAGGCTTATGCCCAATATCGCAGAATCTGCTTGCAAGAGAGGGAACCTTGGCGGCGGCCATTTCCCTCCATTTTTCAGAGGGCGGGAAATGGCGGCCAGTCCATTCAAAATTTGAGATGGATAAACAAGCTAAAGTGGGGATACCCCCCATTGACTATTAAATTGGTTGCAGTAGGTAAATTAAACTCAGCTCAACTTTATACAACATAAAACTGTACTTTTTCATCACATAAACAACTATGCCCCCGCCCCCAAAATGGGGGCCTTTGGGGGCAGCCCCAAATTTTATAAAGTAAACCCCTAATGAAGTCCCCTCATTTTAAAGGGTTTGTAAAAATGAATACAATGGCGCAAACCGGAGGTCAATATCACATCATCACATCCTTAACCAAAATGGCGGCCGTCTCAAAATTTGAGATGAATAAACAAGCTAAAGCGTGGATACCCCCCGTAAGTATTGAACGGGTTACTGTAGGTAAACTAAACCTAGTTCAACTTTATACTACTAGAAACAGTACTTTTTTTATCACATAAACAACTTTATTACATAAACAAGAAAGGTTTGTTGAGACGGGGGGGGGGGGGATATCCACACTTTTGCCTAACCCTGTATATACATTTCGTCAATTTATATTCTGCCATAAGGATAACATGGGATCTTTAAAAGGGTCCGTGGCGGAGTCCAAGGGCCAGATCAGGATGAAAACCATTTATTTGTCCCTTTTCATGCCTAAAGAATGAGTGTACAAAATTTCAGCTTTCTAGGTATATGGGTAATAAGAGAATTTCCCAAAAAATTAAGGTTTTAGGCCATGACACTCGGCATAAATAATCTTTATAAATATCTTAAGGCTGATATGGCATATTATTATATTCAAAATGGCGGTCATTATTCAGTTTTTAACGCTTATGAAGGCTTCCTAAGCGATTAAACTTTGCTCAAATACTCTTTAAAAGCTCTTGATGCGTATTTAGAAAAGATTTTGAAATATTTTCTCTTGAAAGACCGAACGTATGTCACATCAACATTCGAAATGGCGGCCAGTTTCAGTTTTCAAAACTATAAATGGAAAGCCTGTAGGGTAATTTCAAGGAAAAAAACATGCGAAATCCAATTTACTAAAAGAAAAAATGAACAAATTCATTACGGCCATCTACTCATAAAAGCATAATGGAAATTATTTTCATCCCAAAAATGTAATTTCTATCCATGGGTAGGGCGTGCTTCAGAGGGAATTTTTTCCATACTGTTTGTTATTTATGTCAAAAGAAAAAGGTTTATGAATATTTTAAGATTTCTCAATCACGGAAAACTACACAAAGTATGTTTTGCTGTATGTATTATGAATTTATTTTGTTTTACAATTATATTTGCAAATATATCAAATCACCGATTTTCATATTTACGTTTCGGCAAACCTGCATACTCACCTGCATAAGAATCACATGGAGAATGAGTATGCAGGTTTTCTGACACGTAAATGTCAAAATCGAGGATCTCAGGTTATTATAAAATATATTTAAACTAGATAAAGGCACAAATCAAGTTTTACTCAAATATACTGCGAAATAAGCGAGATATAGAACTTTATTTCCCAGAAGGATAACGTTGGGAATATGAATACCGTGTTTACTGCTTTCAATATCTCGGTACTCGATAGGGATAAAGCAACAATTCAGGTCACTAAATTTTTTTTAGCAGACCTATATAGTACCCACAAAAATTTAATTATTTTTATTTTTTACGTTTAAAACTAAAAAACTACTTTTTCCTTATTTTTAGAGGAAAATCCCTAAAAAATCCTATACTTTAGCGCCCTATAATTCGGTAACCGATTACAAATAAAATGTACCTCACAATTTTTGAAGCAAATTTACTAAGCTTTGTTTTTTGCATTTAACGAAAACGATTCTTGAGGTTTTTACGAAAATCCAAAAAGGGCCCTGTTTCCGCCAATTGCCACTAGAGTTCGCTACATATTTTCGGGGACTTTTGGTATTTTCATCCTTAGGTACTTCTAAATAAGTGTGCAAAGTTTAAAAATTACGATTTTTTTCCAGGTTGGGCAATTTATTTAAGTTTTTTAACTGGATTATTATTGTCCTGGTTTTTTAAATGAGGACGGATTTTAGCTTGATCGGTCTTCGGACAAAGCCACCAATCAGTCAATCAATCACAATAGCTTTACCAAACCATCCTTAATTATTTATTGTGATAATTATCTCAGAAATTGTATGTTGGATAATATACTATGTGTTATTGTGCCCTAACATCAAATTCAGTTGACAATGTTATATTGATTGTTTTATAGATAGAATGATCCATATACTTTCTTAAATCTTCGTCATTGAAATATACACATGAATCTAATTAGTATTTCTTTTTCAGGAGACCAAGTTGAACTGGCTCCGGGGCTAGGAGCAGGATTCGGTGGCAGCAATGCCTTCAGCTTCGCCACCAGCTTCGGAAATGGCTTCGGCGGCGGTTGGCCAGGCTCTGGATACGGCGGGGGATCAGGATCTGGATCGACCGCGTCGGCGTTGGCAGGATCTGGATCTGTCGGAGGTGGAGGAGCCGGGGGTGCAGGCGCGGGTGCGACTTCTTCCGGAGGAGGCGGTGGTTATTCCGGACTGTCTTCACATCCTTGGTGGTCCGGAGGAGGATTCGGAGGATCAGGATCATCTGCCAGCGCTGGATCAGTGAGTGGAGGAGGAGGCTCAGGTTCAGGAGGTGGAGCAGGATTCGCAGGATCAGGATCGTCAGCCAACGCAGGATCTATTAGTGGAGGAGGTGGATCAGGCGCAGGGATTGGAGGAGGAGCAGGATTCGCAGGATCAGGATCGTCAGCTAACGCAGGATCTATTAGTGGAGGAGGTGGAGTTGGTAGTGGAGGAATTGGGGGAGGTGCAAGCTTTGGAGGATCAGGATCAACCGCCAGTGCTGGTTCACTCAGTGCAGGAGGTGGAGTAGGTACTGGAGGTAGTGGAGGAGGTGCAGGGTTTGGAGGATCAGGATCAACCGCCAGTGCTGGGTCTGTGAGTGGAGGAGGTGGAATTAGTGGAGGACATAGACCCCTGAGTGGAGGGGGATTTGGAGGATCTGGATCTTCAGCTAATGCCGGATCCATCAGTGGAGGAGGTGGAATTGGTACTGGAGGAGTTGGGGGAGGTGCAGGGTTTGGAGGATCAGGATCAACCGCCAGTGCTGGTTCACTCAGTGGAGGAGGTGGAGTTGGTACTGGAGGAAGTGGAGGAGGCGCAGGGTTTGGAGGATCAGGATCAACCGCCAGTGCTGGGTCAGTTAGTGGAGGAGGTGGAGTCGGTACTGGAGGAATTGGAGGAGGCGCAGGGTTTGGGGGATCAGGATCCTCAGCAAATGCTGGTTCACTCAGTGGAGGAGGTGGAGTAGGTACTGGAGGAATTGGAGGAGGTGCAGGGTTTGGAGGATCAGGATCTACCGCCAGTGCTGGGTCAGTCAGTGGCGGAGGAGGTATTGGAGGATACAGACCTGGCGGAGGTGGATTTGGTGGATCAGGATCCTCAGCAAATGCTGGATCAATCAGTGGAGGAGGTGGAGTAGGTACTGGAGGAAGTGGAGGAGGTGCAGGGTTTGGGGGATCAGGATCAACCGCCAGTGCTGGGTCAGTTAGTGGAGGAGGTGGAGTCGGTACTGGAGGAATTGGAGGAGGCGCAGGGTTTGGGGGATCAGGATCCTCAGCAAATGCTGGATCAATCAGTGGAGGAGGTGGAGTAGGTACTGGAGGAAGTGGAGGAGGTGTAGGGTTTGGGGGATCAGGATCAACCGCCAGTGCTGGATCAGTCAGTGGCGGAGGAGGTATTGGAGGATACAGACCTGGCGGAGGTGGATTTGGTGGATCAGGATCCTCAGCAAATGCTGGATCAATCAGTGGAGGAGGTGGAGTAGGTACTGGAGGAAGTGGAGGAGGTGCAGGGTTTGGGGGATCAGGATCAACCGCCAGTGCTGGATCAGTCAGTGGCGGAGGAGGTATTGGAGGATACAGACCTGGCGGAGGTGGATTTGGTGGATCAGGATCCTCAGCAAATGCTGGATCAATCAGTGGAGGAGGTGGAGTAGGTACTGGAGGAAGTGGAGGAGGTGCAGGGTTTGGAGGTTCAGGATCTACCGCCAACGCTGGATCAGTCAGTGGTGGAGGAGGTGCTGGAGGACACTGGCCAGGATATTGGCAAGGCGGAGGTGGACTAGGAGGTTCTGGAAGCTCTGCGACTGCCAACTCGGGATCATCCGGATGGGGTAGTCATCCAGGCTGGGGTTCTGGTTTCGGGGGAGGATACTCACAGGCAATGTCATCAAGTTATAGTGGAGGTGGAGGATTCTTCGGTTAAAGCAAAGGCATAGCAAAATAAATTACACAAAAAATAGATTGTCCTGATCTGAATTTTTACACGGTATACTGGTTATTTCTGCGTTTGAACTAAAATAATCAAAAGATATATTTGTAAATATTTCTTACTATTTTTTACAACTTAATTTCGAAACAATTCTCATGTTTTACCTTTTCCCATGAATTATTTAAAATGGAATATGTAAACCCTGAAATTTGACAGTTTGCTCTTTTGCAAGGTATATATTAAAGTATACCAACGTGCGAACAACATAAGCATTTCCAATGGCTTGGAAAAAATGCCGAAGCAAGCAACGAATGCTAAACTACTGTGCTTAAAAGTAATTAAGAGTAAACAAATTGTACGGTACATAGTTTGTAAAAGCTAAATTTGGCTCAACAATATATTAATTAATTGGATAGTTTGAAAGTAATTATTATGATACTTTTAATGTAACTAAAATAGCTGTTCAATTGACTCATTGTTCTTTAAAGGAATTACAGTAACCTAGAATTAGATTATTACTGCTGATTTATTTACACAATTATCCCTTAGATGTTTTAGTTACATTTGTGAAACGATGAGTCAATGCTAGTTTTGTACTTCACAGTAAAATATTAAATCTATAAAAGAAAACCTCTTTCTAAATTTATATATATTTTCAAATTAGTTTATTTCTCCGTACAAATCCTGAAAACTTATGTATCGTTATTTCCAATCAACTAATAATATTAAAGTGTTGTGTCCACTTACACTGAGTGTTTTATTCTTACCAAATAGATGTATGAAAAAAAGGATATTTTTTGGGAGGAGTTACATTTTATATACGTTTATCACATCACGTCATAGCAACAGCACGTGGTAGCAACACCAAATCAAATAGGGAGGTGCCTATCCGTAATGTACATATTTGATTCGTTATGTATCAATGTGTAAGAAATTTAAAATTTGTGTTTCTTTACGAAAAATTGAAAAAAAACGAAATAAATATTATTAAGGTGTCTGTAAGGCTGAAACTTTGATCACTTTTGCTGTATCTATCAAGACATGAGAAGAAAGCGACACGTATAACTGTCAGTTTTCCCCCCTCCTAACAGAATTTGAACCCGCGGTACTGTTTAATAAGCTAAAACAGTGAGACGAAATGTTCTGCTACCACTTTATCTGCCTTAGATAATTTCTTAATATCGGTTTAAAAAAGAAACTTAAAACTTCATATCGAAAATGGTATAGGTCTAATATTGCTAAATATGTTTGCAGTTGCTACCTCAAGAGCCAAGAGCTTCGAACTCATTGCAAAATTGTTTAAGAACTAGAGCACGCAGGGACGCAGTGATCAATAGACTGAAAAGAGTGCGAATCCAAGCACTTTTTGTTTTAAATAACTTAGTGAAGTAAATGCCAGTGGTTTATTATGTGGTTGCACAATACCAAGAATTCATAATTAAATAGTACATAATGAGTATCAGATTCACTCCTAAGTTATCAGACGTATGTTGCTCTGTTAACTTGAACAAATCTTGAACAATCTTGAAACAACTAAGTCACCCAGCTTTGTTTTAAATTTCAATATTACAGAACATATCACGGCATGTGGACTTAGGAGCAAGAGACAGAATGTTGTCAGTGTGCAGGAGATTATATTGAGAGGAAGGCAGGCTAGTAAAGGAGATACATTAACAAATTCAGAGTTTTATTTATGTTGGAAAATTCATACATGGGTAAATGAGATAAAAGTACAAAACTTCAAATCATAAATTAAAACTTTAAAATAAACACAATGTACTCTTAAAAATGTCAAAATTTCGTTCTTATAGAATTAGTTCAAGACAATCTATGTATTTTTTATTATTAAAACTGAAGGTGGACAGTAAATTTGGAACGTGATTATTATTATTTTGATCGGAACAATTATTTTTAAGTGTTCATCAATATTACTCCTTATTACGACGTATAACCCCTCTTAATCCCCACCCATTTTACTCTTCTTCCGGGTCTATTCTGCTCTATTCTGCTAAGAAATGGTATTAAACGTTTGTTTACAGTTAGTTGATCATATCATTTTAAGAAACCTATAAACACTAAGAACAAACTGGAGCGTCAACCCTCTGTCAATTTTCACCCCTATCCATAATTTAATTTAAAGTTGGAAATATTCGTTTCAGTGCTCCATTTATAAAAAAAAGGTAGTTTTCAGAGGTGTGTCCATCCATCGTTGGTGAGTTTGGATGTGTGGATAGGTGAGTGGGTTGTCCAATTATGATGAGACCAATTGTGCGTTTATGATGAAATTTGGCATATGTGTATCACAACCTACGATATGTCAAAAAGTTATTTTCTCCTTTCACTATTAGCAATTTTAAAAGGATTTATTATTTTAAGAGTATACTTAACCCATTAAAAAGTACAAAATAAAAATTTTCCTAAATGTCTCTAACGATTTGTAACGAACGTATAATGGCTATTAGTGTAAAGACACTAAACATTTGTCACTACCCGCATGTATGTCTGTGGAAATTAAGGTTCAAAAGTTATAGAAATTTTAGAGTTAAAAATTATTTTTCCAATCCCTTCAAAAATCTGTTAAAAATATATAATCCAGTATTACGAATTTTAGTGTGCATCAACTTGTTGCACATTTATTTTTTCCTTTAGCGGTACGTCAACACATTCTCCCAATGTTATCATTACAAGTAAAAGTTGTATATTTTGCTTATTTCTCAACGTATTGGTATTTTATGCTTATTCTCAACATTCATCTAGTTGAGGGTTATTGTAAATTAGTTTAAACCCTTCATTTTTACACTTATGTAGCAACAAACCTGCATGCTCATTCCCTATGTTATCTTTATGGAAATAAATATATTTCTTTATTTCCTTTTTTTACTTATCTCGATTACCCGTTACATAGATTCTACTGGATTTTAATTTAAAACTTTAAATTTTCACATACTATAATCTGCTGCAGCAAACCTGCATACTCTCACCCACGTAATTTCGCAGAAAAAGTCAAACATCGCTATAATAAGTTGAAATATGTTTTTAGCACTTTGAATTCGCTGACTATGTAGATCTACTGTTAAAGGGGTACGAAACATTTACAAAATCCTGCCCCCCCCCCAAGAGCAGTTACTTCCAAAAATCCTAAAAACAGAAAAAAATGTAAATTATTGATAGTGACTTTTACAACTTACTCTAAATTTTGTTGTGTATGATGATTGTAAAAATTCAGGTTCAAAATATGAATACATAAAATTATAAAACTAAACTGAAGGGAGAAAGTATGTGTCAGATATCTGATAAAGTTTGTTTTCTCATATTTGTTATAGCTGTTATATAACGACCAAATCACCCCTTACCTAATCAAGGCGGTAAATACCGGATGTTTACCATCTTCTTGCATATACTGACCGTTTGAGCAATCAGTTAATACCGATCAAAATCGCTGACAAGCAAATTGATTAAAAACTAACCAATAATACAAAATGTGATTCTGAATACACTACAATATACTACTACTACAATACGGACTGATCCAATGATACAGACGATACAGAGAGACTTAAAGTAGTGGCGATGTGGCGTTTCTGGCCCAATCAAACTTTGACAGGCAGTCAATTTTTTGACAGCTACTTCCGGTCACGTGACCGGATATAAAGTTAGATGGAATCATAACTTTCTGGAGGATGTACTAAAATTTGTTGTATAGGATCTGCATCAATAGGAAAACTTTGCGTTTCAATGCAAAGTCCATCTTTAATAAAAGAAACATATAAAACAGAACTCATGTTTATTTAGATGTTTACTCTGCCAGTTCTACTAGCAAACTGATGTGTCAGCAGCGGCGCTGCAACCTCCCTTGACATGTGCAGCTCGGAACATCTGCCCTCCCCCCACCACCATAAGAGACTCCTCGCAATTTTTGGATTTGTAGTGTTAGTTCTAACGTAGGTGTTGTAGGGTGAACATCTCAGTACTAAACAATTGTTTTTTTAACATTTGGCTTAAAATATTTATTTAACTTTGTACAAGTTACAATATTTTTAAAGATGCTACTTTATTATATTACCTTAATACTTAGTTATAATATTTAGTTAAAGAAATCGAAACTGTAGTTGCGATTCAAAATAGAAACATGGTTTCTTAACATTTGCCTTAAAAATATTTGTAACAAAATATCGTAAGAAAATTTTTACAACATATTTGAATTAATATGTTTGCAAACCCTATCATGCGAGTTTTAAAAGATAAACGAGACCGAGTGGGCCGGGTTTGACCTCGCATGCTTTCGCTTGTTGCCGACCAGTTAGCAATACAACTGGTTGACCTTGCGCCGCACTTTCGCTTGCGGCCGGCCGGCGAATACAGGTCGTCGTCCTTGCTGCATCACCCGGCACACCTGTCCTTGATTGTATAACACACTCTACACTCTACACTCGACAAGTTATTCTTTCCTTTGCCACCGTCCTAACAACACCTACTTCAATTTCACAATGAACCGCTCCGAGTATACCGAGATTTGGTATAACTGGTTTTCCTATCTTCAACTGCTTGGGGTACGAATTATTCAATCGAACAACAATCGTGATTGGTATGATGTTACAACCACTATTGCTCGAAAACCTTTTCAGCAAGTTTGGAAAAACATTCTTACCGGCACCAAAATTCGCACCGAACCACCCAAAATTCGCACCAAACCACCTCTATCACCTGTATCTTCAAACGTACCCCAGCAAAAATTTCATCTAAAAAAACTGAAACTTAACCGAAAATATGAAATCTTAAGACATTTATCTTCTTCTATTTTCATTTTTAATTCTGAAAAAACCAAAATTTATGTCATTGACATTCCCAAAAAAATTCCTATTCCCCTTAACCCTCGACACTTGATAATAAATAAAAAAGGTGCAAAGTTAAACATAAATATTACCGAGTAAAACCTTTTCCCACCTCCAAAGTCCACCCTGGTGGCAAAAAAAGGCCCTTCTAAGGGCCGACCTAAGACTTTCAAATTTAGGCTTAAGTTTAAGTATCAACCCTTGGTGACTAACAAGGGGTGGTTTGCGAAAGCCCCTATGGGACTTAGAGGTACACGGACCTTTTGTTAGTCACCAAAGGTTAAGGCTTTAGCAAAAGCTCCCCGCTATTGACTCAACCTTTGGGACTTAGAGGTATGTGAACCGCTTGTTAGTCACCAAGGGTTGAGGCTTTAGCGTCCAACCCTTTGTGACTTAGTGGTACACAGACCACTTGTTAGTCACCAAGGGTTGAGGCTTTAGCGAAAGCCCCCCGCTATTGACTCAACCTTTGGGACTTAGAGGTATATGAACCGCTTGTAGTCACCAAGGGTTGAGGCCCTAACTTAAGCCTAAATTTGAAAGTCTTAGGGTGGCCCTTAGAAGGGCCGATTTTGCCACCAGGGTGGACTTTGATTGAGAAGGGGAAGGAATATAAGGTTTAATTTAATATATTTATTCTCAATTTTCCACCCTCCGCTGTTACTAGTAAAAATTTTGGATCTGTCGGGACAAGTGGTGGTTTGGTTTTTGGAGTTGTGAGGATATAAATTTTCGTCCTCTCCTCGTTGTAGATATAAATTTTGTTTTCTTCAATTCTGTACAGATTATATTTTTTGTTTTTCTTTAATTCCTTTAGCCTGATGTTCTTTACTGGTGCGGGATGAATTGTTTGGGGGGTGGGGGTTTCTTTGATTGGTGCGGGTTGAATTTGTTGGGGGGTAGAAGAAGGGTGCAGTCCGCACAACTCCATCCAGTCTTCAGTTAAAATGTCGTCACAAATTGGAGCGATCGGAATCTCTTCAATTTGCGGCGTTGATGTTTCTGTAACTGGTGTGGGATTCTGAAATAATTGGGGTTGATCTTCATTAACAGCATCAGCTATTATTTCGTTAATGGAGGAGGAGAGGACGGGAGTAGAAGATTTTTGCGGAATAAAATCGTTGATTGCAGAAAGGCTGATCGATACCGGGATGGAATGTTGCTTCATCAGAGGTTTCTTGAGCAGACCCAGAAGAATAGGGCAGGATGAAGAGGCAGATGAGGAGTCCATAATTAGATAAAGGAAATAATAAAATGGATATAATGAAATAGAAAAAACGTGGGAATGGATAGTAACAGCGATGGTGGCGAGTGGCAGAATAACACAAGGCGGGCGAATGGGGTTCTTATAGGCAGCAGACACAACAACCTTGTAGTCAAGGTAGTGACCAGGTCCAAGTAGGCACACAACAACCTTGTAGTCAAGGTAGTGACCAGGTCCAAGTAGGCCAGACGAAGTTGTGAGAGCGGTGGCTAGCGACCCGGCCAAGGCTACCGGCCTCGGCAGAGCGACACGTTGACCTACTAGTCAAGGCTCGCTAGCGAGGTCGAGTCTCGAGCTCGCTGATATAAGCAAGCGCGCAACGTTTCTCTTTGGCATTACGGTGAAGGTGTAACTGGTCCGCTTACGTGGAGGGTTATGCTGTAACGTAATGTTCGCCATGGTGTGTGGGGTGGCTTATGTCAAGCACACACTGCGTTCGGCTATTGTGGGAGAGGCGCCCTCCTATAATAGTCGGTCGCAATGGCAATCCACCTACCTTTCCATTTCCTGCGTGGTTTAATTGTCAGGGTTAATATTACGGTGAGGTGTGTGAGTTCGCTTACGTGATGATCACACCGTAACTGTAATATTAAGTTAGGTGTAATATTATAGGGAGGTGTGTGAGTTCGCTTACGTGATGATCACACCGTAACTGTAATATTACATAGTATAAGATAGTATAGGGGGAACGTTAGGTAGGGGTTAAGATATGATAGGGCGGTGAGGTGTGTGAGTTCGCTTACGTGATGATCACACCGTAACCGCATGCATGATAGCATTTAAGGGGTAGCATAAGTTATAATAAAGTAGTATAGAAATAAAGTAGTAGAATAAGGTAGGGACCCCACGCTTCCCCACCCCCCTTTTTTTATAATTTTTAAATGACCTTGACCTAGTTTTGATTGTTCTACTTTCGGACTTAGAATTATTTTAAATGATCTATTTTTTAGACTTAGATATTTTAATTTCAAAAGACTTACTTGTTTGACTTATATATTGATTGATTTTAAAACTCTACTTTTGAGACTTAAATATTTTGTTAAAGTTTTAAATAACCTAAGATTTTAGTTTTGTGTTGTATCTTTTATTAAATAATTATTATTTTTAACATTTGGGTTTTTGTAAATGTTTTAATTTCTGTTGATGGTGAGTTTAGTTTTCGCGTTGGTTATTATTATTTTTGAGTTTTTGCGTCATAACTTTTATACCGTTGGTTTAATCAAAAAATGTTACTGGACCTTTTTTGTTTGTCTTTTAATTCCGCTTAATTTGAGTACCCGCACGATAGATTTGGAGCATTTTTTGTTATATCCCCCCCCCCTCCCCGCGAAACCCCCCCCCCTCCCCCCGCAAAAACTCAAAAATCGAGGCTATAGCCTTGGGCTCACAGTATATATAAGGTGTGCTGTAGTCTTGTGGTTACATTTGCCATGGAATCCCTCATGATCTTTAGTGCTGTGCACAACTTTGTCGAAGCCAAAAAAGTACTATGGTACATAAGAACGTATCATAGCAATCTGAAGTGTATTAGTGGAGTACTTGAAGCTGTTAAAGCAGACGGTACAAAAATCTGTTGCACTTCGGATTCTATGGATTACGAAGGACTCGAAACATGGGTCCTTTATTATGTACAATTTTGTACAAAAATTCACATCAAAGTTGACACGGACTAAAGGGGTTTTCTAGGAGGAAAGAAAAGAATAGATACCAACAATGCATGTTGGTAGCTATTCTTTTCATTCTTCCGCTAAGATTTAAATGACCTTGACCTACTTAGGACTTAGAAAATTTTCACTAAGTTACAATTGACCTTCAAAATAAGTAGGTCAAGGTCATTTAACTTTAAGCGGAAAAAAGAGAGGAACAGTGTTATTAATTAACACTGTTCCTCTCTTTTTTCCTAAAAGGCAGGGGGAGAAGTTCCGTTAATGTCTACTTTTATGTGGCAGAATCATATCCATCATCATCTGATTCATTTTGAAAGTTGATGTAATCTACATCAACCCAAAGATAATGGAATCCTTGTTCAAAAGCCATAGTATCAATGTATGTTTCAAGTGTTGAAAACCAATTCGGATCTACGAAAGGGTTGATGGTAACTAATAAACGTTGATATGTTAAATTTACCATTCTTTCCCCAGTAACATTAATCGTAAGAAAATTAATATTCTGGAGGACATGGATTAAATTTAACATAAATTGAATATGTTGTTGAGGAGTGCAAAAAACATTGTAAAACATACGGAAACTTTCCATGATTATCGGTGAGGGAAGTGATGCCTCTTCATATAATCCACGGTTTATATATACATTTTCCCCACCATAAAGTTTTAAAAGTGGGTCAAGGTCATCTGAAGATACCCTATGAACGGGGAACAGAGCAGTAAGTGGTTAGACCACAAACTGCTCTGTTCCCCGTCCCTATTTAATTTCTCATAATTATATGTGTTTATAAACACATACAATTAATTTCATATTTTGCCAGGGGGCAGAAATTGCAGAGATGACATTTTTCTTGAGGTGCCGGCATTTGTAGTTTATACCCAATTATTCCGCTTCTATAAGCAATAGTTCGATAAAGCTCGTCCCCCGGGCCGGCAAGAGGAAGCGCCTGAAAAAAAAAAAAATTATTAGTTTAAAGAAATTAAAAAAAAAAAATATATTGTTAACAAAATAAACAATGCAGTTAATGAAAAAACGTACCATGTGACATACGGCACATATTCTGCCAACATTTGGCCCTTCAAACCAAATTTTGGTTTTGTAGACGCATCGTCTTTTATGCTCATAAATGAGCTCTCCTTGCAAAATTGGCGGCAGCGGCTCTGACACCCTTCTGATATGCCGGAGCATAGGGTTATCGGTGCAGATACGCTGCAGACACAACTCGTACAATGAGCTCATAGTTATGGTCTGGCTATGCAAACCTCAAAGCTTTAAATACGTACCAATCACCTTGATGGCGAAGGTGATTCCCCCTCCCCCCGGGTTTCCACTATATATTGAGCGGATAGAAGCTTTATAGAATTAATAGTTTGCTACATTTTGAATCAACAAAACGTTATGGAATCTTTCCTAAAATACCTGATTGATCAAAGATTAAGTAGAAACCGAAGGGAACAAAGAAGACAACACAGATTAAAAAAAGCTTTTGAAAAATTAAAATTAGTTGTACCGGAAAGTCAAAAACAAAAAAAAATTAACAGACAATCTATAGTTCAAAATGCAATAGATTACATTAAAAAATTGGAAGAAGACTTAAAATCACCAACATTTAACTTAGAACAACAAGAATTTGAACAATCCGAACAGACATTTTTACAGGATATAGAAGAATTCCAACAATTCGAACAGAAATTTGTACAGGAAATAGAAGAATATCTTCAAACTTCGCAAAATTTAAACCAAGACATTTATGAAATTTTGTATCAACCTTTTGAAACTGTTTCCTTGCCAGTGTTAGAAAGCTTGGATGAATATTTTTTTGACGTCGAAAAGTAGAGGGGGTAAATGGGTGGGGAGCTGTTATAAAGGCAGGGTAAACAGAGTAATCTTTACTTTCTTAGGATCCAGCGCTATGGCAGGCACTTCGTCTTCGTCCAGGTCTTCTTCCTCGTCATCAAGAACATCATCATCATCTGTTGTTTCTATTGTGAAACAAAAATCTCCTTCTCCAAAAAAATCTTCACCGAAAAAATCTCCTTCTCCAAAAAAATCTTCACCAAAAAAATCTCCTAAAAAAATTTCTGAAAAACTTCAAAAACTTCAAAAATTAAGAAAATCCTGTTTTAAGAAAGAACAATGTGCTCATATTTTAAAAAAAGGAGCGAACAAAGGTGAAAGGTGTGTGAAGTTGTGTAGTGTAGGTGAAAAATTGTGTAATTTGCATAACAAACGTGAACCTTCCGAAAAAGTCAAAATTCAACCTTCTAAAAAAGTCAAAATTGAACCTTCCAAAAGTGAATTGCCAGAAAAAATTGAAAACTATAAAAGAATTAAAATCAACAGATTGAAATTAAACCACAAATATGTTTTTGTAAAAAAGATCAGTAACAGGGATGTTGTTCTTAGATGTTGTGATGAACTCTACTTGCTCAAATTACCAGTAAATCTTCAAATTCCAAATATCAGTAATGTTCATTATTATTTAGTAAGAAAATCTCCATCTGATAAAGTTAAATGGTCAAATTAAACACAAGACAAAAAAAATGGAGCGGGGGAATAGACCACTTTGTAATTCCAAGAGAATTACTTAGCGGTCTATTCCCCCGCTCATAGGGTATTTTTGAATGACCTTGACCTATTTTCAAAATTTACAATGGAGGGTTAATTTCTTATAAAAGCGGGATAACAAAATGACTTTTTACTTTTTACAATCTAGTCCTAAAAAAGAACAATGTTCGTATATTATTAAAAAAGGGTAAAAGATGTGTTGTGTAAATCAAACATTATGCAGTGCGCACAACAAATACCTCCTTTTGTTAAAACTGAGAGGTTAGTGTAAAAATGAAATAAAAAAAAAATAGGAGCGGGGGAATAGACCACTTTGTAATTCTAAAAGAATTACTTAGCGGTCTATTCCCCCGTTCATAGGGTATTTTTTGGTGACCTTGACCTACTTCTTACACTTATAAATTTTCGCTAACTGCTATTGACCTTGAAAATAAATAGGTCAAGGTCATTCAATAATTAAAAAGAAAATGGAGGTGTACGGTTTTACAGAACCGTACACCTCAGAAACCTAACAGAAGAAAAGCTAAATCTACCTATATATAAATGACCTTGAGACTTAGAAATTTTCGCTAAGTCATTTTGTTGACCTTGAAAATAAGTAGGTCAAGGTCATTCGATAACTAAAAAGAAAATGGGGGTGTACGGTTTGACAGAACCGTACACCCCCGGAAACCTAAAAGAAGAAAAGCTAATTTACAATACAATCTGCCTAGAGTTTAAGAATTAATAAAAATAAAAAAATAAAGAAATAAAATTTAGTTTAAAAAAAATAGCTAGACAGCCCAGCGCTGCACATCATGATTACAGTGTGATCATCACGTAAGCGAACTCACACACCTCACCATAAGCGCACAACGCTAAGCTAAAACAAAAATGTTATTTTGAAATAGCAAGTTGTTTAATTAAATTTAGGAAAAAATGTTATACAAATATGTTTTTTATTTCCTAACACTAAAGGAGCCAGTGTCTCGCCATTAGCGACGCAGAACAACTGAGGTCTAGCGAAACTCCGGAGGTAGGCGAACTACCCATCCAGCACGTATAGAGGTTGTAAGTGACCCGCTTTGGTGAGCGTAATCACTACAAAAGCGGTTGCCGGTTTTACCATTATTGGTTTTACCATGCAAAAGATGGAAGGAAAAAAGGAAAGGAAATTGGAATTGAAAGGTGTCCCTAACTAAAAAGGAGTACAAGACAAGAGAGGGAATGCCCTCAACAAGCTTGTTGGAAAAAGGAAATTGGAATAGAAAGGTATTAAAAACATATCATATAACATTCCTAAAAACAAAGATTTTACTTTAAATTTAAACATTCCAGGCAGAAATATATTGTAAGTAAAAGAAAGATTTTAAAATAATACTAACTACCAAACCAGCAAATTAAAAACAAACTACAAACCCTAGGGTATCTACAAGCACAAACAACTACCATGCCTTAAAATTAATCAGTCCTACGTCAAGATGTTATTATACAAATAACACCAAGATATTTTCACCAAACAGCAAAAATGATAAAATGTTCAGGGCGCCTTCTGAACATGTTACCACCTCACTGTCTAGCGAGCAACTGATGCCGAACCACACGCGCAGATCCCGGACCCCAACTCGGCTTGAGGTCATCCCCCCTCCTCGCTTACCCCCTCCCAAACCACAGGACCCTTACTGCGGGTTTGGTTTCCATCATTCTTTTGCCATTGTTCCAACAGGCAACAACATTTCTTTCTTTACTTTACATTGGATTTGTAAATATTTTAAGTGTTAAAACTTCTCAATATTTAATATTTTAGGACTTTGAAAAATTTTCAAACCTATCATTCTTTTGCAAATGTTTAAACAGGCAACAACACTTCTTTCTTTATTTTTACTTTACATTGGACTTGTAAAACTTCCTAATAATTAATACTTTCGGACTTAGAAAAATTTTCAAACATTTGCTTCAACATTTATTTTACAATATCAAGTTTCTTTTATAATGCCTCCAACAGACAACAATTTTCCTTTTGGATGTACAATTTGTGAAAAAATATATAAAATAGTTGAACCAGAAGACTTAACGGATGACGAAAGTATTTTTGAAAATAGTTTGATTCCAGTAGAAGATACATCTGATGCTACATCCGATGCTACATCCGATGCTACGTCTGATGCTACAAGTGATGAAGAAAATATTTTGGAAGTACCAGTAGCAATAGGCGAAGAAACACCGTTAACACATGTTGTAACAATTAACTATGATCCAGTACAATATATACATGCTCTTGTTCGGCGACGTTTGTTTCCGGCATCGGACATGGAGGAAGATGAAAGCGATAACGATTTGGAAATAACATATTTAAACAACAGCAATGATGATCACACTTACGACGCATAATATATGTATTATTTTGAACTTAAATTATTTGACGTTGGCACTTAGATTTTTTTAAAACTTCCATTATTTGACCTTGAGACTTAGAATTTTTTTTAAAACTTCCATTATTTGACCTTGAGACTTAGATTTTTTCTAAAACTTTCATTATTTGACCTTGACACTTAGATTTTTTTAATACCTGCATTATTTGGCACTTAGATGTTTTTTTAAACTTGCATTATTTGACCTTGACACTTAGGAGTTTTGAAATATAAGAAATTTAACTGTTATTAACACTTTTTGTGTTTAATACAGAAAAAGTGGTGGGGGTAGTGCTATAAATAGGGGTAGTTTAAGAGTGGTTCTTATTATTACTGCAACTTTTGTGGAGAGCACACCTACGTCATGTATTACTGCATCAGTTGTGAAGAATCTTTTGAAAATGAAAACTTACTACAAATACACAAAGAAGTGTACCATAACAACGAAACAAGAAACAATGCAGAAGAAGAAGATTTGGAAGAATTAGATCAAATGCTGGCTACCCATCAACAACAACTAAATTCAAGACCAAGTGTTATTCAATACGCACCCGGACCATCTTTGGATGTGGAATTATACGCCCGAGCTTTACCAGGCAGTGTAGTAACTCATTTTAAGATTGACAATGCTCAATTGCAACTAGCACAATTTATATTGAAAGCAAAAACATTAGTAACAGAAACATTGAAGAATGAACTAAGAAGATTAAATTTTATAAAGTTTGGAATATTATTAGATACTGTATTTACAAATGTTCAGAATGAAACATCACCAAGAGGATTTTTAACTAAAAACAAAACCATCATGTTTGCATCGGATATAAGCTCAATTGTGGATGATTGTTTTGAAGAACTTTTAACAAAATTACAAGAACATGAAGGAAGAGGTTCTGGATGGAGTTTGTTAAGTATAACAAGCTTAGATGTGAGAGTTCATAAACATGGATATGGAATGAGAGGTAGTAGTTATATTGCTTTGCCAAGGAAGATTCGAGTAACCAAATCTTGTGTTAATGTACAAAATGAAAATGCTGAATGTTTCAAGTATGCAATGCTTGCAAAATATGTAGAAGATCATGTGGAACGACCGAGTAGAGCATACGATGAGGTTTCCTATATGTATAACTTTCAAGGCATGACTTATCCTGTTTCAATTCAAGACATATCAAAATTTGAAAAGAAAAATCCTTTTGCATCTGTAAACATCTTTGGCTTAGATTCATCCAACAATGTCTATCCCTTACGTATAACACCCACCGAACGCAGAGATCATACTGATTTATTATTTATAACTAAAGGTGATATCTCACATTATGTATATATTAAAGATTTTGAAGCTCTAGTTTGCAAACAGTTATCAAAACGTGAACAACCAAAAACAACTTGTAAAAGATGTTTCTGTTTTGTAAACAAACCTTTAAGAAGAGGAGGTTCAGAATGGTTAACAGAACATAAAAGATTATGCAATGGAAACTATGAAGTAAGAATTAAATTACCACACCCTAGCAGATCACAAGTAAAATTTGATAAAGTTATCCAACAATACAGAATCCCCGTTGTAGTGTATGCAGATTTTGAATCTTCATTGCTTCCACTTGAACAAGAAGAAGGAGAGGAAATTACAAGCAGAACAAAGTATCAACTTCACAAACCAAACAGCTACTGTTTAATAGTAAAATCCACTCTGCCTGAAGAACATCTTCAAGAATATGGTTTGACATCTACACCAAAGATCTATCGTGGAGAAGAAGCAGCTCGATACTTTGTTGATGATTTATACGACATCGCTGGGAAAGTGGAAGCAATGTATAGCAATGTGGTTCCTATGTCACCTATGACACCGGAAGAAATTTATCTTTATGATTCGACAACAACATGCTATTTGTGTAACAATCAATTTACAGAAACTAAAGTTAAAGTTCGCGACCATGACCATCTGACAGGAGCCTACAGAGGTGCAGCTTGCAACGGATGTAACATCAACTACAAACTACCATCTTTTATTCCCGTCGTTTTTCACAATCTTAGCGGATACGATGGACATTTTATCATTCCTGAATTAGCAAGAGACAACGGTGAAATAGACGTTATAGCACAAACTATGGAAAAATTTATAAGCTTTTCAAAAAAGGTGGGCAAAATTAAACTTAGATTTGTTGATTCTTTTCGATTTATGCCTTCCAGTCTTATGAAACTTTCTGAAAATTTAAGAAGACAAAATTTAATAGAAACAAGCAAAATTGTACCTGCAGAAAAAATGGATTTGGTTCTTCGGAAAGGAGTTTTCCCGTATGATTACATCGATGGACTACATAAATTTCAAGAAACGTCACTTCCTCCACCAGAAGCTTTCAAAAGTAAACTTACCGATTTGGACATTTCACCTGAAGACTATCAACACGCATGCAGAGTTTGGGACGAATTGGAAATGAACACTCTGGGAGATTATTCTGACTTTTATGTAAAACTTGATGTGACCCTTCTCTGCGATGTGATGGAAGAATTTAGAAACACCTGCTTTGAAGCTTACGGATTAGACCCTCTTCATTCTTATACTTCTCCAGGACTAGCTTGGCAAGCTATGCTAAAAGAAACAAAGTGCAACCTTCAATTATTAACAGATATTGACATGGTGTTGATGATCGAATCGGGCGTTAGAGGTGGATTGACCCAAAGTGTTACTAGACATGTTAAAGCTAACAACAAATATCTTCCAAACTACGATAAAGAAAAACCATCAGTGTTCTTAGGATATTTCGATGCCAACAATTTATACGGATGGGCCATGTCTAATCCACTTCCTTTTGGAAACTTTGAATGGGTTAATCCAGACTCTATTGGTGATATTTCGCAAATTTCAAAAGACGGAGACACCGGATACATATTGGACTGTGACTTTGAATATCCAGAACACTTGCATGATCTTCATTACGATCTTCCGCTCCTTGCAAAAACAGAAGTTTCACCAATTGGCAAACATCCAAAATTAATGATGACTCTTGAAAATAAACAAAGATACGTAGCTCACTTTTGGGTTGTTCAACAAGCACTCCAATTGGGTTTACGTTTAACCAAAATTCATAGAGTTTTAAAATTTTCCCAATCTTGCTGGTTAAAACCGTACATTGATTCAAACACCAGAAGAAGAGCAGCTGCAACATCAACATTTCAAAAGGACTTTTTTAAATTAATGAATAACGCGATATTTGGAAAAACATTGGAAAACAAAAGAAAACACAAAAATGTTAAATTAATTACAGATCCTATAAAACTAGAAAAACTTGTACAAAAACCAAACTTTGAAACATCCGTTATCATCAATGAAAACCTTGTGGCAGTATCTATGAAGAAGACAAGTGTGAAAATGGATCGTCCGTTGTACGTTGGAATGTCAATCTTGGATATTTCCAAAACCCACATGTACGATTTCCACTACAACAAAATGGTCGCCTTCTACGGTAGAGATAACATCGGAATCGCCTACATGGACACGGACGCTTTCATCTACTGGATTCTTACTGAAGATATGTATTTGGATCTTCGAACATTTGTTCACAAAAATGAATTTGATTTTAGTGACTATCCAAAAGATCATTTAAATTATGACAATGATCGGAACAAAAAGAAACTTGGAAAATTTAAAGACGAAGCAAATGGAATTTTACTGAAAGAACTTATTGCACTAATGTCAAAATTGTATTCACTACAATTGCATAAAGAAGAAAACAATATTATTAAAAAAGCTAAGGGAGTAAAAAGTTTGTATCTTAAGAAGAATGTAAATTTTGAACACTACAAGCAATGCTTATTTGAAGAAACGACTATAACTGCAAAATTCAACACCATCAGAAGTTTCAACCATCAACTGTACAGCGTAACAGAAGTGAAAAAAGCACTCTGCTCCAATGATGACAAACGACACATTCTTCCAGACAAAATTCACACTCTACCATTCGGCCACTACTCTCTCAATCCTATCAATGAGTAAAAAGAAAAAGAAAAAAAGAAAAAAAAGAAAAAAAATAAAAAAATAAAAAAAGAAAAAAAGAAAAAAAGAAAAAAAGGGGAAATCACAGCATGCTCGCTGTGATTTCCCCTTTTTTTAAAATATGTTGAAATGACCTTGAACTATAAAAGCGGATGCAGAAAAAGAAACACTCAATACTAACTTGACTTTGTTAGTAAAATCATCATGACAGACTTAAAGGAAAAGATTGTTAATGAACTTCATAAACCTGCAAGAATAAAGTTTCCACGACGAAATACTGTTGTAAAAGGAATAAATGATTTATATCAAGCAGATTTAATTGAAATGCAACCGCATAGTAAAATAAATAAAGGATTTAAATACATACTTACGATTATTAATTGTTTTACTAAAGTTGCAGATGCTTTGCCATTAAAAGACAAAACTGGTAACAGCATAACAAAAGCTATGGAAGTAGCTATAAAAAGAGATAAAAATAAAATTAAACATTTACAAACTGATGATGGGAAAGAATTTTTTAATAAACATTTTGCCTTGTTAATGAAAAAATATAACATAAATCATTATTCCACAAATTCTGAGAAAAAGGCAGCTATAATTGAAAGATTTAATAGAACCTTAAAAGGTGCAATGTATAAAATGTTTTCGAAAAGAGGTTCTTACGTATGGGTTGATATCTTACCAAAATTAATAAGCGATTACAACAACAAGTTTCATAGAACTATCGGTATGGCACCTAACAAAGTGAATAAGAAAAACGCTAAACTAGTTTTACAACGAATTAAAAAAAATACACAGCCAAAAGCGGAACAAAGAAAACCAAGAAAATTTAATGTAAATGATAAAGTTCGAATTAGTAAATACAAAGGAGTGTTTACTAAAAAATACCTGCCCAATTGGACAAATGAAGTTTTTACAGTGTATAAAGTACAACCTACTGTACCGGAAACTTATATTTTAAAAGATAACAAAGGAAATTTGTTACAAGGCGGTTTTTACGGACATGAATTGTTAAAGTCAACAGTAGGCGATGTTTATCTTGTTGAAAAGGTGTTGCAAAGGAAAAAAGACCAAGTTAAAGTACGTTGGTTGGGGTTTGATAAAACTGAAGATTCGTGGATACCTATAAAAGATTTGATTTAGTTTTAAATAAACTTATTTACTCTTCTGCCTTTGAATAAGATGGAGATTGTTCACCATAAAGATAAATTTAATATTAATAACATTGATGATTTAACCGTAGATAACGTTAAAATCAACAATGGTAAACACGGCAGTTTATTTCCAAACACTGTACGATGTATAGTCAGCGGTCCTTCAAACTGTGGCAAAACTAACGTTGTGTTTAACTTAATTACAAACACAAAAGGATTGCGATTTAATAACCTATATATTTTTTCAAAGTCCTTACATCAACCAAAGTATCAATTGTTGGAAAAGATCCTGACTGATGTGCCCGATGTTAACTATTACAAATTTAATGCTAGTGACAGTGTTATGCAACCAGACCAGGCTAAGCCGTATTCTGTATTTGTATTTGATGATGTATCTAGTGAAAATCATGATACTATTAGAAACTATTTTGCCATGGGAAGACATAATAATATTGATAGCATATATATCGGACAAACATATAGCAAAATTCCAAAACAACTAATTAGAGACAATGCAAATATTTTAGTTTTATTCAAACAAGACGATACAAACCTAAAACATATATACAACGATCATGTAAATGCTGATATGTCATTTGATAAGTTCAAAGAGCTTTGTGGAAAAGCTTGGGCGGAAAAATATGGATTTTTGGTAATTATGAAAGATAAAGCTATAACAGATGGTTGTTACCGCATAGGTTTTGATAAATTTGTTTTAATACATTAATTAACAACATTATCGTACAAGTCTTCATGGTGTAAACATGGTTAATCAGGAAAAGCTATTAAAAGAAATAAAATCACTTAGTGATTCTATTAGACATAAAAACAGAGCGTTAAGATTAGGAATAAGTGAAAGAGAGAAATTTCTGGAATCAACATTTAAACCTATTACTGAGCCATTAAAACAATTAGGACAAAATGTTAAACATTCAACATTTAATTTTTCCGGAGATGCTATTTTACCCATTTCAAAATTTGAACAAAAAGAAGAATATGAAAGTGATACAAGTTTTACACAACAAGGAGAAACAACTGAAGAAGAAAGCGAACTAGGTGAAGAAACGGATGTTTTAACAGAAAAAGAAGGTCTTTCTACAAGCGAAGAACAACAAGAAGAAGAAGAGCCTATTAATCCATCCAACTTGAGCAAATTGGGCTCGGATATTGCGTATAAAGGGCCGCTTGCAAGACAATTTGTATTAAAAATGTTACATTCTGCACAACCAACTCGAAAATATCATACTTTTGGTGCTAGAATAGAAGAAAATGGGCTAATGATTGGAGATAGCAAACTTGATGTAGACGAACATGACAATATTATTATAAATAATAAACAATACAAGGGTACAAAAGGATTGTTTGAACTTATTTTTAAGCCGAAACCTAATAAATATACTAAAAAGGATTTAAACATTTTTAAACAAATATTGGAGGATACAAATGCGCATAAGAAAAATTATTCTAAAAATTTCAATGTTCATAGAAATGCATCAGAAAAATATAAAACTATTATTGCTAAACTTTTCCCACCAAAAAGAAGGGAACCCATAAAAAGAAAATCATTATCTTCTGCTGAAATAAATATTTTACATAAAAGAAGAAAAACAAATCAATCAAGTTTATCAGGAAAAGGATTATTAAAAAACTTGTATGATACTAATATAATATACTACAACGATATAAACAAATTGGTTGACAGAATGAAGTTGATATATGAAGCTAAACAAGCCGGACATAGTGGTTTAGAAAATGAATGGGTAGCTTTGGTCGGCGAACTGCGAAATCGAGGAGTAATTGCATAAAAAAATATGAGTATATATAATACAAGTATAACTGATTAAATATTCAGTATAACCATGAGTGTGGATAAGTTTGGACGGTATTCCGAAACTGGAAGCAAATCAGGATCTTATGGAAAAAGAGGTGGTTTACCACTAACATCCGATGGAGATTATGATATAAGTAACAAACGTTTAAAGTTTGTAAATGATCCAAAAGATGATAATGATGCAGTAAATTTCAAAACTTTAAAAAGTGAAACATTACCTAGCTTAAAGCTTCAAAATGAAGTGTATAACGCTAATTTTTATAGAATTGCAAATCTTCCAAAACCAATAGATAAGAATGATTCGGTAAATAAAGAATATTTAATGTGGTACATAAACCAAACCTTAAGATATGATCCTAAAAGTAATAATAAAGCATATGATGCAAAAGATCTTAGAATAGCCAATATAGCAGATCCTGTTAATGATCAAGATTCAGTTACCAAAAAGTATTTACATTCAGTCATACCTGAAAAAACAGATAAATTTTCCTTTTACAACTTTGTAATACACGATATTGGAGACCCTAAAGATATGAAAGATGCGGTAAACCTTCAATATGTTACAGATCATTGTATTACACATGATATTAAGTCAATTGATTGCAAAAATAAAGTGTTAACTAACGTTAAGGAGGGAACTGCAAAATCAGATGCAGCTACAATAAGTCAAATAATGAAATTAAACAATAACAAATGGGATGCGGATGCAAAAATAATTACTAATGTTAAAGAAGGGTTGAATGATGTTGATGTAGCAACAATTGGACAAGTTCCTGCATTAAAAGAAATTTCATCAAGACTTGGTCAACAAGGCTTTGATTGTAAAGAAAGACCACTATTTAATGTTGGAATGGGAGTAAATGACAGTGATGCAGTTAGAGTAAAAGAATGGCGTGAAAGATGCTTAAGAACAGAAAAACACAAAAAGTTTTTTCATTGTCAAAACTTGCGATTGACTAGCTTAGATGACCCTATTGATATTGTTGATGCTGTTAATGTAAATTACATTATAAGACTCTTAAGTGTAGTGTTATATGATGTTTATAATACGATAAAGCCCATAAAAGCTGATCAAAAACTACATTGGGTTAAGAAAAATGTTATAGAAAAATATTTTTTAAATATGAAAACTGGAAATTTAAGATTTGCTCAAGTTGATGTTGATAAAAAGGATACAATCCTACCAAAAGACTGGGTAAAAGTTTATTACCCATAAACAAAATACATGTTTATTATAAATAAACAATGTCAAAGAATAAGTGCATCATTCATTATAAGGAATTTATAAAATAAACAAGTATTGGCATTTCCTTTCACTATAAAAAACCATGTTGAAAGTTCAACGCATCAGTCATAATCGACACGTTATAAAGAGAGGAAGAGGAATAGCATCAACAGCACTTTCTCTTGTTACTAAGCCGGTTGGAGCTATAGTTAACAAAGCTATCGATTTATTACCTGTAGAACTACATTTACCAGGAGGTTATCAATATTGTGGTCCAGGAACAAAATTGAAAAAAAGACTTGCTAGAGGAGATCTTGGAATAAATAAACTTGATCAAGCCTGCAAACAACACGATATAGCATATTCAAAGTTTGCAGATACTAAAAATAGATCAATAGCGGATAGAGCACTTGCTGAAAAAGCTTGGCAAAGAGTAACATCCAGTGACGCTAGTATCGGTGAAAAAGCAGCAGCTTTAGCGGTATCAGCAGCAATGAAGGGTAAAACGATGTTTGGAGGTGGAAAGAAGAAAGGAGGTGGAAAAAGGAGAAGAAAACCTGCAAAGAAACGTGGAGGAAATATAAGAAGAAAACGACGATCCACCGCAGGTAAAAATAAAAAGAAACAAACAATATGGTCAATGATAAAAAAAGGAGGAGGATTATACCTAAGACCGTATCGTGTGTATTAAACAGAAAAAAACAATTACTAATTCCAAATAAAGAATTAACAGATAAAGAATTAATTACTTATGTTTCTTGTTTAAAAATTCCATTTTTTAGAGGAGTGTTTATGAAAGATGCATTACCTGTTAAAATATGGAAAAATGAAACCGGAATAGTAAATTTAGATAATAGTAAAGGATCAGGCACTCATTGGGTATGTTATAAGAAACTAGGATCAACTATTTACTACTTTGATAGTTTTGGTAATCTCCCACCACCAAAAGAACTACAATATTACTTTAAAACAGCTAAAAATGTACTATACAATTATAAAAGAGAGCAACCTGATGATACGGTAATCTGTGGACATTTATGTTTAGATTTTTTAACAAAAAGCGTTAGTCAACTTTAAGATGTCTTCCTATACAGTATCATTAACTGGAACTTCATCTACTTTGCGAAGTGTTCTTTTCCCTGCGTTACGTTTGGAAAAAGATAAATTATGGGAAGCCGCATTATTAGATATAACAACTTATAATTCTATTCCCAACGTTACTGAAAATGTTAATGACAAAATACATTATTACAAAACAAAAGATAAAAATACAAACAAATATTCAGATATACAAGTATTTAGTTTACCCACTGGAGCATATGAAATTGATGATATAAATGAAGCGATACAAAATCATATGGGAAAAGATAATATAACAATAAAAGGAAATAACAATACTATGAAAGCTGAAATTAAATCTAAATATTATATAGATTTTAGCAAAGAACATTCAATTGGTAGTTTATTAGGATTTCCTAAAACAACAAAAATTTTAGAACCTAATATTAACCATTCAGGTGCTAGAACTGTAACAATAATGAAAGTTAACAGTATAGATATTACATGTAATATTATACATGGTTCTTATAGAGATGGTGAAAATACTCATATATTGCACACATTCTATCCAACGGTCGCTCCGGGTTTTAAAATTGTGGAAAAGCCACAAAACTTGGTGTACCTTCCGTTAAACACCAGTTTTATTTCAGACATTGTGGTGAACATACTAGATCAAGACGGAAATCATATTGATTTTAGAGACGAACCTATAACTATACGAATACATATAAAATCAACCGTATAACAATGGGGTTATCATTTAAAAAGAAAGAGCTGACTGGTAAACAAGTCAGTAGCACTTTAGCTATAGAAGGATTAACAAGTGATAACATTCGTTTTCTAGAAGAAATTGGATTAAAACTTATTAATAATGGAAATATTGGATATAGCGCAGGGTCCGACATTCGACGAAACCTTATGGGAAAAGGAATATCATACGCACAACCCTTACGCTTCATCAAAATTAAATAATAATGATGAAATTAGAATTCCCATACAACAACAGGATATTTATACACTTCCATGTGAAAGTTATTTGTATATCGAAGGAAGAGTAACAAAAAGAGATGGAAGCACTGCAAGTACTGTTCCGTTCATAAATAACCCCATGGCATATTTGTTTGATGAAATAAGATATGAAATTTCCGGAGTTACAGTAGATTCAACAAAAAAGGTGGGAATTACAAGTACATTAAAAGGATTAGCATCTTTAACACCGAGTGAAAAAAATATGCTAGCCGCCGCAGGATGGGTAGCACCCGATTCCAGTACAATCACTCCAAACACTTCAGGCAATTTTGACTTTTACATTCCTTTAAGATTACTTTTAGGCTTTGCCGAAGATTACCGAAAAATAATAATAAACGTAAAACAAGAATTAGTTTTGTTAAGATCATCAAACGACAAAGATATTATTCAAGCAACTGATGGAACAACGGAAGCTACTTTAGAATGGAAAATGCAATTAGACAGAATTGTTTGGAGAGTACCGCATGTACGGTTAAACGATCAGAATAGAATTTCATTATTAAGAACTTTAAAATCAGATCGTGATATCGTAATACCATTTAGAAGTTGGGAGTTTCATGAATATCCGGTTTTACCGGAAACACAACGTCATACATGGACTGTAAAAACTTCTACTCATTTGGAAAAGGCAAGATATGTAATATTTGGATTACAAACAAAAAGAAGAAACGAAATAACTAAACATGCTGGTGAATTTGATCATTGCAAACTTACAAATTTTAAGGTGTTTCTAAACTCTCAATTCTTTCCATACGACAACTTCAACATAAACTTTACAAAAGACAGGTTTAGCGTTTTGTACGATATGTACGCAAGATTCCAAAATTCATATTATGGAAAAACAAACACACCTTTATTAACGCCAAACCAATTTAAATCTAACTATCCGATTGTTGTAGTTGATTGTTCAAAACAAAACGAATCTGTAAAATCTTCCAGTGTAGATATAAAAATAGAAATGGAATTTGAACAAAATGTACCCAAAGATACATCTGCTTATTGTTTAATTTTACATGATAAAATTGTTACATATACACCTTTAACAGGAATTGTAAAAGCAGTTTTGTAAAATGAAAAGGAAAAAAATACCCCCACCACTCGGTTATAAAAGCAGGAGCGGGAACGAAAATTGTTTAGTTTACTGTCTACAGTTGTATGGGTAACATCGTCTACAGCATTATAAACAAAATGAGTTCTTTATCAGTTGTACAAGACGTTTCCGAAACAGCACCTTTATTGGAAAATGATGATAAACATTTTGAAGAAAATATTGTAAAGGAAATTGATGACTTTTTAAAGTTTGGAAAACAAAATAAAAAGTTGGAAAATAATAAAACAAACGTAAGAAAGAAAAGAAAACTTGAAGAAAATATTCCACCAAACATTTTAACTGAAGTTTTCCTTCGCATCTTTTATCCTATTTCATCTTGCATGAGTAAAAGTGTGTCGATAGGATTGGTAAAATCATTAGACTACTCTCCCGCAGTAATACTAAGCCATGGAACAAAGATGGTTTTATTTTCAGAAAATGCTTGGGATTCCTTTTTAAAACATCTACATCTTATTGAATGTTATTTAGCCAACAGTTTCTTTGGAAGAAAAACTAACATTCGACTTTTGGATTGTGACAATGAAATTGACATTATTAAACATCGTGGTCAACAACAAGTAAGAATTAGAGACTCGACACAATTTGAAAATAAAATTCTTCTAACACGTGAAGAATTTTACATTTTAAACTATGCAACATCACCTATTACCAGGTATATGAAACAATTAGTATTTTCAAGCTCTGTTATTAAGGAATATCTGGTAGATGCATGCGAAAAACAACCAGAAAGCACTTTACAATACGGACCAATAGATACATCCATCTTTAATAGAATACCTCACGAAGTGGAAATGTGGAGGCAGTTAAGAAACTTTGAACCTTTTACCGAAGTTGCAACGGAGGCTACAGAAGAAGAAACCAACAACAACAACAGTACAGAAGAAGAAACCACCAACAACAATAATACAGAAGAAGAAACTTTGCTAGGTTAAAACTACAATGTAATTTAACAAAAGAATAAACCGTGGGGTAGGCCTACTGGGGATGGTGCCCACGTTAAACATACACCAACGCGCCTACAACTGTACGGCCTGGTTTATATATATATATATATATATCTAACCTACCGTGGTGTGGAAAACAGTTGATCAGCAGACACCATGATGAGCAGACAGGATGAAGAAATGGCAGCAAAACCTTGTGTAATTGAATTTCAAGCATTTCGCGGAAACGATGATAGATTTATCATAAAAGAATTGGTAATTTTGGATTTGCTTACACAAGTAGCATACCCGTTTTTATTTGAAGCACCGTGTTCTGTCCATGAACTAAAGTCAAAAGCTAAAATAACAAACAGATGGCTAACAAATAATTTTCATCATATCCATTGGTATGAAGGTTTCCTACCATACAACAATGTACACAAAATTATGTTTCATTTTTGCAAACAATTTACACACATATATACCAGAGGATTGGAAAAAAAGAATTGGATACAACAGTACACAAACAAAGAAGTTTTAAACATAAAAGTGGACAAAACATTTCACTTTGATGCTAGAAATATTTGTGTTTCTACAATAAATCCGAAACACAACCAATCTCAATGCGCATTACAAAACGCGTATCACTTGGCTGCTTACTTACAACAACAAACGGAAGAATGTAGTGGGGGTTCCGAAGGTTATATAAACGAAGAGGCAACACACCCCGAGTATCAGTCTAACTCCATACTCCGAACAGACAACATCTCCTGTGAAGGATGGCATCACAACAGTTTCTCCAATGTTTAGTTGAACAATTCAACTTGCATTCAAAATCAAATACTCTAATTATCAAGAAATGTTCAGAATTAAAAGAACAGAAACATTATATTGTTCATGAAATGAAGAAAATTGATACAACGCATGGAGACGCAGTCGTCGCATCTTTATCCGATGCACCATATACACCGGGTGATGAACCAAAGTTTCAAGTATATCTTCCAAAACGATTCGTCCAGTTGCTGCAAAATGAAGATCTGCGGGAAATTCAACCAGGATCATTATATTTGGTGTCACACGGAATGAGCGGAAACAACTCTACGGAACTAACTCTGCACATCGCACAAAAATAACATTGTAAAAAAAATGTTTTAAATAAAAAGATAAAAAACAACAACATATCAGTATATGTTTTTATATACTGATATGTTGTATTTTTTTAAAACCTCAAACGGATGACCTTGAACTTTTAATCGATAGTATTATTCGATTATTTTATTCGATTATTTTATTCGATAGTTTTATTCGAATACTTTACATAAATACGAAACTTTAACGTTGAGAGGCTCAGTTCTGTTTAAGACAAGCTACAACCAACATGTCATCCAAAAGAAATAATCTAACACTTATAACTTATTGTTGCAAAGAAAAATGTTTTAGAATACCTGAAGATCAAGTTGACGGACAAGCTTGTACAAAATGTAATTCTTTCTGCTATTGTAAATGTAGTTGCAAAACATATCAAAAGAACCGGTTGGATAAACTAGAAGAATTACAACATCGACTCGGTCTATTGTGGCAACGATTAAATTCAAAGTGATTAAACAAACACCTGCCATTATCCCCACCACTACCCCCACTACCATCGGAGGTACCTGCAGCACCGGCTTTGCAATAGTCATTCCTGCTACACCTCTCGTCGAGTAAACAACTCTAGTCATGTCTCTCAACATTCGCGGGATTCACTACAACACTATCAATCTTACAACCTACAAGGATTTGGAAATTTTTAGTGAAGAACTAAAACAACTTATAACCACTGGGTTTGGTTTATCTTTAGAACTTTATGCAACAAACAATCAAAACGAAAAAAATGTGTTTTTGCCAACTTACAACAACAAGAAGAATGAAAATAAACAAGAACTTTCAGCACCGACAACAACTTACTTTTCAAATTTGGGAGCAAACTTTACTAACTTGTAAAATAATACTTTTGTAAAAAAACAAATAAATAAAAAAAAGAAAATATCTTGCATTTTCGGATCTTCCGAAAATGCAAGATCTTTTTTAAAAACATCCCCAAAAGACCTTGACACACTTCCGGCCATTTAAAATTTAAATACCCAGCACAGCAGGGCATTTAAACTTTAAATACCCACCCATACACGTCACAGCTACGTCACAGCTGATGACGTCACTTCCGGTCACGTGACCGGAAGTAGCTGTCAAAAAATTGACTGCCTGTCAAAGTTTGATTGGGCCAGAAACGCCACATCGCCACTACTACTTAAAGAAATCAAGGAATGTACATAATTGTGAATCCAACGCACACCGTCTTTAATGCACATCAATCGCCGGGAAATAAGTATAATTCTGAATGGTTAATATTTCTATTGAATCACTATGAGTCTGTCTTGACACCTTCAGTGTTTGTCCTGGTTGTCAACGTTGGCTTTGTCATGTTTGTCGTGTTTGTTCGGCTGGTCAACGTTGGCTTTGTCGTGTTTGTCCGGCTGGTCAACGTTGGCTTTGTCGTGTTTGTCGTGTTTGTCCGGCTGGTCAACGTTGGCTTTGTCGTGTTTGTCGTGTTTGGCCGGCTGGTCGACGTGGGCCTTGTCGTGTTTGTCCGGCTGGTCTACGTTGGCTTTGTCGTGTTTATCATGTTTGTCGGGCTGGTCGACGTAGGCTTTATCGTGTTTGTCGTGTTTGTCGGGCTGGTCGACGTAGGCTTTGTCGAGTTTGTCCAGCGTTGCGAGGTCCACAGAGATCTTGATGGGCACCTTGTCGAGCGGCAGGGCGGCCGCCAGGACGAAGGACCTCTCCGCCGAGGTGCAGAGGAACAGCGGCATGTCCTTGATTGAGAGCACGGACAGGTCATCTCGTGGGAAACAGGTCAACTCTTCAACTTCCGGCTCTGGAACTATAAAAACGAAAGATGAACTGAAGAAAATGTTATTATTTCTTTAATCTCCAGTTTGTCAGGGAGCGGGATAAGGCGTATACTTTTTGTACATTGGCTGAATTTAAATCAGACCAAGTAATGTCAGAGATTAGGAAGTAATACAGATCGGCAACGCGATGTTCTTTTCCGTGCACGTTTATACGAGTGGTTTAAAGTTCCTCGTGCTGTTTTGCCTACCATAATACATTGATAACAAAAGTAAATATAATCTACATCAAATCTATAGGTCATAAACAACTCATGTGGCGGACATATACATTGAAAACCCATGCAGTCAGAATAGCAAACAAACTTAAAACCTCCCCAAATAAAATCGCCAAGAAAATTTGTATCAGCCCATCTATCAGTGTAGTGTATAGCCTCTTCTCCACGTGCTTAAGGGTCAGGTTGGTCTAGGCTGGATTTGGTTGGGAAAAATTCGAGCTGAAAGCCGCTGTAAAGTGGTGGTTTTATGTAACGTGCTTGTTAGTAATGATGTTGAAGTACTCAAAGAAACCAATCCCACTCTCAATTGATTTCATATTGCAAAGGTTTAACCTTGGAACCAAAAACAGTAAAAAAATCAGTCACTTATAAGACTTTACTGAAGACATTAATGTTACAATTGCTTTAATAGTCGAGTAAAATTATACCCTGTGATGTAAAAAAGGTCGGGGAGCGGAAATCTTTTTATATTTTGTTAGTATTGAGCTGATATCATAGCATACAGTTTTTGGACAATAACGTTAACCAAACTTAATCTTCCTAAACGACCAAATGTAATCAAGTAGGAAGCTTCAGTATGTTTTAAGGTAATTGTTAAAAGACAGTATGGCCGTTTGGCGTTAAATTTGGTAGACATATGTAAATTTGCACCAAAAATATTACAAAGCTATCCATTATATGTCTTATATGGTTCTGCCCTAGTTGCTTCCGAAATTTTCAAAATTTTCTATGTTACTCTAATGAACATTGTTAATTTAATGGAAGAATTTTTTTATATTTTTAAATACCTTATCCAGATCTATGAAAGCTACAGAGCTGCATACAAAGGCACTCAATCTGCAAGGAATTATATTTTCTTTAAATTTGTAACTTGGTAAACATCTGGAGGGTGTGTGGTTTTTTTTCATACCTACATATGTTAAAATTTGAAAGAAAATACCAGAGATCGGCACCTTATGGCAACCCAGGGAAGCTCGAGATAGAAATTTTGTGTTATCTGCTCAACACTCATCATATCCAAAAGTCACCACTACCTAATCAACCTTTTTCACATGCAGCAACCCTAATATTTTTACTGGTCCATTTTTTACTGGTCTGGTTTGATATAGAAGGGCTTTGACACCGGTATTTTCTAGAAATACTTTTTGTTATTGTAATTCAAATAACGATAATGCGGACGGCACGGTAAAAAATTAAAATTATTTTTTAGCAACAAATGTATAATTTTGAGCAATAACTTTATGATTTACATTCATTGTGCAATTGTGTTAAATGGAACTTTTTACCGGTATTAACAAATATTTCTCGGTAAAATCAAATGTAATCATAAAAAAGTTTCAATTTTAACTATTACTTGCAAATTTTGTTAAAGTAATATCGCCGTTGTTATAACAATTTCCTAAAATGTCAGTATGAAATAATCCGATGAGACAAGTGAAAAGAGGTCTAAAGCTATTGGTTGATAAAAATATAGGTAAACATATGGTCCTTTTTTTGGTTTTTTTACATCTTTAATGTAGACTATCCTGTCTTTTTTTAGATTTTTTTCAATTACTGGCTCACATTACGATTTTACGTTTAAGAATACTAAACCCTATTATAAAACGCTAACCATAAATGAAAGAACACATAACGAATCTACCTAACTTTACAAAAGTTAATGATTGCCACCAAAATTCATTCCATGTAGGCTACTATTATTTACTTTTACTGTAAATGTGCTACAATTGCATAACATTTTTATAAATATTCATTTTTGTAAATGTTAAAAGAAATAAACTTCAAACTTAAAAAAGGAATACTTAGTGAGTTAGACTAGTTAAATAATTTTAGTCGTTAATATTTTTACACAGTAAATACATTGTTTTTGTCGAAAATCAAAGAGAAAATGTTCGGACCATATCAGGTTTTTTAATGCGATATTAAAATTAAATATAATTTCAACGCGGTGTAAAAATATTTAGATGAATCATTATTCTATTTATATTATCATTAAGTTTCTAAGTCAAACAAAGAAACTTTTTTTTGTTTTTGATAATTAAAAAAACATGAGTTATGAAAGTAAAAACAAACGCAAAACTTTTACCTGGAGAAGAAGAGCAAACGCCAACACATAATATAAAAACCAACACAAGATTAACAGAGCAACTCATTATGTATAACACTTCTTCTATCGACTGGGATGAACTAATGGCTAGCCATTCTCATCGTGGATGGAAAACAACCATCGTTAAAACCCATAGGATGATTGTGAAAATTATAACGTCTAAGATATCTAGATCTTATTATACAAGCGCGAGGTTATTTTTTATTCCATTTTACTCTCTCTTACTGTATAATATTTATAAAAAATCAATAGCTCCTTAATAAAATTTTACTTACTATCAGTTAGCCAAAATAATTGATAATGTACCAATGAGAGTTGTGGTTTAAGGGAATAACGTAATAACATGCTTGTTAGTACTGAGAAAGTACTTAAAGAAACCCATGTTCCATTGTAAAGTGATTTCATGGTTTTTAATAACATATTGCAGTTAAGAATATTATTGTTGAAAGACTTTAAGGAGAAATCTTTAAAGTTTAGGCTCAAAATCCCCCCTTGAATATTTTCCTCGTTTCACAAAGGATGCTGTAACAAATTACGTTAACTAGGAATATACAAAATGTATCATGTATACAAATGTTCGTGATACTATCGGCTTTAGAACCTAAGGTACAACAGTTCCAGCTGGAATCACGAAAATCACCAGAAATTATTAAATCTTATAATATTTCGCTTAGCTATTTTGATTTTACAGCTCACTTCAAAACCACCTTAGATATAATAAATTTATATGTCGGCGTAGAACGAACCTAAATATAAGAGCTATAACTAAAACAATCTCAGAACATTCATTCATTTTAATAACTATAGTAATATGTACGTGGTTATTAATAATTCACTGATCTAAATACGAAGAGTAATATATATTCTACTTCACCATGCGTATCTGCAATACGTAAACTATAGCATTACTAATTTGCGTAGAAAAATCAGCCGATCGTTTGGTTATCATCTTATAGTTGTCAGTAGTATTTTCATCGGGATTATTTACTCATAAGCAACTGCTTGAATACAAAATAAATTTGAATTCCTATAAGTACATAATATAAATCAATGTGACTGCTTAGATGTGACTTCAAGCATTTAGCTTAACTACGTTTTTTTGGCTAAGAAATCTCTTAAAATATTGAATTGAGTTTAATTTCATCTCACGTAGAGCATTTATCTTATGTGTATACTTCTATCCCGTATATATTTATGCCCTTCGTCATTTAATACTGGTATATTGTGTCTGGGCATTAACCTGATAAATGTGAGTGAGCCTAGGCTATTGATGATTAATTAATTGTCTCGAGTCTTGACAAATAAGTTATGACATATGGTTTCACGATATACCAAAGCTATTCGAGTCATCTGACTCATCCTACACTTATAATTACCGAAATTTATTTGAGTATTTACTTGGTTTCAAAAGATCCCTCCACAATATCATATAACATTCATTAAAACATGTTTCATATTTAGGAGATGAAATCCGGAAAAAAACTACCTTAATTTATGAAATTATACAGGGGAAAGGATCTTTAAAAATAAGTTAATACTTTGGGTCATGAAAATTTATATTTTTGAATTTAGGGGGTAAAGTGAAATATTGTCTGCCAAGGAAATTGTTGATAAGACCAGAGGGGGACAATGTACTTTACCAGTAACAAGCAAAACGTTTTACCCCTAACTGAAGTAATAAATATCCTTTTGTTTTGTTTCGATGTTTTGTTCTACTTCAACGCGCGTATCTGCAATGTACGTAAATTATTGCATTGCAAATTTGCGTTGTAACATCAGCTGATCGTTTAGTTATCAGCTAATTGTTGTCAATGTTATTTTCATGGGACTTTTTTACTCATTAATTTCCAAGGATAATGCCTACATTCCTTATTACGAGGTAAAATACTACCTCATAGTAAGGCGGGGAAAAATGTACTTACATTTGTAATTTAGAGTCCATTACACCCTAAAATACTCCTAGTAAATATGTTTGTCTTTCGTGGGCTAAAAGAGTACAGCTCAATCGTTTATTGAATTTTATCTTCTTAATCTTTCAATTTACAAACTAATTTTCTCTTACCTGCCATAATTAGACGCAATATTTACTCCTTGTAATAAGAGTGTAAAATGATACTTCGTCTCCCAATTGCAGTAAGGTGACTGTAAGAATAACATTTACATCAAAATTTCAAAACTCGAGTGCCTTCAGAACTATTACGCAATCCTGCAAATATGTTATTGGCTAACGGATTAACAACAGCAATAAAATAATGACAGGCAGGAAACAACAGAAAAAAGTGGAACAGCTTATTGTAAATATTACGATTTTTAGGTTATATTAATTAACACAATCAACGTGTTTCTTACATTAGTTTTCCGTGTCAGTATATTAAATCGTTACAGTATTCATGTAATTTTTATTTATTTACTCATTTCCCTAATACACAAATAACTATTTCACTAATGGTGTGTGTAAGATCCAAACTTAAATATATTAACTTTTGGCAGTTGCAAAAGGTGAATCCATCAGTCTAAATCAGCAAATATTTTTGTAATTACTTGGGCAATTAAATGCTATCTTATGCCTATGAGTAGTAAACATTCATATTTTAGCTTAATCACTTGCCAATGATTGTATTAAATCGTGAGACCTATAAATCAACTCCCAAAACATTTTTATATCAAAGAAAAAAAATTACTTTTTTTAAAGAGGGTGGCGGTCTCTTTTTACCTTGCATTTGCCCCCCTCCCTCCACATCGGCCTCAGGCCTGTGCGTGGGAGTTATCAACCAAACCCAAGGAGTGAGCCGGTACAGTACAAAGGATGAACAGTACTGCTAAAAGTATGCGGCATCATCGGGTCTCGATCCTGCGACGCTTCCGCCACAGAACCGGGGCCGAGTGCGCTACCAACTGCGCCACCGACTCACTAAATACCCCCCCCCCCCGCTAAGAAACCCCCATAAATACTTTTCGAAGCTAGAGAGAGGGATTAGAGAGATTTTAAACTTACTCCTACAGACAAACTCTTAAAACAAGGGAACTGTGACCCTTATATTCATCTAATGTGATTATTAGGTTATTTTAGTATCGTACTTTATATACAAGAAAGGATTTTTCAAAGTGTAATTTTAACTAAACTAAACCTTGTTTAATTTTTGATACATAATTATGCTTCTTCTTCTTCTCCAGCAATGTTGTCGGGGTTTCACCCTTTTACTAATATGAAAGTTTCTATTAAGATTTTTGTGAGTCTATCCTTAAAGATAAATAAGCCCTAAAGCAAAGTATGCTTCAGCTGATTAACCTATTTTTATTCACCAGTGTCTGGTGACCTTAACCTTAGACTTGGTCGGTAATTAACTTTTTCCTAGTTTTATACTTTATGTCCATTTGCTACCCTTCTTGCTGATATGAAACCTATGACTGGGCAGCTTTATAGCTCGCAATTTTTTTTCTTATGTTTACGCATTTGTCGGTTATTTCGTTGCCAATGTAGCACCCATAAGCTAAACGTACAGCTTTCAATTTCACTTTTTTACTTAACTATACATTTTTATTGATGATGTGACCTGATTATAATATGTCAATAGTTATAATTAAAAAATATTATTGCGGAGATTTAATATTAATTTATTGTTTATACAACTCGTTTTGAGCTAAAAATAATATACTTCCAGCATTTAAAGGAAATCCTCGGAGCCATCCTTTCGTTAGTTTTGAAAGCATACAAGCGCATCAAAAAACATTGCTTATTTAAAGTATATGTTTGGAGGAAGATTGCTGTAACATTTTTACGCACATACAAAAAAGTAACAGCTACCGTATGCAGTTTTTTTTAATGTATTTAAATCGAAAGGCGCTGAGTATTAGTCATGGTCATCGATATTAGTCATTTGACTATGTAGTCCCAAATGTACGATTGGCAAAACATGTGGCAATGGAAGCAGTGAATACCGTTACAGGAAAATAAAACCCAGGTTATAAATAAATTATTTATTGCCGGGGTTCATTTATTTACTCGTTTTATGAAAAAATGGAACTGTTTTTTTTTGGGTTGCAGCTGTAATTTACGGGAGACTAGTTCACGTTTAACCGTAGAAAGGGCCAAAACCCTGTCCACCGCCGAAGCCGCCGGCGCCGGAAGACGCAGCAGCGTTGGAGTAGCTTCCGCCACCGCCGAAGCCGCCTCCGAAGGGACCGCCGAAGCCGCCGCCGCCCCCGAAGGACCCGGCGTTAGCCGAAGCCTGGGACCCGGCGCCGCCGAAGCCCCCGCCGAACTGGGGGGACCTCCTGGGGCGGGCGGGGGCGCCGACGATGATGGCGCTCAGCTCGCGCAGCTTGACGGCCTCCTCCCGGGACAGGCTGGTCTCGAAGTTGGGCTCCAGGCCGTCGATGGGGGCGGCCAGCAGGAAGTGGTCGCCGTCCGGGGAGTTGCACAGGTAGAAGGGAGTCTTGCGCTCCTTGACGAGGACGTTGAACTCGTTGTTGACGGCGCATCTGAAGGCGACCTTGTCAACCGCCGCCGGCACATCTGCGGACATGTCGGTCGGTAAGCCTTTGTGGGTGCAGTGTGAGAGGGCTCGTGTTTTTATTGAGAATGAATAAACTGATTTTAAGTTCGTGCAATGGCAGCTGAATTTTTACGTGTTATGTTTGGTTGAGACAACTCTGGACGGCGAAAGTGTTTCTTAAATGTGTTTGTAAATGCTGTGATCAAATTGAAAGAAATTTAAAATCGACTTTCACAATTCCATTGAAGACATTATTTTGGCCGAATATCAATCTCTCTTTTCAGTTTTCTTGTGCTTGCGGTTTATATATATTTTTTTTTTAAATAAATAATTAATTAAATAAATAAATAAATATATATGTATATTTTTTTTATTACTAGCTCATAGCTTATCTCCCCCCGAATATATTAATGTGGTATTCTTATTTTCCTAGTAGTGTGAATCAAAACTTGCGTTTAGTGGTAAAGTAACGTTCCATAAACCCTGCTCTCAATAACTCGGCAGTCCTGATAACTCGGCTACCCCGATGGGGGAAAATCATTAGTTCAAATGCCAATTTAATTTAAAATTAAAGTACGGTATAAAACGCACTAATGGATTCTTATTGTGTTTTGCTATAGATTATGTTAGTTGCTATTCAACGTTAAAATAAAATACAGAATTTTAAGTTAGTAAATACTTTTAAAACCTTATACTCCATATTTTTCTTAATTGTGGTCTTTAATCCTAATGACCGTCATTACCAAATTTTGGCACTCTCCCGGTCCACATTGCAACAAATTTGCGAGAATTCATCGTAGCAGCACTGAAATACTAAAAATATGCAAATTAATTTTGATCAAAAATTGTATACAGAAAATATTGAAGATACAATAATTGCCAATTGGTACAACAGCAAAGTAAATAGTAGTAGTAGTAAGTAGAAGTATCAGTAGTAGTACAGTATTCATTCATCTACAAGTACAAAGACAAAAATTAATAATTTTACGTTTTACAAAATTAATTAATTAATTAATGACAAAATTTTACATTTTACAACAAGTTTTATTGTTGTTATTAATTTATTTCACTAATCAGATATACACATTATATTCATTGAATTAAATTAGTTATAAGCTGTTACAGATAATATTTACACTAACCTAGTGTGTCATTGAATAACACTAACTATCCACCTACTCAAAGGTTTTACGTAAAAATGTAAATTATTTATTATTTTTACAGTATATCATAATCAGATTTAATAATTTATTTCAAACTGAAACACGCTTCAATTGTTCAAACAAAACTATTCAGTGGTCTTTTACACTTTTTACTTAAAAGTATGTAAACTAATCCTAATTTAAATAATATTCACTATTTGACTGTTTTTCAGTTTGCATTAATTTGTAATGTTTGTAAAAAGGTTTTTTTTTAATAAATTTACAAGGCATCACGATCTTGCGACCTTCAAAATCATACACAATTTGTCATTTACACATTCCGTTATACTAGAAAAAAACCACCTGTTTACGTTTTGAAGTCAAAACATTTGGAAGCCTATCTTAATTTTTACTTTGAATTAGAACTCACCGGCCGGCAAGGCGGAGGCAGCAGCCGCCAAGAGCACAATCAACCCCAAAGTCTTCATCTCTGTGGCGCCTTAGATCGCCCCCGCCATATATACTGGCCACTAATGTCCCATTAGCCTCCTGTAAACACCAGACAGAAAGGCCTACAGGGTGGCTGACTCACAAACAAACACCCCACATTTCCTCATCTGTGTACTATATGACAAGAAGTAAAGAAAACTGTAGCACCCGATCGGGTAGAGGGCTGGTAGCTGAAAGATTCTTTGACAACATTGCTTTCGGTTTTAAGTGGTTTCGTATTGACTTAAAATCCTTTAGGGAGTTAGTGCAAGAGAGTAAATAATAACTATTATTTCCTCAAGCCTGCAGGCCCATAAGATGCGTAATTTCAAGTCGCATTGTTTTCATCATATTTATTATGATTTTGTTGTGGAATAAACTATTCCGATTGTGATTTTCAATTCTGAATCACATTGTCATGCAGCCACGAAATTAATACAGATACACTGACAAACTATAGGCCTAATCAAAATTTTCTTATAATACGGGCTAGCCCTGTTAAACTAACAGGGCTAGCCAAAACTAGGTAACCAGAACTGCTAAACAGAACATAATATCTGTTTAGAGGTTGATTGATGGTGTAGTTCAACATGATCCTCTTGAGTTTTGTAAAATCTTTAACAATCATTTTCTCTATTCTACTACTAATCCATCAAATCCATTTCACCACCCCGCTGTACCTGAAGAGGTACAAGAATCCCCTTTTGAACTTGGGGTTTTTTGAAAAATTTTCACTAAAATATTACAAAAATAGTTTTGTCAATGAAAAGTAAGAGTTCTTCTAGTCTTGATGGGATCATTAGTAAAATAATTGAATCATTTTTAATGAATTAGAGGCCCCCTTTCATCTGGTTAACGCTTCCCTTTCTCAGGTGTTTTTCCTGATAGTGAAAAGCACGCTATTGTGAAATCTTTATTGAAGAAGAACAATATACAATTACCGCAGAACTATCGTCCAATCTCACTCCTGCCTACCATCTCGAAAATCTCGGAAAAAGCCGCCTGTCAAAGATTATTGCAGTTTTTTTTACCAATTTGGCTACTATAAGAATAAATCTACTAAGCTAGTCCTGATAGATTTTATCAACAAGTGCATCAACGCCTTGGAGGGAGGCGATCCTGCAGTTAGCTGCTTTGCCGACCTCTCCAAGGCGTTTGATTGCGTGAATCATGCAATTGTAATCAAGAAATTTGAACTTTTACGAGGTAAGGACAAGGCATCGGCAATTAATTTCACTTTTGATTCGGATTGGAAAAAATATGTTTACGCTCCAGTCGCTGATAACTACGCAAGGTTCGATTTTAGGTCGGATTCTGTTTTTTGTTTATATTGACGACATTTCCAGCTCTGGTTCAGTACCTGCCGAGTCTTTGACAGTTTTTGCAGACGATACTTCTTTATTTGTCAGAAACAATGATAATATCTTAGTTCTTGAAAGAGAGGCGTTCGGCCGGCTCAATGTTCTTGCTTAATATTTTTCAAATATCAACTTGAACATAGACTCAAAGAAAACCAGTGGCATATTTATAACCACTTTTCAAAACAAGAGAAATCTGGATATGGCCGGCTTTTATCCTCCGATGGTGTGTTTGGACGATGAAGTGGTCAAAGAATTCAGTTTCGTCGGCTGGAATGAGGTTGGACGATAGTCTCTCGTGAGATTGGTCGATAGTCACGTAGATAAATTAACCTCAACAATGACCTCAAATATTTTTGTCTTAATAAATCTGGCTGTTTTTAATAATTTGGTTTTTAATAATTTGAAGGTCATCTTAGGTATTCAATAGTGCTTTGGGGCCTGAATAGCAAATTGATCTTGAACCGCATTTAATTTTGCAAAAAAACCAATTATTTATATGGCTAGGGATAGGCCTAGGAAATCATGCAGGCAAAAAATTGTCAAGCTTCAAATCTTGACTGTTCCCTCTCTTATTTCTGTTTGAAGAAATTATGTATATTAAAATAAATTCAAGATTCAATATTCAAGATTATTTATTTCCATTAATTAACATACAAAATTATTTACAACACAAAAAGGAAATTATTCCCCACAAGACCAAAGTCTGAGTGTGGGGAAGAGTTCTTAGGCACAAACAAATATTTCTAGTCCTTCTTCCACTAGTTGGCAGCACAAACACGTACAAAACTTAAAAAAGAAACAAATTACCCATCAAAAACAAAAATAAAAATAGAACAAATTATTACTTAAGGAATTATATAAAACAAAAGGAGAAAAAAATCAAATATCGCACAATTATTCAGAATCAAAACAAAAAGAGTTAATCAGAACACATCAGAATACAGCCTCAACACACATACAGAAATAATCTAATACAGCCTCATCAACACCACTACTCAACTCAAGAATCAAGAAGTTTATTGTCGATGATTACAATTAGTTACACGATAAAAGACAACGTCAAGACTTAACCTAAATTAACCTACGGCCCTAAAAAACAATCACATTTAGGAACAGAATTAAAATTTTATGTTAACGCCTATATCTTTAAATTCTAAAATGGTATAAAAGGGTTTCCAAAAGCCATCTTAACAGTTTAGATTAAAAAATATCTATTGAACAACTATGTGCAGACTAGAACAAGAGATCACAGATTAAAATTTAATCTGTTATTTAAGGTTATCACAGTTTGTAGTCCCAATGTAAACGTTATAGGAAATAAATTAATTTCTATATCTCGTTTATTTCTCAACATATCTTAATAAAACTTTGTGAATGGCTTCATATAGTTGATATCTAATGTATTATGGAAAACAATCTCTCAATTTTACATTTCCCTGGCAGCAAACCTGCATACTCATTTCCCATTATAATCTTATGGAGAAAATGGTTGTATGCTCATTTTAGTGAATTTCCTCCATAGGGAAGAAGCTATTACCGTAGGTCTCATGGTAAGACCTAAGCCCGAAACCATGATAACTTTTCGTTTTGGGGCCCCCAGAAGCAGAAAACACCATTCGTTCGAATATATATATATATATATATATATATATATATATATGTGTGTGTGTGTGTGTGTGTGTGTGTGTGTGTGTGTGTGTGTGTGTGTGTGTGTGTCTGTCAGCGCGATAGCGGCCGTAAAAATCGTCCGATCTTAATGAAATTTGGTACAGACATGTAAAGTGGTAATTCCTCAGATGAGTTCGTAAACCAGCTCGATCGGCCTACCATAAGGGGGGGTAAAGGGGAATAAACCCCCCAAAAATGGATTTTTTGAGTTTTTTACATAGGAAAATAAAATTTATCGAATTTTTGTTGGCACCATAGAATTCAGCTCAAAAAACAAACAATTTAGTATTGTGAATCACTGCTCTATGTCCATTTGTTACCAAGATATTGAAAGTGGTAAACATAGTATGTTGTCCCAATGTTAACCTTATGGGAAATAAGTAAAATTGTATATCTCGGTTATTTCTCAACATATCTTGATAAAACCTGGTAAATAGCTTCTTCTAGTTCAGATCTACTAAATATTGAAAAAAACACCCAGTTTTAATATACCTGTAGCAGCAAACCTGCATACTCATTCCCCATGTTATTCTTATGGAGCTTACCAAAACATGTCAAATCTTGTTATGTTATTGAAATGTGTTGTTTTGCATTTGAAATTCGCTGAGTATGCAGGCCTGCTGCAACGGGGGTATTGGGATTTACGTAGATTTTAGGCTATTTATTAGTGGCCCCGTCTCAATGATTTATTTAAGCATTTTAAATTCGCTGAGTATGCAAGTCTGCTGCAACGGTGATATCTTATAATTAATTTTAATTTTAATACATCAAAATACAAAAATTTATAAACAATTTATATTTTACGAAATTCTCAAAAACCGCTGATATTACCGCTGAAAGTGTAATAACCTTTATTATAGATAATGATTAGACCTTTCAAATAAGATGTCTCACGTCAAAATCGGTTGAGTGGTTTCCGAGATATGTGACATTGTTATAGTCGGCTGAGGCTGTATTTACTACCCGTGACGTAAATATTTTTAAGCTTGCCTCCCGGCTGATTTTCACTCTTTTATATGTATTTAGTCAATTCCCAAAGTATCGTGCTGGTTTCAGGAAGTGAAAGATTGCAAGGTATTATGTTGTTTGTTCCATGCACTATACTAGTTGATTAATGCTTACCAAAGATTGATTTCGTTCACATTAAATCCATATGGAAAATATTCTAGTAGTTTTACGTTATGATATTTGACATTTTTCATATGGTTTAAACATATGGACGTCATAAACATTTACAAAAATATGTAAACAGTTCCAGTTCTTTTTTGGATTCTAGTTTGTATAACTTATGTGTTTGATCTAGTCAATAAAATTGTGACTTTTAATAATAATGTCTAGTTCATTTTTACTTCAGTGTTTTAGGACAATTGCAAATTCGAGTGGAACCTTCAAATATCTGTTTTGGTAGGACTTCCGGGATCCAATGAGAAAGGCCGCCATCTTGATCGAGCCAGTCTCTCATTGGGCCTAATGATGATTGGTGTGACCAATTAATTAAATCGACGGCCATTTTTGTATCCAATCCGAAGACGCAGCATCAACAATTGAAAAAACGCAGTTTCTCTTTAGCGATCAGCTCAGCTAATTATTGCAACGTTGTTTATGTATTCTTATATAATGCAGTTGGAACCAGTGTAAAGAAAAATACACCATTGTTGAAACTAGGGATTTAACTTTAAAAACTTATAAATTCCTCAATTTTATGAAAACAATTTTTTCGTATCAAGGGGTAAAATGCATCTAAAAATAACCATAAAAACAATAATAGTGTAATAATAAAATTAATAATAATTAAATTTTCCTCGGTGGGAGGAAAAATCATTCTCTTATGTATCTGATAATTTTCGTACTTTTGAAGAAGAGGTCTTCCACTCCCTTAAAACAATGTCATCAGTCTGATAGCGGTAAAGATAATAATATAAAAGTCATTAGTGTTATCTAATGTCAGTAAAACGCAGGGTCAGGACTCCGACTCACAAACACCATACTGTTTAATTCTGTTTCATGGTCACTCAAATAAAGAGTAATAGTAATACTATATTCTTGAACTCCTTGTTGGCTCCTGTTAGAGTGTCACAGTAGACTAAGCAAATAAGAATGCTGTAAAATTTATTCGTTGACAATGAAAGTATTAATAATGTTTATAATGTTTATATTCTGATTTAGTAAATTATTAGTTTAATTTAGCATTTTACCTAAAGTTATTTAAAAGACGATTTGTCTTAACTTGGTATTGTCATTATTTATCGGTACTATGAATTTAACAGATTATATTAATAGATAAAAACATTTCATTTTTAATAAATATCTTTTTCAAGTAGATTTACTTTGTACCGGAAGCTCATAGTATATTGTAAAATGGAATATTTTTCCATGAAATTTAAACACATGTCACATCTCTTGAAAACTGATAAGGTTCTAAAAATAGTCTACTAAATAATCTTATCTCCTAAATAGTCCAAAATTAATTTTTCCGTTTAAAAAAATTATCATTAAAACAAATGTTATAACAACTGTTTATAAGTTATGTTTAGTAAATAACCGATAAAGTTCCAGCGTACCCAATAAATTTCAAACGTTGAAATAATAACGTTGAACGAGTAAAAATTGTGTTCATGATTCTAGAAAAAAATGATTATTTTAAAAGATAAGTTTTACAAATATTATCTATCTTGAGGTTTTTAATAACAAATTTTTAAACTCTCTTAACTGTCAAGACCTAATAATAATAATAACAAGAACTTTCCTAATCGCAGTGTCGTGAATTTTTTACAGCAAATATAACACGGTGCTAGAGAGACGATTGTTATTTATACACCAAAGAATACATCTCTCCTAAGGGTAAATATTTTCCACTCACGTCATCGGAATGGTTTCTTGGAATCCGTTAGGATTCGATTTCTCTCCATTCATAGAAGAAACATCCTAGGTTTTTGCCTCGGAGTGGAGATCTTCTCCAGTAAGTCAGTGAACTTAGCAAATAGCCTCTAAAGTGTTGACGGTTATCTTAATAGTGGTAGATAACTCCGCGGTCGGTTTCGCCAGCGGCACTCGCCTCCGTGACCTTGCGATGTTGTTGCTGTTGCTCTTCATTCCGCATGTTTGGGCAGGTAAATAGATTTTTAGCTAATTAGTACAAATTAATGTAGCGCCCTAAGTATTTCTGGTTTTCAGGTGTGGTAGAAGTCTTCTCTTCAATTTCAGTATTTTCTAAAAAGTGGCTCATTTTTTCACCCCAGGCACAGATGAAGAACTATATACAGATTGGCAACCTAATACACTTTTGCGTGCCCGTTTTTTCGCGCGGCGTCAAGTTTGTTAGGTCGTTTTGCCGCACATATTGTATTGGTATCAAAGTTATTAATGGCTATATTTGTTCTTTGGGACCTGAAGATTTGATATTGACGAAATTATACTTGATACCAATGCAATATGTGTGGCAAAACGACCTAACAAACTTGACGCCGCGCGAAAAAACGGGCACGCAAAAGTGCATTGGGTTGCCAATCTGTACATCTGTGCCCCAGGTAATGGAATTATTTAACGTTAGAGGCACAGTATTTTCAAACAAAACAGTAAAATAGACACGAAGGAGTAAATTAACAGTAAAGTACTATGCAACGTTAATTGAGGACTTCGTTGGTGGAATCCAGAAACAAAAAAATATTAATGTTATCTCAAATAGTTTCGGAGATAAAAGCAAAATTTGCAAAATATTGCATTTATTCGACTTGAAAAATATTGGAGGGCCGCAGGGGTGGAAGCAAGGGGTTAGGGGTGGGAACATTTGACTAGAAGATTTCTATACTGTATATGGAAGAAGTTAATGGGGAAAATTCAGCTTTGTCCTAATTTTTACTTCTATAAAACCCAAATTGATTGGACTACAGGCGGAAAACTTAGCGATGCTCAAATACAAAGATAAGTTGGTGTTAAGCTAAGCAAATTTAGTAAACATTATACATTATTTTATACATTAAAGTGTATTATATGTATAGTAAACTTTATTCATGATAACCACTATTTAGGAAATGAAAGTAGACTATCATAAAATGATTCCTTACAGTTAAAGTAAATGTATGACAAATAAGTTAATTGCGCTTAATAGCTTAAACAAATTTAGATTTTTCTTCGAGCATTATTATTATTAACAAACAGAATATGTTTTAGATGAACGAGATTAATTTTGTAGTAAAGCACTCAGAAATGTTCAAGTTAATATTAACTTTACTGAATATTGCAATTTATTTTTCAAGAAAAAAACTTGGTTAGTATTATAGACTTTTCTTTTTGAAAAAGTAAAGGAACTCTAAAAATCTTAAAATCTTTCTTAGATCCAAATCGTGGATTATTGCATTCAAAAGGGAATGTCTTGCACTTTTATTTGAAATCAACTGGTCGTAAGAACAATTATTTGCGTGATTGGTATAATTTTTAGGATAGATGCTATAAAAAGGATCATTTTTATTTAACAGACAATACAATCTTAATGCCGAGAGAGCTGATGTAATTAATGCTGGGATCCTACTATTTTAACCTTTTAGTCCGTTTTAGCAGTTTTGAAAATATTTTTAGCTTATTTCCTTTTCCAAATCATTTAAATTTTCTTAAATAATTGTTCAGGTTTTCACGTGCTTGTATAATTTTTCATGTATTATGCCTAGATTGTAATGTATAATTCTCCACCTTCATAAGGCTGTAGTTGCAATATCAAACTATATCGCTCAAAAGGTAAGGCATTCAAGACTTTTCCGATAGTATGAACTTGTCGCTTGGTGTCTGGGTGGATTGCAATATGACCACAAAATTATATTTATTTTAATTGAATATTAAGTTTCGTTTCCACGGTTAAATATCAAACTAAATTACTTTAAGTTTAGTCGAAGATGTAAGTGACAAAAATTGTGGAATCAAGAGAAGAAAGTGAGAATACAACAAGTTTTCATAAAAAACTGTTATAAATGTTATAAAAATTATTTTAATATTTACATAAAAGTTAATAAAAATCCTTTCTGATTTCAGATACAAGTTTTGAACGAGAGTACCGGCCACCCCAAACGCTGGGCTATGGGAACTCCGCGTTCTTAAACAATAAGACTTCTCCGCCTGGCGCCTTCAGCTACGGCGGGGCCTCCAGCTGGTCCGGAGGCTACGGGAAGCCTTCCCCAGGCTCCGTCTCCAGCGCCCAAGCCTCGGCGGCGGCGGGAGGAGCGAGCTACACCTCGGGGTCGTCGGCTTCCGGAGCCAGCGCTCAGTCGTCGTCAGCAGCAGTAGGACAGACGTACTCACCCGCCAACTCATCAGCATCCGCTGGAGGGTACTACGGATCCTACAGCAATGGGACAGCTTACTGGTACAGACCGAATGGAACCTCGGCAGGACACTACATCTACCCTTCGTACTACTACAATAACAGACCCACACAATCTCCAAATACAGTAGCGAATGTGGGAGCAAACCACACAGCTACTTACGGGTGTTACTACGGTAATTATAACAGATCAGGCTGTGACAATAAGCCTCAAGGTGGACATCAAGGATACTATTACTATAGGCCGACTCCGTCACCGAATACTGGAGGGAATTACGGGTACTATACACCAACAACTGCAGTACCCTCTACCCAAAGTTCCACCATATCACAAGGATCCGCTTCTTCAGGGTCTTCAGGAATTGGAGGCGCCCCGTGGTGGCTTAACGGTGTATTCTCAGGTGCAACATCTACTGCTCTGGGTGGGAACTTTGGTTCGCCTGGAGATTCTAATGGTAGTTACTCTGGGAATCAGGCCGGATCCGGTTCTGCTTCACAGTCTGGATCTTATGGAGGAGGCAGCACCTCTGGTCAGCAACAATTTGGAATCGGATCTGGATCCTCATCCGGTTCTGCCTCACAATCAGGGTCTTTTGGAGGTAGTAGCACTTCAGGACAGCAACCTTTCGGAGGTGGACCTGGATCTAATTCACAATCTGGATCTTTCAGTGTAAGTACTTCAGGTCAGCAGCCATTTCAAACATCAGGAGATTCTGGAGGTTTTCAAGGTTCTCAAAGTAATTCCGGAAGCCTTTCGACAAATTCGGGACAATCTTCAAATTTTGGAGGCACATCTGGAGAAACAGGATCTTCAAGTGGCTCATTCACAGGCAACTCAGGTTCAATGAGTGTTGGTGGCTCGCCGTCCAACGTACAATCTAGTTCTTCTGGTTCCAATGGAGGGTTCAACAGCAACAGTAATATTATAAACAACAACAACAACAACAACAACAACAACAACAACAACAACAACAACAACAATAACTTTGATTCAAATGCAATAAACTTGAGTGGGGGAGGCTACGGAAACGGGACTGGGTCTTTTTCCGGTTCAACGTCTACTTCTGGATCTTCAAGTTACAGTTCTAATGAGCCCGAGCTGATTATTCGTATTCAGACGCCATGGTGGCTCTACGGTGGATTATATGGGACAGCATTTGCACAAGCGATCGCAGCCACGCTCCAAGCATCAGGTGCAGAAGTAAATCCAGCAGGCGTAACTAATGCACCTGCACCCATTGCTTTCCCACAGGGTAAGCAAAATTCAGTAAACATAAGTTAAAGTTTTTCTGTCAGTGACTTATTTTAAACTCTTAATATGTAAAAAAAATGCAACTTTCTATAGTATGTTAAAAATCTTCCAACAAAAATAATAATCTTGGCTGACAAAAGTTTTTGTATGTTTGTCTCTCTTATACCTGGTGAAAACTCCTTATTTTTTCAGGTTATGGGTGAACAAAACAATTGGAAAGTAGCTGTTGAACGAATATAATTTTAAAATTTTCCATTTTAAGTATGCAGACGTATTATTGCAACTTTTTGTTTTAACAATTAAACTTTTGTAAACAATTGGACTTCACAACAAGTTTCCTGTTTTTCAATACTGTGCGAGATACTCACAAAGTATTTGTTGGGTCAGACACACGTAACCCAAATAGTGCTATTTAACTAGTACATGATGATATAAATTGAAGATCGTATCCTCAGGACCCGGGGCGCCAACGTCGACCTACGCCGAGGGCGGAGGCGGAGGTAACAACTACCAGCCAGGCACGATCTCCTACTCCGAGGCCGGTGGCGGCAACAACTACCAGCCAATCACCACCTTCTACACTGCGGGTGGTGGTGGCGTTGACAACAACTACCAGCTAGGCACGACCTCCAACTCCGGTGGTGGCAACAACTACCAGCCAGGAACGACCTCCAACTACGACGGCGGCAACAACTACCAGCCAGGCGGTAGCAACAACTACCAGCTAGGCGTGACCTCTAATTCCGATGGTGGCAACAACTACCAGCCAGGCGGTAGCAACAACTACCAGCCAGGCGTGACCTCTAATTCCGGTGGTGGCAACAACTACCAGCCAGGCACGACCTCCAACTCTGGTGGTGACGGAGGCAACAACTACCAGCCGGGCACGCTCTCTAACTCCGGCGGTGGCAACAACTACCAGCCAGGCACGACCTCCAACTTTGGTGGTGGTAACAACTACCAGCCAGCAACGACCTCCAACTCCGGTGGTGGCAACAACTACCAGCCAGGCACGACCTTCAATTCTGGCGGCGGCAACACCTACCAGCCAGGCACGTCCTCCAACTCCGGTGGTAGCGGTGGCAACAACTACCAGCCAGGCACATCATCTAACTTCAGCGGTGGCAACAACTACCAGCCAGGCACGAGCTACTACGTCGGTAATGGCAGTGGAAACAACTACAAGCCAGGTGCGACCCCCTACGTTGTTGGCGGCGGAGATAGCAACTACCAGCCTGGCATGATCTCCTACCCCGAGGGCGGAGGTGGCAGTAACTACCTGACAGGCACGGTCTCCGACCGTTGGTCGGGCGGAAGTGAGGGCTCCTGGACGGACGCTCCGGCGGCCCCCTTCACCTACACCGGCGGCGACGGCGACACTTACCAACAAATCATCCCTCCCAAGCCACCCAACTACGTTCCGGCCCTCTTTATCAACAGCCCATCTAGGAAAAAAATTTTGAAAAATGTTTTGTAAAATAATTTAAAATATAATATTTGTGAAAGCCTAAAGATTAAAAGCTTTTTGATTATGCATTATTTGTATTTTACAAGAGTTTAAATGGATAATTTTCCTAATAAGCAGGGGTTGTTATAATGTCTTGTCAAGAAATATTTTCGTCATGCCACTGCATATGGTAGTTCTCATTGCATATGCGTTGAGGACGATATTTCTTGCCCTATTTAGGAAAAATTATTCATTCAAATTTTTGTGTTGCTTTGTTACAATGAAAAAAAATTGTAAATAATTTTTTTATAAAAACACACTATTCAAATATATGCAGCTTTTTAGAAAAGGTTGATATTTGTTTTTGTTTATTTTATTTTTAACTCTTATATTGTATTATTTGTCGGCAAAAAGACTGAGCTAAGAGTTAAACCATAGATTAGGCCTAAATATACTTATTTATGATTGTCACACTGTTTTTGTTTATAAGGTTTTTTATTCCAAACATATCATTGAGGTTTTACAAAAATTATACTTGCTCCAGAATATGTGGTATTTATTTGTTTTAATATCCCTATGTTGTAAAATATGTTGCCGTTTTGTTTATGTATCTTACAAAAAAATTGATGGGGACCGACGATTTTATTAATTTATGAGAATTTGTCTTTAAATGTTATCTCTCTATTAATATTATAGTGATTCATTCATTGCGATGTAAGAAAACATATTTTTATCACAAAGGGAAACACCTACTCTCATCTGTTTTAAGAGTGAATAAAAAATGGATGAAACACTATTTCAATATTTTTTATTTGTATTACAGTGAGATTAACTTCGAAAGGTGGCAAACGTGGACTTAAAAATGTTTCTAGTAAAAATTGTTCAAAAACCATCATTATGTAATAAAAACCTCTCCTCCTTTGAGTTCCTGGTTTGGTAGGGAAGGTTGGTAATAGTAATTTTTTCTATCTTCTTAAAAAATCTCAAAAACTGTTCATTTTTGCTTAAAATTGCTTGCAAATGTAAACAAAACGAGCCATACTGGATAAATAAATAACATTTAATAACATCCTTCACTCATTTTCGCATAATGCAAAAAAAACTGAGTGCCATTTTGCATTATGTATCTAACGTGAACTGTTTTAAAGATAATAAAGGGGTAAATGTGATTATAATATTTGTTTACGCGCCATACTGCTTTTTTAACATGTTTCATTAGTTAAAGAAAAACTTTATCCAGGGAATGATTACAAGTCCAGAAAAGGACTTCATTTAGTTTATCAACAAGTTTTACTCCCTCCCTCCAAAAAGTGGGAAGGAAAACATTCTAAGTAGAAACCTTGTCATATATAATTTTAAAGGGCCTAAAACAAGAAGAGGGATGGTGACAATTAGAGTTCTCTAGACGATCCTACGCATAGTCACAGCAAATCAAGATTATGTTATGCAGTTTTGCAGTATTTGGCAGTTTTACATTTTACAAAAACTGCTGTTATTTAATGTAGGATCAACGTAATGACCTGTAAATTTTACCATCATCCTTATTTTTCCATTCCTTTAAAATTATAAATCCTGCACATGACACGGTTAATGCTCCGATGATTCTTCCTCCCACTTCTGAAAGGAGGAAGTAACTTAATTACACTATTTTTTTATTTTGATTAGGATTTTTGCGGACATTTGCCATCACTGATTGTAAAAAACAAGTTTCACGACGTTTCGGGATCTGGAATCTGATCCCGTCTTCAGGTGGAAGAAAACCTAGAACATAACAAGATTAGTAAAACATAGCCAGGAAAACCTGGAGAAAAACACAGCTAAAACAGAGAACTGTAAAAGCAGTCACGAAAACAATAAGCTGAAAAGAAAAACAATACACAAAATAACACAGGAATCACAAGAATCAAGAATCACCAGGCAGGAGAGAGCACGTCCACACCCAATCAGAGCTGAGCTGAGACTGATCTCAGCTCAGCTCTGATTGGGTGTGGACGTGCTCTCTCCTGCCTGGTGATTCTTGATACTTGTGATTCCTGTGTTATTTTGTGTATTGTTTTTCTTTTCAGCTTATTGTTTTCGTGACTGCTTTTACAGTTCTCTGTTTTAGCTGTGTTTTTCTCCAGGTTTTCCTGGCTATGTTTTACTAATCTTGTTATGTTCTAGGTTTTCTTCCACCTGAAGACGGGATCAGATTCCAGATCCCGAAACGTCGTGAAACTTGTTTTTTACAATCAGTGATGGCAAATGTCCGCAAAAATCCTAATCAAAATATAAAATCACCATCACCAACAATGAATTTCAAACAAAGAATTAATTACACTAAATAACTTCAATACAAACGTAAACTACTAAAAATTTACAGAAAAGAGCAGTTTTAAAAATGTACTTTTAATTACACTAAATAACTTCAATACAAACGTAAACTACTAAAAATTTACAGAAAATAGCAGTTTTAAAAATGTACTGAAGACAAAAATTATTGCAAAAATTATTATTTCACTTATAAGTTAAAAACTATGAACTTTATAGTGTAAAGGTATCATAAAATTTATTTAACGTCCAAATTTAGTTGATTTTTTTAACATGACAAATGTCAAAGCAAGAAAGGTAGCACGTAAAGGGTTCAAATGTTAGGCTTACGGTTTTCTATCTTATCTAGGGCTGGGTACATATTAATTTTCATTATTATTTATTAATTTTTGATTAAGCCGGGTATTGAAGAACAAAGAGGAAGTATTTTTTATATTAGTTATTCAGTCCAACAGGAATACAGAACATTTTAAATTTTACTACATTATTAATCATATTATTTTGGCTTAAATTTAGCTACTTTGGGAATCCCGATGAAAAGTACTAACTTATTTTTAACAGTTTCGTCAAAGAATCGTTTGGAAAATACAAGGTGAATGATATGAAAAACACACTAGGATAAATAGAAGAAGTTTCTAAACTAGCTCGTGTTTTACGGCCCGGTAAATAAAATTAATAACGATTTTATTTCGTAATTCTGTAAAGTAACTATTGAAAGAACAACTATTCAGATAATCTACATGATACTCTTTAAAACTTAAAAACAAATTAGTACTACTTACTTCGGCAACGATAGGACACCTATAAAAAGTTCCAAACAGCCTTGATGTAAAGGAGCAAAACCTCACGGGTATTTTGTCCTATCATTACTTAGGTTTTGAACTTTGTTTCCCGCGGTAATTTTAGAGAGAAAGGCCCAAAACTTGTTTGTGCTGACACTACGTTAACGACTTCGACATTTCCACGGATGTTCGTCTCCGTCCATCCTACTCCGACGTTAGTGCCAATACTAGGGGATGTTGCTAGTTTTCTTTCTGACTTTCCGGTATGTTTATGCTGGTGAGTACCGTATGTTAATGTTGTTGTTTACAGTTTAATGTTAAACATTCAAAGGCTCGCTTATGAAAGAATATTATGGTTCTTAAATTGTAGTTTTAATAGACGTGTATAGCTGATAGTTAAAAAAAATCTTTCCTGGGATCTCAATATAAATAATTATAAACTATCAAAAACAATTTTATTGTTTACATTTCCTTTTAGCGAATTTCCTTAGAAATACTATATACTGTCAGCATGCTGGGTGTGTCCCGGTACTCGTGTTTATTTGTTACTTTTACTTTCTTTGAACTTTCGTAACGCTAATTTATATGCAATTTCGCAAATCCAAGTTTATATTGTTTATTTTTACTTCAGTTATGTTAATGATTAATAATAGCAATCGATAATTCTTAATTTATAATATAGATACGATAAAAATTTAATCTTTATACTCTTAATGAGGATTACAAGATTAAATAATGAACAAAATAAGCCTTTTAAGTTGACTAATGTAATAAGTAATTTCCTCATTGCAGTTGAACAGTATACAGGGTGAGTTTTAAATTAGCCTCTCCCCTAACTTATTTCTACATTTGTATAAATATGGACACCTACACATGACGTTGGGTAGCTATTTCTTCATTTTGTAAGGTTGAACATTTTCAGCCGCTATCTTGGCTGTGTCATATTTTTCTAACGTAAAAGAGGTGTTTTGGCCCATATTTTCAAAATGATTTTCACTCTGTTGACAATGCTGCAATCAGTTTCAAAAGAATATCGAGTCGTTCGTAAGATAATAAGTTTTTAATAATTTTGTTTTTGAGGTACAGCTTTTTTTATTTACAGTTTTTAAATTAAGCCAATAGCTCAAAAACAGATCAAGAGAAAATGTAAGGTGACCATTAAGCTAAGCGATTAAGTTTGCCTTTGCATTTATATTTATATTTATATTGCGTTAAATTTCCTTTTTATCGAAAACCATATTTTACTTTTTATCCTTCCATCTTTTAACTAACAATAAAAATATTTCTAAAGAAGGAATAATGTAATAATTCCACTCCATTCAAAAGCACTATCGTATACTGGAAAATATACTAATAATTAAAATACTAATGAGTTTAATAACGAGAATAAAAGATATTTCCGAATGTTTTAGGTCTTAGAAGACTTGAAATATGCTATAGATTATGTCACTCATTGATAGCTCGAGAAATCGAACATTTTTACAATCATTATTTCTCAAAAACAGGTCCATTGAGTTGTATTATATTATCGGACAGTGAGTTATTAGGACATTGAGTATAAGTACCAGTTCATCAGTGCTTTATGTACTCACGGGACTTATACAGCCAATAGTAACATATAAAACAATTATTAAATTAACTTCGCCACATTAAAAACAGGCAAGAGCGCATACAATCTATAATTATTTTATGGATGCAAATACTATCCAAATAGTGAACGGAAGGAGGTTAGGAAGAAAATAATTTAATAATGTGTAAATTTTCATTTTAATTAGCAGCCAAAAACCACAATATATATACAGTGTGTTATCTCCTACATGTAAAACCCCCTTGTAATAGCAAGTAATGATTTTCCAACTGCCTTGTTAAGTGTAAACATCATTAATAATCATAAATAACAGACGAAATCAAAAGAGGAAAAATATTGTGCCTTGGGGATTTAGATTTAAACTATCATTCAAGGTCAATGCGTAAAAGAATCTTGGTTTGTAGAAATAAATAGGCAATCCTTGGCATCGTTTTGAATAAAATATGGAATTTAAATCATTATTATTATTATAGTTTCTTATTGGTTGTAGCTGTAATTGGTTAGAGAGCTCAATAACTATCTTGTCAAATCAGAAAAAATGTTTTAATCACCCAATTATTTAATTTACAATACAGAACTTTGCAAGGTTATTTTATAACGCCTTGAAAGATATTAAGCCTGGTTTACACGACGACCAGTACACTGGACAGCAACACTTTTAAACAAGAGACAACAAAAGAATTTTTCTTCTACAGTCCTACTGTAGAAGATAGTTTAATAGTTTAATGCGTTTTATCGGGCCGTAAAACACGATTATGATCGTCGTATAAACAGGCCTTTAGGCTATAGAGCTTACGTGTATACAGTTCACCATATAGGATTTGAAGCGTCAGCATGATAATAGCATTTCGTAGACGTGGTATGACTGTTATATACCGGGTGTCTTACATAAAGCCAAGCAATAGCTTTTTTACATCTGACAAAGATCTTCTTATGGGGGACTTCCCTTTATTTTTACAACTGTGTTTTCAAACGTAAAAGAGGTGTTTTGGCCCATATTTTCAAAATTATTTTCAAGATAATAGAAATTTTGAAATTTGAAAATATGGTCGCCATTTTCCAATACGACAGACAACTTTGATTTTTCTTATAGAACATCCTGTATTTTATGGCGGTTTTTAATTTTACGCTCGATATTAGGAACTTTTTATTCTTTCTCATTTTTTCCAAACCCAATGGTTCAGGAGATATTAGCAGTTAAAGTTTGATTTTCCCTCAGTTGAATGCATTGTGTCCATTTAACTGTGCCATCAAATGTATTCATTATAGAGTAAACCCATATTCAAAATAATACATTTCAATAAGTGAATCTCAACTGAAAATTATTTTATGATTAAAACTCAAATAAAATCAAATTTTAAAGTACTTTTATTTTTATTATCCTTTATTTAACCCAGCCGTTTTAATATACAGACTACCAACAGTTTGCCAATGCGTTTTAAATAGGAAAAATCAAACTTTAACTGCTCATACCTCCTTAACCACTGGGTTTAGGAAGGAATAAGAAAGAATAAAAAGTTCCTAAAATTTAGTATACAATACAAAAACACTATAAAATATAGGGTGTTCTATAAGAAAAATCAAAGTTGTGTCATATCGGAAAATGGGTGGCCTCATTTTTTAAATTTCAAAGTGACTCCAAAATGCAGCTTTAAAAATTAAGGGAAGCCTCCAATAAGAACTTTTTTGTCAGATTTATAATAAAAAAGTTTAGCTATTGGTTCACTTTAGGTGAGACGCTCGGTATATTAATTAATGTAAAAGTAGATATAGTTTATCAACTATCAATACGTGTTTCAGGAACTCCACACGCTGTCTACGGGGTGCCATCGGCGGAGACATTCGTGAGCCCACAACGTCCGACGAGCCCCTCATGGTCGGGGAATTCGGCCGGGACTCAATGGACGACCTTCTACCAATCCTCGCCGCCGGCGCCGTGGAGAGGTAGTGGCTACCAGAGCCAACCAGGCAGGATACCTCAGGCCTCCTGGGCACCGGCACCCCAGACTGGCTCCAAACTCATATCAGCAGCTTCAACAGCATATCGCCCTTACAGCGGCTCTCTACCCCAAAGGACTGGCGAACATTTTTACAGCATCCAACATGCCTTTACCCCAAACAATCAGTGGAATCAACATAGACAAGGTTCATCGGACCCGAGGTACAACGATTTCTTCAGAAGGTACTACGACTGGTACTATCGCAGAGGAGCATCGGCGACTTCAGGATACTACCCTCCACCGACTCCTGTGGGACATGAACCTCAGGGAGCGTACGCTCCCCCTGCTCCCCCCACAGCTGGGAGTGGTTCCCCAGAAGCTCCCTGGTGGTTGAGCGGAGGGTTTGCTGCTGCTGTCAACTCGCCTCCTGGACCGCCCCCTGCACCTTCGTTCCCAGAACCTCCTGTCACAGCCAATCCGCTCCTGGGGCCGGCTGCAGCGCCTAGCTCTTCCTCAGGAGGCCCGGTCGGTCCGTTTACCACTCCGCCTGTTGGACCTTCTAACAAGCGAGCGGGTCAGAAGAAGACTTCCCTACCTGCTCGGGGAAAACGTCCTAACAAAGGTAATAAACCATGTTGATTAGATTTCTGAAAAGCTGGGTTAGGTTTTTTGACAAAATGTTCCAAAGCCTATACGGAATATTATTCCGCATAGACTGAGTTTTTTGCTTACAGATCCCAGTAATCATTACTACCATTAGTGACCTCTAGTTGCCAAAGACCCTAATTAGAAATACCCCCGTCGCAGCAAACCTGCGTACTCAGCGAATTTCCAATTACAAAATATCCAGAAATTAATACATTATTACGAAAAAAAGAAAAATAAACAAGTGATATATTTATATATTAAAATTATAGCTTTTATAGCTTGTTTTATAAAACCTTTGTAAAACAATATTGGTAAATGACTTAGATGAAAAACACAAAGATTTCATATAATGAGGTAGGCAAGAATGTTTATTTTTTAAATTATATTAACATAAAATTGTTTTTTAAAAAACCAAAATTCTATTAAACACATTGATACACTGAGAAATTACTCAAAGTGATTCCTTGAAAAACCTCAGTAGAGAGTAAATAGGAAATTGACTAGGCCAACATACTGCTGCCCTGATACTATAAAAACAGGGAAAAAATGAGAACGCGGAGACCAATGGACTTAGAGGAATGATTTAAAATACCAAATTGTTTGTTTTTTTAGCTAAATCCAATGGTGCAAACAATAATTGGATAAATATAATTTTTCAAATTGAAAAACTCCAAAAACCCATTTTTGGGGGTAAAATGGATCCTTTACCCCACTTAGGATATGTCGATCTGGCTGGTTTACGAACTCAAAGAGAACCTAGTTTTACACGTCTGTACCAAATTTTGTTGCGATCGGAGGATAATTACGAGAGTTATCGTGCTTACAGACACTCAAAAAACGAAAATTCTATTTCCCATATGAGCCCATGTTAAATTTTGAAACAAATCGTGATTTTTGCAGGTAAAAATGCGTTTTAACAAAAAACTCACTTCATATCCAGAAAGTACCCATAAAAAGCTGTCAATTAATATAAATATTATTATGATTGCTGAGGTTTCCCTGAACGGATATTTTTTGTCCATTCTGTTCAGTTAAAACGACGGTAATAGCTTATTTCTAAGGAAATTCGCTAAAAAAGTCTATTTCAAATTGATGTAAAAAGTCTCCAACTGTTTTTCACCAGTCAGGTGATTTTCTTGAAAATTCTGTTTCCATGTTAAATACTAAAAACAAATACGAAAATTTAAAGGCATCTAGGCTCTTCCTTTAGGTCTGACCCTCATAAATTTTATTTTCTGCAAACCTTCTCACCGAGCTCTTTCCAACGCCATTCAAATTATTAAAATCGGATGAAAAGCGTATGAAAATTTGTTATTCTAAAACAAACCTTAGTGAATTGAATAAGTGTAGACATAAATAAAGACGCAGTCTATAAGTGGCTACCACTAAAAATACATTCCGGGGCCTTTTTAATTTTATTTTAGATGCAGAAAACCTAGAGGAAGTGGGAGGAAACTGTTTTTGCATGATATAAGTCTCCGTTAACAAAAACTACGCTATAGTTTAAAATCATCTCAAGTTATAAAATCAAAAATATTATTAAAGTCAAAAACATGTACTTAATTAAGACAATATTGTAAACATACTAAAAATACTATAAATATTTTATTTTTTTAAGGAATGGAGGTAATCATTCCTTTGTGTGCCCATTGGGCGATGCCTATGTGGAACTAAAATACTGCCATAGTGTATTACTTTCTCTTTCAGTAAGGTATTAGTTAATTCGGAACCACTCAATGGTCAAAGTACTAAACTAATGACTCTAATGATATAATGTAAACTAATGACATATTGGCAAAAAAAAATATTCTTTCATCCGAACGGGGTTTAACTTCGCAGCTGTTTTAAAGACTTCCTCTACCGATTCCACTATGGAATTTTGAAAAAAAACTCAGTTATAACGACTTAAAAAGGCACTTGCAATTAGTTAAGAAGATTTTATTGCGGAATAGGAAAGAAAGGATTTTTTTCTGGTTCCTATACGTGAGGTTATTGTTTGAATCTTTCTACAAGCGCTTGTCGTTAAAAATATTTTCGATATCTATATTCCAATATAAAAATATGGCTTCTATATTTTTCATAAATAATATCTCTAGATAAAAATTTAATTAATTAAAAATTAATAAAATTTGAGTTTTTTTAAGAGACTAAAACTAAAATTATTATGTTTCAGCACCAAGCGCCAATTTCTTTCCGAATAGAATAAGTGAAGATGCCCCATCTGATACAGAGGAAGCCTCAAAGCCTGAGCTGGGCAAATCTACCCCTTTCACAGAGACGTTGGAGGCGACATCTGAGAAAAGTATGGAACCAGAATCAAAAGAAACCAACACCGCTTCGGATACCACTCCAGAAACTACATCTTCAGAAGAAAGTCCATCTTCCTCAGAGGAAAGCTCATCCCCATCTTCAGAGGAAAGTTCTTCTCCTTCTTCGGAAGAAAGTTCGTCACCTTCTTTAGAGGAAACTTCATCTCCTTCTTCAGAAGAAACATCATCTCCCTCTTCAGAAGAAACATTACCTCCCTCTTCAGAAGAAACTTCATCTTCTTCAGAAGAAGAATCCTCATCTCCCTCTTCAGAAATGTCCTCTTCATCAGAGGAAAGTTCTCCAAGTTCGTCAGAAGAGACCTCATCTCCCTCTTCAGAAATGTCCTCTTCATCAAAGGAAAGTTCTTCAAGTTCGTCAGAAGAAGCCTCTCCAATGTCTTCAGAAGATGGTTCAGTGACAGAAAACATGACGACAGAATCTAGCGACAGTTCCGAAACGAATACCGTTAAAGATGATGAGTAATATATTTATAAATTTTGTAACAAGTACCATACATTTCCTTTCCTTCCGATCCATTTTATTTTTTGTGCAGCTACAGATTTTGATTTATACACTAGTTTAATATAGCTTAATTTTTGATTGTTGAAAACGTAGGCCTATTACAAATCAGAAGTTTACTTTAATCATTTCAGACAAGCCATAAACAATTATTTAGAAAATATCATTTCTATTTTTAACCGTTTATTTACATTTACAGTTTTTATTCAACACGCAATTAAATTAATGGATATTATTCTTTCTTGATTCTTCCAAAATGATAAAATTCTATCAATCCTTTCAAAATATTTTGCTGTTTTGATTATACACTGATTTGTTTCATATTAATAAAAAATGTTTCATGCAAAAATGTATGTTCGTTTTATATTTATACGTAAGTGCTTAGGTAGGTTTTAGATAATATCAAAGTAGCTTTAATTATTTAATCTTAACCAATACATCCTGTATTTGATGTATTGTTTTTTGCTTGTGATATCGTTTACATTTCTTAATTCATATAGGCCATTCATCCAATGTGGTTACAATTACAAGTGGTGTAAATTATATTTTTCATAGCACCAGAACTGAGATCAACCCAAAAATTATAAAAAGTGATAAAAGTATTATTTTTAATATTATTCAAGGCTAATTTATTTAAAAAATCCTTTTATTTGAATAATACTGGTTTTGTTTTTGCTTGTTGCTCTAAAACAATATTGACTTTTTTTAACAGACGAAAATATATTTTTATTTAGAATTATTATCAAATAGGATGTTAGAAAACGGATATAATAAAAACGTAGTTATACATAAACATATTGTTTTGAGGTAATATATATATAATCTACAGAGCAACATAAACCAATGTTGTCATACTAATTTCCTAATTGTTTTTGTTTAGCTACGCTTTCATTTCCCGGCCACCTTTATCAATTTAGGAGCCCTTTGAATAATGCCTTAAAAATATTTAAATATTATTTTATTCTTATTGTTTACTGGTTTTCCATCATTAATGTAAGCTTTTACTCACTGTATATGAAAGATCACAAGTTAATTTATCTTCTATGAAACTGAATCAAGCAGTGTTTAATTGCCATAAGGCTCTCAATTGGTAATTAATGTTTTTGTGTATAAAAAGTCGCCGTTGGATGGTTGCAACAATAAAACTTGGACCATTTCCTTTTGAACTTAATAAATAAATGCAACTGCTGTCCAAACACACTCAAAAATAGACAACGAATAAACAACAACATAAATCATTGCGTGTCACGAGATACACCTCCAATGTTATTGCCATAATATTTTTCAGGTACAATCTGCTAAATTTAAATACGACATATTTAAAAGCTCTCTATATTTTAATCCGATTGGACGACTAATTACTTTTACAGTACTCGCTGTGGACCACTTGATCAATTTATGGAATTTATTTTTGATTTCTTAAAATTACTAGCAAAGTTTAACTATTGTGTGACATTGAAATAACATTAAATGTTATTATTACTTTCTCCTGGGAACTTAATGAATTGTTGACATCAATAGACTCTATTGATGACTTACTTTAACCAAGTCCTCTTAAAATTAGGTCATATATAACAGCTACACTTTTCACTATGGCAATTGGATGACTTTTATTTATGATGAGAGGTTTTACCATTGAATTTATAACTTTATAATCAATGGTTGACCCAAGCTATGGGTTTTTATTGAGTTACGCCACTTGATTTGAATCGACTAAAAGAGGTTAAAGACATTGTAAGAATGTTTTCAATTCAAGAAAACAGAATAACCTGCTCATTGAAGGACAACAATGACTGTTCTTGTTCGCATGCCAGCCAGTGATGCTTGTAAAATTGTCCTATCTTTATAAATGTCTGGATTTACTTCAAACCTTCTTTACTCGTAGACAGCTAATGAGTCAGTTCTTAAACAAAGCAAATCACTTAATTGTGGCATTATTAATGCCAGAACTTATGTGAGATTGTTTACTACTTATTTTAAATTGAAGACAGTCTAAAGATTAAGTGAATTTTTGGTGATGATTATTTCGATAATTATTTTAAAAATCCAATGAGATTTGTCAAGTAAAAGAAATAAATGGTTGTAGAATAAAGTACAAATCAATATGCCTCCACGTTCACTAAAGTGATAAAAATTATAAGGCATTTCATGACGTTCTTACAATTTCATATATAGATTTAAAAAGTTCTAGTTATGAACTCAAAGCTTCAGCTGTTCCGGTTCTATAGTTCTATAGTTCCCCTGTTTTATAGTTCCACGGCCACTAATCACTGGGCAGTGCCTGTAATCTGCCAACCTGCAAAATATTTGCATATCCGTCTTGGAGATTTGAAGGCGTTAAATAATTGAATTATTGTTTTCAATGGTGTTCCTGTGGTTTACTCTACTCGCCCAGAAGACAAATTAACAACTTTGCTCCCAATGGTGAACTAAGTGTCTATCTCCATTTTTCAATAAGTTAAAAGTGATTAATCATAGCAACCGGCGAAAACTTATTTTTTTTAATTGAAAGAAGTTTTAGGTAACCCATTAGCTCTCAGTGTTTCTTAAGTCTTAACAAATATACTTTTGCAAAGAATCGCTTTTGATTATTTTTAATATTATACTTAAGTAATAAAGCATTTTAAAGACCCAAAGAAACTCGTTGAAATTTGCTTGAAAAGAATCTATGAATGTACAAGGGTGGACAACGTTGTAAGACATTAATTATGTTTCGATACCTCTTCCTACCAAATTTGTGATTAAGTTCGTCTTTAATAGTGAAGTTTCAAACTTTAAAGAGATAAAGGGAGGTAATCTGAACTGGGAGATCCTGGGTTGCCGTAGGTATAGGACAAAAATGTTTATATCGATTATTTTTAGAGGTATAACTTAAAAGTAGGGGTGTGCGAATAGTGATTTTTTGGTTCGAATCGAATAGTTTATTATTATTCCGAATATCAAATATTTTCGAGCGAATATTTACGTTAGGGGTTATTCGTTCATATGAGATCGAATTTTAAATCGCAGCATGTAAGTATAAATACCCTGTCGCAGCAAACCTGCATACTCAGCAAATTTCCAAGCATTTTTTAGCAACTATTCAATAATTAATATAATTTGATCAAAACAAAGAGTTATTTCATTGTGTTTTCTTGATCTTATTTACTATTTGCCTTACTTTCTCCCTCTCCTCCCTTTATTCATCTAATTATTAATAGCATTATAATATGATAAAACACTTGTTGAGATCTTGGTAGTCTAAAAATTGTAAACTGAGGTAAACAATCACTCAGAGCTTTCCTAGGCTACTTTCCCCGAGCAGTAGGGTAGTTGTACTAATAACTTAACTAATGTTAGTAGAACTCCAGTTCATACATTTTATTATTAATTAGATATTCCGCTTAAGTGTAGGTAATATTCAATTGAATAAGCTTATTAGGCCTATAGCAATTTCAGGAATAGGCTTAAAAATTCCTTTTCCACTGCAACCTAAATTTGTTCACTTTTAGGCCTCTGTATCCCTTTGTTCTTTTCCTTTTATATTATTTCAGGGACTAGGCTTAGGCGATTAGACCAAAGAATTAAATATAAAACTTGGTTCACCAATTACTCCATATTTTGAAGAACGCCTTACAATTTTAGTTGTCCATTAATGCCTGACAACAAGGATTTTGATTCTCCTAAAGTAATACTATAAAATAATAGTAAGTCAGAGCAGTAAACTTATCTTAAATTTCAAGATAATTTACAAATGTTGTAGGTTTAAGGCTTGGCAATTTAATTACAACAAAGTTTATTTGTTTTACATGATAAACAGCAAGCAAACTCATGGATTGTTATCACTAGAAATCGCCAGAGGTCGAAAATTCGACCAGTTTTAATCCAAGAAATAGGGATAACTAATTTTGAAAATGACCTTTGCATACATCAATGCTTTTCATATATACATTTAATATAGTACACATTTTCCACGTAAACACATAACCAAACGGGAACCAAAAGCAAAAGAGAAAGACTCGATCTTTGACTAATTATTTTGCTTTTCCTCAGGCGCATATTTATGACTTAGTTTTTAGTAATTAGTATTATACAGTATTAAGATTCCACGTTTATTTATTTAACAATGAGCTGGTTATGATTCAGACGACGGTAAAAATTCAGTCATCAAATCAGTTTATTCCATACACCCCTTGTCACAGCTCTCTCCCTCACTCCCTCCATTCATTCATTCCCTCACTCTCTACTTCCCTTCCTTCCGACCTTTCCACTTTTCACCCCTTTTCTCCTTCATTTTCTTATTACCATCTCCCCTCCCTCGTTTCCTACCCTTCAGAACTCATTCCCTCTTTCCCTACCCTTAGGACATTTTCCACTCCTTTCCTCTCTTCCTATCATTATCACTAAAATATTACACATATTTTACCTTTCTCTACTAATAAAAACACAATTTCAATATAATGTCCATTTTACTCTAGTTGCACGTCAGTACATTGGACGGTAGACACTCAACTTCATGTTCTTTTTCCTTTCCTAATTATCAGCAAATTTTTATCTCTTAATATTTAAGTGAGCAAACTTTATTTCCTCGCTAAATCTTAAATGGAACACATTCAATAGTTCTCTATACAGTCCTGGATTTCAATCAAATAATATATATTTTACTCCATGCCCCAATAAAACATGTGGCTTGAAATTGTTTGATAATAATAATTTGTTTTTACTCTGTTGGATTTTTTACTGGACAAATACTAAATACTAAAAAATACAAAGTCGTGTCATTATTGAATTCCTGCTTACATTTGTTTAATGCTTAGTAAAAACTTATTATTATTTTGGTTTTATATCCCATCAGATGTCAGAAATTAACAACGTAAATTTTTGCCCACTTTTCGCCCTCACATAATATTTCTACATCTAATCTTTACTCTACGAAAAATAGCATGTGATAACAGCTACATATGATGACAAAAGCACAGTTCTGTTTTGTTATTTTTATCAACAAAAGAGAAACTCATAAGGCTAATGTTAATTTTTTGAAATTTTAAATTCAATTTTCTGCTTGTCTAAAAGAATAATATAAATTTCAATGTGATTCTGCACGTCTACAGGAAAATTCAATTCTATCGGTGTGCTTAGAGTTTCGCTGCGATGCACACTGGCTGAGAAAAAAGGAGGAAAAACCTCCTTTTTTCGTAAGGTTTTTACGGAAAAAATGCTTGTCTATTAATATAAAGATACATAGGCGTAAGTTCTCAAACCAGCATTGTAATGTTATCTAAAATTGTCCATTTTAATCACGTATTGAAAATAAACAAGCTTGATTCGTCAGATTAATATTTCAACAAAATATAACATATTTTTGATCGTTCAACATTTCTATTTCTACGTAATTGCTTAATTTAAAAATAAAGAAATCTGGCGATTGAAGCAAAGACGCGATAGACGTTCTCGAGTTATTAACAACTATTAAGTTTTAAGCAGACGACGATTACAATATTCGACTCGAACTTCGACTTCGAAAACGAAGTGAGATAAAAGACAAACAATGAACAGGTCCGCCAACTCTTTGCCAGCCCAAAATTGTTGTAAGTTGTTTATTTCATCGTATCAAAATTGGAAGCGATGGTGATCCCAGGTTCCGCTTAAGATATTTACGGCCTGAAAAAGTCGTACGAAACACCAACACGACTATTTTTATGGGGTATTTACAGGATATTTCGTTTTGGCAATTGACAACGAAGTACTACACGACTGATCAACATGGCAGTGGGAACTTGGTGGCTAAAACTGCGATGTCAGTATTATTGTACAGCAGCTATTTATCTGTCATCTGCCCACTTAATTAAGGACGTAACTGTTTCTGATGTTGTAAAAAATGGATTCGTAGTTGTTTGCAACTACAAAAAACGTACTTTTATTTTGAAAATGGGTACGTTTTCACCTACTTTTGATTTTATGAGTAGGTGATTTCACAGTCTTTAAATATTCGGTTCGGTCATATCGAAATTCTTTGAAAGTTCCAAGTTCAAATATTCGCACACCCCTACTTAAAAGAAGGTTTAGACTGTTTTCTAACGATGGTAAAACTGAAATCTCCCAAAATTTGAAGACGGAGTGAAATGTTATTAAAAATTCGTAATAATTCAAGATGCCCCATCTGAGGGACTAGAAACCCCTGAGCAGAGGGAAAAAACTGTCGTTCTTGTGCTAATGTTGTTATCTTAGTAATTGGTTGGTAAAAGCGGAGCCTATAACTTAAATCTGAACTGGCCCTGCGATATCTCGCCGCCTTTAGATCATCACACTTGAAGCTATATTGACGTGAAGTAGAGGTTTTTCTCATGAATCCAAATAGAAAACTTGGAAAATATTTCGAACCAAACTTAAGAAAATAAATATAATAATTTTCATTCCTGTTTACGCAGAACTAAAGAGAAAAAACAATAAAGTACTGATTTTTTCGCGCAATATGAAACAAATTCAGATTTTTTTCTTGCTTATCACATTAGCCTTTAAGAAGGAATCTTCCGAAAATTACGTAATTAGCATGAAACTAAAGTGTTTATTTGAAACCTTAATTTTAGGCGTTCCTGGTGAACTTAAGAATAATGTTCAAAATAACTGTTGAACTACAACACTAGATTCAGGAATAATTTTGCAGAACAACATAGGTTAACTGTTTATGAGAAGAAACCACTATATTCAGGACTAAAGATTTTTCAAAATTTGCCAGTTTTAATTCAACAACAACATGATTTGTTAAAGTTTAGGAGCAACCTAAAAAATTTTTTATTACAAAAGGCCTTCTATTCATTGGAAGAATTTTTTTCTTTTTCAGCTCAGCATTAGGGTAAGAAAACCCCCATTAACTTGTCAAGCCTACTAACTAATACTAACAATTCTACCATCAAAATCATCAATATAATAGTGTCCTGTTTTCAACGGGCACTTTGACAACTCCAACGCCGCAGCGGCCAGAAGGAGGCAACAATAGGTGCAAGGTACAAGGTGAACAGCATATTGTTGAAATATTCATTGGTTTCGATGTCAACATTCCTGTTTGCCACAATTAATATCCAATTCTTGTATTAAAATACAAATAATTATAGAAGCAAGAACATGCCGAACTATTTTGAACTGTAAATAATGGTTGTCAGAATTATTCTGTTCTATTGACTTATTTGGGAGTATTCTAGAATTCCTATTCGTCTTTCAAAAACATGATGTACTAAAAAAATTAATTCAAATTTAATGCAACTCATTTTACTAGTTTACAATGTAAAATTATAATCTTATGATTATTACAAATGTTTGCGAAAACATTTTAAAATAAATGAAAAATGTATGTTCTTATACCGGGTAAAAAATGGGGAGTGAACCGAAAGAAAAAAAATTATCGGCCCGTTAAAGCATCACCATGTGGACTACAGTATTATGAATGCATTGAGCCGCGGTCTGCAGCGTAAGGACAGTCAGTGGCCCCTCCAAGTGAAAGGATCATAGCGGTTTGACCACTCCGGACCAATGCTGGCGGCGTTCAGGCGGTTTGTCCCCATGGGTAGGTTGAACCCAGGACTACAGAATAGACTTAATATGGGTACTATCTTAATAGTAGTCCTGGGTTGAACCAGCGAGCACAGAATAATTAGGAGGACGGCTAGTGTTTTTGACGCTGGTATATGCCATTATTTCCATATTTTTCCAGTGTCCACCATAATAGTTCTCCGCTCTACCCTATCACATTAAAGCGTTTTTCTACTTATAGTAGCATACAAATATAAAAACCATTCATACAAAACCCAGTTTCAATACATAAAAACAGTGGTATATTTTTTTTACTCTGGGGCTAAACATTACATGCTACAACTACAAAATAGTTGTAGCATGTGTGTTTGTTGTTTGTATTTGTTGCGTGATTTAAATATGACGTTTCATGATCCTCCGGCAATTACTTGAACAATTTATAATTAGTTCAACACTACACACCCTCGATAAATTTAGTCAGACTTATAAAATTAAATATTTGTAATAGGTATCCGTGATTCCATAACGTCGCGCCGTTGCATGGTATTGGCGTTTGAAACTAAACCCTGTCACTGGTTAAAATCCGTGCTCTGAATTATGATTTATATCAGTAACCTCTTAATTGTTTCAACTTTACTTAAGACTGTTCATGCATACATCTTCAGAGTAAGTGAACGATCAGAGTACAGTAAAAAGCGGCTAGTCTCTCTTAAAGTTAAAATAATAAATACATTTTAAGGAACAAATACAACAATAATATCTTACCCTCACTGTTAAAACCTGTGGTTGCCGAGGATCAAAACACAAAACACTGTTATCCAATACTTTTCATCACGTCTTGCTTTTACAATTAGAAGTTTTCAAATAAAAATTAATACAAAAACAGCATCAAGCAACAAAAAGATACGTGATGAATAAAACGTTTCGTAGTATTCTGGGAAGTATCTCTAAATCGTTAAATTATTTTTCCTACAACCGGGCATGAAGTGTCAGTTTACGCACCGAAAACCAATCGTATAACAGCTGTTTACCGAGGAGCGAGCGATTAAGTCTTTGAAAGTCTTTGGAGCGAGCGCAAAAGTCTTTTGCGCTCGCCACGTGATTACTTTCACGCTCGCCAGCTGATTTTGCATTGTTACAGCGCTCCTTTCCGCTTCCGACAGGGCTCGACTTGTTTATAATCTCAAACTGGTGCATTCAGCTCTAATGGATGTAATAAGTGAAGACGAATTCGGACTTGCTCCACCTGATATTAGTGAATAAGTGAAAGTTTCATGAGACTTATTATCTTGTAAATCTAGAGACCTTTACGAAAAGAAATATGAAGAATTTATGCAATTATAATGGCACATTCAGCTACAATGGACGTGAGGAACTGTGAGTGTATTTCGTTTGAGAGATTAAAACTGCAGTTGTAGCAAAAATTTAGTATGTATTTCGCATGTAAAACGTCTTTCTCGCTTTCGCTAAAAAATATTATACCGCCACAGCGCGGCGTCAGCGCGCTCGACGTCGACGTCGGCGTCATTGCGCCAGCGCCATAGTCAAATGTAAAGCGGGCAATGGTGATTGCTGCCGCGCCAACAATCAGCGCGCGCAACGTCTAGGAAAGAGTCCCCATTGCCCGCTTCACATTTTACTCTAGTGCAATGACGCAGACGCCAGCGTTGAGCGCACTGACGCTGTGTTGGAAAAGGAGCCTTAAACGCGTCGCGCGGTATTTGTTTAGCTCAAGCGAGAAAGACCTACTTTACGCTCTTAATACATAAATAACTATTCTATGTGTTAGTTGATATTAACTAATACAACGTCATCTCATTTTTTATTGTTTAAAAATCTAAAATGTAGGGAACTTTTCAGCAGCACATACTAATTGAACTTGATTGAAACAAAAACAATACATACATAATGATTGAAACAATAACAATTGTTGAGGTGTAAAAAATTGTTGAGGTGTAAAATAACTCAGATGAAAAATGTACTGGTGATTTTTCAATCCTTGAACGAGAAAAGAAAATTTAATTCTTTTCTGTGCAGAGTGATAAAAAGGCAACTTTGGTGGATTGATTTATCTTAATCCTCCCATTAACGCTTTATAAGGAATGTTATTTAAATCTTTTCAGAACCTATTCATTCATAAGGAAACTCAAACTTATAATAAACTTGAAAAAAAAATCATTAACGGTTTATGTTCTGACGAAAACGGATACAATTAGGAAAACTTGGTCTAAATTACACAGAAAAGTCGTTTGACCCCAAGATATATATGCCCAAGATAAGAAATGCCTATTGGCTCGGGGTGTGTATAAATAGCAAATAGTTCTCTAATGTGTTCTGGGTGGCTAGGACGATGGCGGCTGCAGCGTTCGCCCGTCGGCATCTCCCTCTGCTGATACTGCTCATCTCCTCCCACGCAGGTATGTCATGAAAACTCAAACATCTTAGTTACCTGTTGAAATGTAATTTTTACCATGGATATTTTTAACTAGTTAGACTTCTTTGAAGATAAATTTAAAAGGGGCCTGAAGTGCATTTTAAGTGAATCTCACTTTTTACCAACTTTTTTTACCCTCTCATTTTTTTTGCAGTGATGGCAAAAGTCAAAATAGTAGAGTGAGCATCTTGATTGGTTGGGAAATGTAACTTTCGTTTCACCTTAGCATAATCTACATTTTATTACTCTTAATGGAGTTGAGGTTAACTTTATAAACAAATACTGTGTGTCCACAAAATCATGTTACACTTTTAATTGTTCGTAGCTACTCTCTATTAGTAATTACAGATCTAAGACACACATGTAAGGAGTAAAAGATATATTTTTTTGTTTTTTATCATTTCCTAACTTATTTATTTTTGTCATTTCCTGATGTGTAACTAACGTTCCCATGAACGTATTCCCTGATGGCGACATTGCATGTGCGAGTTATGGGTAATTAAAAAATCTTTCTGGGAGTTTTGTAAGTAAGTACTTTAAACAATGATAAACTATATATTTGATTAGTTAAATCGGTGAGTAATTCAAACATGTTAGTGTAAATATTAGGTGTTTATTTATCCCCATGTTATTATCAACATAATTATTAATTTATTTGGAATAACTCTGGCATCTATATAAATAAAATTAGAGTTTTGTCTGTACATGGCTTAAAATTATGAAAGTTTTGGTTACTTTTGCGTTTTGAAGGTCAGAGAATCCAAATCAAGCTTTATCTCATTTTATGTCACGATGTGTGTTGGTAACGCTCAACATCACACTTTAGACCGCTTTTCACGCAAAAACTAGAGTACTAATATGGCTGAAACTTTTTTCCTATGTAGTATGCACATATGAGAAGGTTTTAGACGACTTAAAACTAGCCTACGTCTTTTTGAAATTAAATAGCAAGCTTCTAAAAACCGAGTTTTATTTGATTTCGACCAAGTTTGTTTCGACTTTCCCCATAATTCAAGGGGATGACGTTTTGTTTACATTTTCAGTGTTCCAAGCAGATGGTAGTTACCTTCACTGATGGATTCGTCGTTACAGATGTTTTATGATTTCATTCAGTTTTATGTTTTGGTTTATAATATTTCTTTTTAATTGACATGTTCTATATAAAGTTAATATTTTCCCATTAATTATACATTTATCAGGATTTCCATCCTGATCTGACCCTCAGACTCCACCATAGACCAAGGCCGTGCAAAGACCCTCTAAAAGATCACATATTAATATCCTTATGCCAGAATTATAAGTGATGAAATATTTATATTCAAACAGATGTTAAAAGCAAAACATTTCATAGAATGTAAAACCAGCTGTCTGCAAAAAATAAAATAAATCACTGACTAGAGATACTTAAAAGTCCTTCCTTCCTTATAACAGCTGTTAATGAAAGAGATAATGTAAACCATTTTTAAAAAATTGCGGGATGGCTCTGTTATTTTGTTGTTGTTCAAAATAGACCCTCAAAACATTAGCAAATACTTTGGTGGCATTTAATCAAGGCATTTTCTACTCTATGTACATAAACTTTCATGAAACAGGGAACTGCTTTAAGATTCATTAAGTACGCACGGTCTGCTGCAAAGAGGGTATTTCCTGCCTCATGGTCACTCTGTACTATAGCACAGATTCAACGATAGGCCTACTGAGTATAAGCCTTCCCATGCAGTGACACCCTTTTTTGTCGGCGGGGGCGCTGGAATGTGCTGGCATGTGTAGTATAGAGAGGCCAAATAAAAATGCCTCGTGCGGCGGGGCAGCAATATTTCTACGTACTCCCGTCGCGTCGGCAGCGACACCCTTAGCGGATTCCTAAAGCATCTTTCTGGTTGATGAAAGTATATCTACTTTATATTTGTCAAATACCACTGACCTATCATCGCACAGCCGAAACTACTTGAACTTGACTTCGAACCTTGAAACTTTTCATGAACGTTCCTATAGGGCGTGAGCATCCGCTGAGAACGGGTTTTTCAAAATTCAAAGTTTTCAGGGTTTTTCGGTGGGGCCAACGGTCTAAAGTCTTTCTGTATAATTTAATGGATGATCTTTCGATTAAATTGTCAGTTTTTATTTAATCAAGAAGGCGGTTTACACTTCACATACAGATAGGTCTCTATAGCTGATTTATAGTTTGGTTCCTTTTATTATGGTTGTTTTTTTCTTTTTTTAGGTGATATCTACTATATTAAAGTCACCAATAGTTTTTGTACCTTATCTATTTAATCATAAACTCAATATGTGGCACCATCTTCATTCAGGCAGCGGGTGTTAAAAGTGTTAACGTGAGCGAAGTCACGGGCAATTGCTAGTTTTAAACTAAAAACATCAATTTGTTCAAAAACAAAACTAAATTTGAGAGTTCAGTTTTCTGGAAACTTCAGCAAATACAGCGGGAAGCAAATTTTACATGAAAATTTCATTCCCTCGTCCAACCCCTTCCTAAACTACCCCTACCGTTAGTTACAAATGATAAAATACCCCTTGCAGCATATCAGATTCAAAAATTTAAGTCGCTTGATGCGTTCCATACATAATACATTGATTAAAAGTCAAAGAGAGTTTTCACAATTGTAGCCTTTGTTAGGTATTTATTTATTGAAAAAGTAAAAGAGATTCTGGCTTGCTGATTGAGGGAAACAACTATCATCATTGGAGCATATGTTTTTAATGATAAAACTTTACACCCTCTCCAACCCCTTTCTCACCCCCAACCGTAATTTCTAAATTTCAAACGCGAGAGTAACCCTTTTGACATATAAATTAAAATGAATTAAAAAAGAAACATTTTTTCAAAGAAATGTTTAAATGTTATTACACGTTTTAGGGGTAGTGCTAGATAAATAACTTGTATCTTGATATGTTGTTATAAATGATCAATATTTTGAGAATGTGTGATGCGATTTTAAATTTGTTATGAGAAAAACGTTTTTGCTATCCCTTTTAATTTGATATGTCAGAAGAATAGCTGTGGCAAAACAATTTAAAATTATAAAATTGAAAAAAAATTAATATTTAAATTATAATGTTAGGATTGGGTTTGAGGAAGGTTTTGATGAGGATGTAAAGTTTCATCAAAAGTTTTCATTTTTCAGGTGTAAGTTTGACGGAGGGTGTAAAATATCTGCCCAACTACTATCTGATGTTAGTAGTTGTTTCCTTCAATAATAAAACCAGAATCTCAAGAACGCATGAAGCGATTTAAATATTTTTCCACCAAAATGTTTATTATGCTCTGTAATTTGAAGTGTTACAAACGTTATTTTGCATTTAAAATTTAAAGATAGTGGTTGGGATGAAAAATGGGTTGTTGGGAGGATGAAATATTTAATTTCATTTCCCCCGTGTTGGTAGAAGTTTCCACCAAACAGATCACTAACTTTTATTTTGGGTTTCGAATACATTAAGAAGAAGGTTTGAAAACAACCTGTAACGTGTGTGGGCCGTAACGATAGGCCCCCATCTCATTCCTTTTACCGTAATGAGCTTATAGATCATTTGTTGTTTATGTGTTTATCACTTCATGACGTCATTAAAACCAGATTAACTCCATGACGTCATGAAAAAATTAAAGTAGTAGATATGGAATTTAGACTCAGATATCATTTTGTTTACAGAACTTTATTTAAGTTTGTCATGTTTGTAAATAGACGGATATTATCGTTGCCTCCCCGTTGATGATACTCCACACTGCGATGATCGTATCATGTAAAATTTAAAATACTGCCTTCAGTAAATACTCATTACCTTTATGGAAACTTAGATTAATTTCAAACATTTTCCACCCCAAGGTAAATAACTGTAATTTACACGGTGCTATTTCTTTACTGGGAAAGTGTTTCGTTTTAACAATCGGCAATGCCATTTCTATACTTTGGGCTCATTAAATACCCCAAAATACGTTTAAGAATTAAGAATCAAGAATTTTATTTGCCATTAAATAAAACAAGTTTGTAATAGGCATCGTCAAAGTACATTCAATAAACACAAAAACTTAACAATAAGCAATACAGTAAATAACATACCTTATACAAGTATATCTTATACTAATGAAAGTCGTCCATATTACAGTTAGGAGGGGGGCTCCAGTCCCGCGCGCCTAGTGCTCCAGGCCCGTGCTTCTCCCATAAGGCCAGTGTCAAATTTCAAACAAGATACAGCCCAACCGCTAATCTATAATCGTTGCTCATTTGAAGAGCAAAAAAATAATCTAGCGATTTCAGTGAGCACAATTTTGATATCAAAATCAGGAATGTCATAAAACATTTAAAAAATGCCAATATTTGCGATTTTTTCAACCAAAATAAAGAGGATATAAAAATTCTGTTCACTGAAATCGCTAGATAGTTTTTTGCTCTTTCAAATGAGCTATAAATCAGCGATTTTGGTCGAGTGGTTGAGGCTGTAAGTGATTTGAAAGTTAACATTTACCTTATGGGAGGAGTAGGAAGAAACGCGATATCTTTCTTGACTGGAGCCCTCTCTTAAAATACTCTTCTAGTGTGTAAAATGCCTTTTTATTGAGCCAATTGGAAACCATAAAGTTGAAAATTCTTTGTTGGTAGAGCCCTGACAGTAGTGGGCTGCCTATTTAAAATCGAAATTTGCTGTTATTTGCAACTGTGAAAATATTTACTATTTACTTAATCTTATATTTGGTTTCACTAAATTTCCCTTATCCCTGTTGTAGCCGTGTGTTGAGGATTGCTCACAATGTTACTTCTAACGTAAATGAGATTAGAAAAAATTAAACAAGCAAGCAAGCGTCGTTAGCTTTAATTGGGGAAAAGGGGTCTGCAAGATTCAGTTGATGTTATCGCTGCTATTATTCTTATCACCGTCTTTTGCCAAGTGAAAGCTTTTTTTCTGAAGATGAATAGCCCCATAAAAGAACACCATAGGTCAAATGGTTATGGAAAATACCAGAATAAACCATGATTAGAACTCCATGACCAACACATGTTTTAGTTTGCTCTAAAGATAAGTTACTCTAGCTAATTTATTACAACACTACATTATCAACCCATCACAATTTACTATCTAAAAATATCACAAGGAATTTGACAGGTTTGAACAATTACTCATCCACATCACCATGATTGTTAAAGCGAAAATGATGTGCTCTGTTTTATTATTATTCATACTTAAGCTATTTGCTGAAAACCAAATATTTGCTTCATCAACTTCCTCATTGAGCTTTACATAACACTTTCAATATCTTAATTAAAATTCATCAAGGTGGTATCATATGCATATAACAGAGAAAATAACGACACGTTAAATATATAGTTCAGTGCAATTAGCTTTAAAAATGGGAAAACCGGGACATCAAAAAAAAAAGTTTCTAACCAGCGCCAATTTGTTCAATACACCTCCCCTAATATGTAAACAAAAGTTACACTGATTTGAGCGTCGGGTTTGGGTGGGAGGGGGGTTAATAGGGGGGGAAATGTTATTTTTTTACTTTTTAGCAAATATCTTGAAAACTGTGCGTTTTTTATAGAATGGTATACTTTGCAAAAATAATCTACATTAAATTCATTAAATTCATCACATTAAATTTAATGTAGATTATTTTTGCAAAGTATAAAATTCTAGAAAAAACGCACCGTTTTCAAGATATTTGCTAAAAAGTAAAAAAAATTACATTTCCCCCTCTATTAACCCCCCTCCCACCCAAACCCGACGCTCAAATCAGTGTAACGTTTGTTTACATATTGGGGGAGGTGTATTGAACAAATTGGCGTTGGTTAGAAACTTTTTTTTGGATGTCCAGGTTTAGGTCTAATTGCACCGTACTAATATGTTTAAATTCGTATGTTCTTAGAATCGCCCATATTTGCAAAAAGCAAAACCGGAGGACGCTCACATTGTTAATTGTGTATTTTATTGTGTAAAACAGAAAATAACAACAAAACTTACCATTTAAAAAAATTGCAAATGAGTATCGGTGGTATACTTAATTATTCAATAATATTTTACGAACAACATTACTTTTTGTTTCGCTTAATACTTTCGCTTTGAACCTCAAATCAGGGCGTTATATTGTCATATTGGACATCCAACATTAACCTGATAAAGTGGCTAAAATTCCAATAAACATAATTGTACTACCCATTATCTTAGGAAGTAATACGTTGGATAGGGTAAATAATTGTTAACACAGATTTTGGTACTCAAAGTTGTTAAAATAATTTAATATTTAACTATACTTTTGATTTTATCTTCAATTAAAAACAACAAAAAAGACCTCTACATTTCAATAAAACATTAACAACCACAGTTTTTAAAATACACATGCAGAACTCAAATAATGTAAAAAATATAACATTAGGTCAACATTTTTATAACTTTCTAAAAATTTATCCTCTCAAGCATTTACAAATTGTCTATAAAAATGCGTAGTTATATTCCTTTTCTATGATCTCAGCCAAGCTCAATTAATAGAAAAGAATAGGTTTGAAATATATTTGTTTATCTTTTTTAAGAGCAGTTACAACTTACGCTCGCATAAAATTGTTTTTGTTTTTTTCTACGTATTTTTATGGAGTATACATATCATAAAATGAGCGCAAAGCTTTTCGTAAGAAATCCGAATTTTTCGTTGGAAGTGGGTTGGACAAGTACGTTTTTGTTCCTCCTGATCGAATATTGCGGTGTACCACAACTGAGCCACGAGTATCAGGTAAAAGGCGTAACTGACCCGCAGTGATAATCAGCCCCTCAAAAACGCACAGCAACTGAGCCACCGTCACGTGCCGCGCAGCCGCCGCCGACGGCGCGGCGTCCAAATCGCATGGTTTTAAATACATACCCAAGGGTTGGGACATTAAACAAGTAATTCGCTCGGCATTAGCGGTTTGTTTGCGTTCCATAACCGCAGTCGCTGTCGCGCCGCGGGTCTCACTGCCTGGACCACTGTGGCTCAGTTCCGCTTCACACCCTGTAATAATTTTTCGTCCCTGTCGTCTCGAGTGCATTCGTGGCTCAGTAGTGGTGTAACCAAATATTGTTTTCCCCAGCGGGTTACATAAGTGACCAATTTCTGGGCATGATAGTATCTTTCGTGCAAGGGGTATCAGAATGCTAATGCTATCGAGCCCCGAAATGGACTTTTGTGACGAGTATAGTGAACGATAATTTTTATCTCTCTGCAAATTACCACCAAGCTTTTTAAAAAGAATGATCCGATAAAACATAGTCTATAAAAGATCTCCATTAATGCTTCTTCACACATGCAACAATTCAATCATACCACTCGGTTTTATTTTCCCTACGTCATCTGGAGATAGGAACAATTTTATCTGGGCCAGGCAAAGCAATGCTAGGACAGGGAAAATAATGTTTAGGACGGGAAAAGTCAGCATATGGTTATTTGCTTTGATGGAAGGAAATCTTGATTTGCATACTCTCGACGCATTATGTCTTGAGCTGTTACTCACTCTACTGTATGAGTGAGAAAAATCAACGATCTGGTAAAAATCCCCGATCACTTGAAGAAAAACAATGATAAAGTGATTTCAACAAACATCAACTGTTCGACTACAATTTAAATTTAAATTTACAGCCATATAAGGAAATTACAATAGTTAGTTACATAGTTCGATTTCGTGCATCAGCATGTGCATGTGTGCATGTGGCATCCTCATGTCTTTCTCTAGCGCCAAGTAGGATAACGGACTATTTTCGAATATAGAGTTATGAAAAACCTATTTCCACCGTAATATATGCATACTTAACTTTAACCGTTCGTACTACTCAACTACTTGGGACTTGGACTGCTTATGTTAATCTTGAATTAAATTTTTATTTTCAAAATCAAAAGCAAAAGCTTGAATGATTAATTACATTTTTATGTAGGTTTTTCATCTCCCAAAAACATTTTAAATATGACAAAATAAGAGTGGACAATCGTTTAAAACAATTTTCTATGGTTTTTAATGTAATATATATAATTTATAGGTATTCAATGTGCGTAAAGGTCTCCGTTCGTAAGGCGTTCATTCGAATAAAAGCAAAATTTAGACAATGTAGACAGATTTGTGTATAAAACAGTGGTTTGAAATGACCATATGGCCATGACTTAAAGTGATTCTGAAATTTTTTTAAGTAGTGCACAGCAATTATAATAAAGTTCAGATCAATAGAAGATTTAAGGTAACTAGTTGCGCTCTCTTATATGGCGTTTGGTGATTGCTTCTTATTAACAATAAACCATACATTTCTTCGAAAATATTGCGAACTTGAAGCTTTCATTAACTTAAACTTTATTATAATAATGCCTGTCTTCTATTTAGCCGCATTACAAAACAATAGGATTGTGTTCAAAATTGTTTGTCTTAATAATTTATACATAACAATAAGGCTTCCTATATTACACTTTCGGGATGAAAATGCAATTCACTTCCTAATAAAAAAATGTTTCAAGATGAAACCAGGATCTCCATCTCTTGCTAAATGAAATAGCTTACATTTCCAAGAATAAATTAAACAATTTAATACAGAGGACATAAAAAGGAATTTTATAGACATAAAATGGACATTGCAAAACAAAGTTGCTTTATAAGCAACTGGTCTTTTATTCTAGTAAGCGTAGCAAAAAAATCGATTTTGTAAAGGATTATTATTACTAGTACTAAAAATATTACTGGTATGGTAGCTTTATACAAGTTCTTATTGAATCAATTGTCATCCCACAGTGTAATGCTATATGATTAATGTGGCTGCATAAAAAGTTCCCTGATGGAGTTCTATGGAACAAAACATGTTGTCTTTTATATCAGGAGATTAAGTTAGAAGCTAGGTTGGAAAAAGTAACTCTAATACGATTATTGCTTTTCCACAGTTGTCAGTATCATTGCTAACGAAAAACTTTTACTTAAATTAAATACCTATTCAAACGATATTATGAGTAATATTTACTTAAAATTCGATACAGGGTAAGACTAAGGTCTTCCTCCCCCGCATCATGTTTTTCACTATTTGAAAAACATGGTCTTCGGCACGATTTGCTAAAGATAAAAATAAATTATAAAATTGCGTTCATGATAAACATGTACCTGTGAGTTATTATAGTTGATTGAAACTAGATTATATTCTTGCTTTAATCCCTTTGACATGTAAAACTGTGCTGGGTTAAATTTAAGTCCATTTAAAATATACCCTGATTTAATCCTGAGACGGACAGGACAGCGGTCCGCGGTTGCGGCTTTTTTTGTCTGGACGTAGACATTTTTTTAGAAAATTTATACTGTAAACATGCTGTCTATAACAAACATAACACAACTTCGGGATTTGGTTTCTTACATATATAATAAGAATCAAGTTAAAAGACTTACCTTACCCAGTTATCCGTTAACAACATAAAAAGGTATCCGTACTCACCCAGTTACCCGTCATTTGGTACTATCGTAAAATATGGTTTAGTTATTTTTGAGGCGATTTTCATAATTTTTATCTCATTAGATTCCACATTAAATTTTCCAAAAAATTTTTATCTTTATAATTTATTGTAAAAATTACTGCCATTTTGAAATTTACCATTGAACCATGTTGATTTGTTTTATTATAAACCGATCTTAACCGTTTAAAGTAGCAAAGGAGCGAAATCAAGCGAATTCAAGATGTAATTGAATTATTCCGAGCTGCAAAAGAATCAGAACAATACTTCGGTGATCTTAACCGTTTAAAGGTGCAAAAGAGCGAAATCAAGCGAATTCAAGATGTAATTGAATTATTCCGAGCTGCAAAAGAATCAGAACAATACTTCGGTGATAACAATTTTTTTTTCAAAAATATAAAATGGCGGATATCTTAGTAAATATACATTTATGGATACACCTTTACATTAACTCGGTTAAATGTAAGGAATCACATCCCTAAGATTTGAAACTTGTTTATGGACACCCTGTATGTAATCTTTTACTCTTATATAAGCTATGTTTGTTCGATTGCTTGATTGCTCAAACGCACGTTTATCATAAAAACGGTGCAAAGATTTTATTTAAATGTTGGAAATAACTAAGTTATGGCTGAAAAATGTGCTATACTCAAGTACCATTGCCAGTAAAAATGAAATTGATTTGAATAATATAACTAGAAAGTCGTATAATTTTAACATTAGGACTAGCAACGAAATAAATAACAAAACATAGTTAAATTATAACATATAATCGCAAACATCCATATCTGTCAAGAGTAATATTTCTGCGTGTTGATCAAAGATTGAGTAGCATACTAAATATATATAATGATAATGACCCTGATTTTTCACATGGCAATGAGATTAGCTGTTATAATTGAATTTCACCCTTCCACCAAGCAATTTCAACAAAACTATAGATAATTTATAATTCAATCAAAATATTATTGTTTCAGGCTTTACGTATCCAGTACATAGAGAACTCGAAGATTATTTGGAAAACGTTTTACAAAGAGACAAATCGTCAGACAACCATAATGCTATTGAAAAAATAATAAAGCTCTTTGATATAACAACAAAACATAAAGACAACTGTACTTGTCCAGCACATGATGTGAGTGCAGCGATTCAAGAACTGGAGTCTCATCATGCACTTACACAGCTTACGCCATACAGTCAAGTTATTGAACATGGAAACAATGCTGGAAATTCAGGAATTACATCAACGTCACACATTTCTGGATCCGACTCATCAGCTAGTACAGGTGCAGTTTCTACTTTAAGTCATGCCTCTACATCAGGATCCATCTCATCGGCAAATACAGTGTCCGCATCACATGGAAGTCAAACCTCTACATCTGGATCCATCTCCTCGGCTAATGCAGCGTTCGCATCACATGGAAGTCAAACCTCTACATCTGGATCCATCTCCTCGGCTAATGCAGCTTCCGCATCACATGGAAGTCAAATCTCTACATCTGGATCCATCTCCTCGGCTAATGCAGCGTCCGCATCACATGGAAGTCAAACCTCTACATCTGGATCCATCTCCTCGGCTAATGCAGCTTCCGCATCACATGGAAGTCAAACCTCTACATCTGGATCCATCTCCTCGGCTAATGCAGCGTCCGCATCACATGGAAGTCAAACCTCTACATCTGGATCCATCTCCTCGGCTAATGCAGCTTCCGCATCACATGGAAGTCAAACCTCTACATCTGGAACCATCTCCTCGGCTAATGCAGCTTCCGCATCACATGGAAGTCAAACCTCTATATCTGGATCCATCTCCTCGGCTAATGCAGCTTCCGCATCATATGGAAGTCAAACCTCTACATCTGGATCCATCTCCTCGGCTAATGCAGCTTCCGCATCACATGGAAGTCAAACCTCTACATCTGGATCCATCTCCTCGGCTAATGCAGAGTCCGCATCACATGGAAGTCAAACCTCTACATCTGGATCCATCTCCTCGGCTAATGCAGCTTCCGCATCACATGGAAGTCAAACCTCTACATCTGGAACCATCTCCTCGGCTAATGCAGCTTCCGCATCACATGGAAGTCAAACCTCTACATCTGGATCCATCTCCTCGGCTAATGCAGCTTCCGCATCACATGGAAGTCAAATATCTATATCTGGTTCCACCTCCTCGACTAATGCAGCTTCCGCATCACATGGAAGTCAAACCTCTACATCTGGATCCATCTCCTCGTCTCATGCAGCTTCAGAATCTCAAGCAAGTCAAACCTCTACATTTGGGTCCATCTCATCGTCTAATGCAGCTTTAGCATCCCAATCAAGTCAAGCCTCTACATCTGGATCTATATCCTCGGCTAATACAGCGTCCACATCACATGGGAGTCAAACCTCTACATCTGGATCCATCTCCTCGGCTAATGCAGCGTCCGCATCTCATGGAAGTCAAACATCTACATCTGGATCCATCTCCTCGGCTAATGCAGCTTCCGCATCACATGGAAGTCAAATATCTACATCTGGTTCCACCTCCTCGACTAATGCAGCGTCCGCATCTCATGGAAGTCAAACATCTACATCTGGATCCATCTCCTCGGCTAATGCAGCGTCCGCATCTCACGGAAGTCAAACCTCTACATCTGGATCATTCTCATCGTCTAATGCAGCTTCCGCATCACATGGAAGTCAAACATCTACATCTGGATCCATTTCCTCGGCTAATGCAGCGTCCGCATCACATGGAAGTCAAGCGTCTACATCAGGATTGACCTCTTCTTCTAATGCAGCTTCAGATTTCCAGAAAGGTCAAACAACATCTGGATCCATATCAACGTCTAATGCAGCTTCCGTATCTCAAACAAGTCTAACCTCTACATCTGGCTTAGTCTCATCATCTAATACAGCTTCAGTATCCCAAGCCAGTCAAGCCTCTACTTCTGGATCGATCTCCTCTACTGATGCAGCTTCAGCGTCCCTAGCAAGTCAGGCATCAACTTCTGAATCAATTGCATCGTCTCATGCAGCTTCAGCATCCCAAGCAAATCAAGCATCTACATCTGGATCCATCTCCTCGGCTAATTCAGCTTCCGCATCACATGGAAGTCAAACCTCTACATCTGGAACCATCTCCTCGGCTAATGCAGCTTCCGCATCACATGGAAGTCAAACCTCTACATCTGGATCCATCTCCTCGGCTAATGCAGAGTCCGCATCATATGGAAGTCAAACGTCTACATCTGGATCCATCTCCTCGGCTAATGCAGCCTCCGCATCACATGGAAGTCAAACATCTACATCTGGTTCCACCTCCTCGACTAATGCAGCTTCCGCATCACATGTAAGTCAAACCTCTACATCTGGATCCATCTCCTCGGCTAATGCAGCTTCCGCATCACATGGAAGTCAAACCTCTACATCTGGATCCATCTCTTCGGCCAATGCAGAGTCCGCATCACATGGAAGTCAAACCTCTACATCTGAAACCATCTTCTCGGCTAATGCAGCTTCAGCATCTCAAGCAAGTCAAACCTCTACATCTGGGTCCATCTCATCGTCTAATGCAGCTTTAGCATCACATGGAAGTCAAACCTCTGCATCTGGATCCACTTCCTCGGCTAATGAAGCGTCCGCATCACATGGAAGTCAAACCTCTACATCTGGATTCATCTCCTCGGCTAATGCAGCTTCCGCATCACATGAAAGTCAAACATCTACATCTGGTTCCACCTCCTCGACTAATGCAGCTTCCGCATCACATGGAAGTCAAACCTCTACATCTGGATCCATTTCCTCGGCTAATGCAGCGTCCGCATCACATGGAGGTCAAACCTCTTCATCTGGATCCATCTCCTCGGCTAATGTAGAGTCCGCATCACATGGAAGTCAAACATCTACATCTGGATCCACCTCCTTGGCTAATGCAGCTTCCGCATCACATGGAAGTCAAACCTCTACATCTGGATCCATCTCCTCGGCTAATGCAGCTTCCGCATCACATGGAAGTCAAACCTCTACATCTGGATCCATCTCCTCGTCTCATGCAGCTACAGCATCTCAAGCAAGTCAAGCCTCTATATCTGGATCCATCTCCTCGGCTAATGCAGCTTCTGCATCTCAAGCAAGTCAAACCTCTACATCTGGGTCCATCTCATCGTCTAATGCAGCTTTAGCATCCCAATCAAGTCAAGCCTCTACATCTGGATCTATATCCTCGGCTTATACAGCGTCCGCATCACATGAGAGTCAAACCTCTACATCTGGATCCATCTCTTCGGCTAATGCAGCGTCCGCATCTCATGGAAGTCAAACCTCTACATCTGGATCAGTCTCATCATCTAATGCAGCTTCCGCATCACATGGAAGTCAAACATCTTCATCTGGATCCACCTCCTCGGCTAATGCAGCTTCCGCATCACATGGAAGTCAAACCTCTACATCTGGATCCATTTCCTCGGCTAATGCAGCGTCCGCATCACATGGAAGTCATGCCTCTACATCAGGATTGACCTCTTCTTCTAATGCAGCTTCAGATTTCCAGAAAGGTCAAACATCATCTGGATCCATATCAACGTCTAATGCAGCTTCCGTATCTCAAACAACTCTATCCTCTACATCTGGGTCCATCTCATCGTCTAATACAGCTTCAGTATCCCAAGCCAGTCAATCCTCTACTTCTGGATCGATCTCCTCTGCTAATGCAGCTTCAGCGTCCCAAGCAAGTCAGGCATCAACTTCTGAATCTATTGCATCGTCTCATGCAGCTTCAGCATCCCAAGCAAGTCAAGCCTCTACATCTGGATCCATCTCCTCGGCTAATGCAGCTTCCGCATCACATGGAAGTCAAACATCTACATCTGGATCCACCTCCTCGGCTAATACAGCGTCCGCATCACATGGGAGTCAAACCTCTACATCTGGATCCATCTCCTCGGCCAATGCAGCTTCCGCATCACATGGGAGTCAAACCTCTACATCTGGATCCACCTCCTCGGCTAATGCAGCGTCCGCATCACATGGAAGTCAAACCTCTATATCTGGATCCATCACCTCGGCCAATGCAGCTTCCGCATCACATGGGAGTCAAACCTCTACATCTGGATCCACTTCCTCGGCCAATGCAGCGTCCGCATCACATGGAAGTCAAACCTCTACATCTGGATCGATCTCCTCTGCTAATGTAGCTTCCGCATCACATGGAAGTCAAACATCTACATCTGGATCCATCTCCTCGACTAATGCAGAGTCCGCATCATATGGAAGTCAAACCTCTACATCTGGATCGATCTCCTCTGCTAATGCAGCTTCCGCATCACATGGAAGTCAAACCTCTACATCTGGATCCATTTCCTCGGCTAATGCAGCGTCCGCATCTCATGGAAGTCAAACCTCTACATCGGGATCTATCTCGTCGGCTAATGCAGCGTCCGCATCTCATGGAAGTCAAACCTCTACATCTGGATCGATCTCCTCGGCTAATGCAGCGTCCGCATCTCATGGAAGTCAAACCTCTACATCTGGATCGATCTCCTCGGCTAATGTAGCGTCTGCGTCACATGGAAGTCAAACATCTACATCTGGATCCATCTCCTCTGCTAATGCAGCTTCAGCCTCCCAGACAATTCAGGCATCAACCTCTGAATCTACTGCCTCGTCTCATGTAGCTTCAGCATCCCAAGGAAGTCAAACATCCACATCTGGATCTATATCCTCTTCTAATGCAGCTTCTGCCTCACAAGCAAGTCAAATATCTACAACTGGATCTACTTCTTCGGCAAATGCTGCTTCCGCTACCCAAGCAAGTCTAATCGCCACTGCTGGATCTATCTCTTCGGTTAACGCAGCTTCTGCATCACAATCTAGTCAAACCTCTATGGCTGGATCTGTATCATCGTCAAATGCAGCCTCATCGTCACATGCAGGTCAAGCCTCTACATCTGGATCTTTAACTTCCGGTTCGAGTTCTACGTCTACGTCCAATGGATATCAAGCTGGTTCATCATACTTAACCAATGGGGGCTGTGTTTGTGGAATATCTCCTCCCAGTAAAAAATCGATAGGTGTAATTGAAAATGTTGGTCAGCCTTTGTATATTAGTACCCTCGTTTATCATGTGCCATTTTCCATTCCCCGCAATTCCTCTTCTAGTAACTATAGTTACTTACGGCATGAAAATTTCAGTCCGGAATCAATCTATCCTCTTCTCTTTGCACCGGAAAGTGTTGCGTTTCCTACTCAAGGTACCTTGAGTAAGGGTGGTTTCCCTGAAAAGAACATTGATTTGAATTCCCCAACCATACAATCTCTACTTAAATCTACTTCTGTGAATACTAATCTTAATAACATCAGCAAAGATTTATCAAGTAGTAAGAAATTTGTTGTTGTCCAGAAAACCTTTGTTTACCAGATTGCATAGACATTCTCTCACGGATATGTTAACTATAAAAAAAATCTTTGTAATTGTTGTTTTACCACTATCTACTTTGTCCGGTTAAACTCATGCTTCATGTGGGTTGTATCATTTTAGTTTATGACGTACCTTACCCATGAAATAAAATAAATTACTTCTCAATCCAAAATGCCTTAATTGTTTTATTTTCCTATAAGTTCTTCGTTTGAGCATAAAGCTCTTGTTATTGTGGAGATTATTTTCTAATTTGAAATAAAAGAAAGCCTTAGTCATAGATTTTTATACTAGCTATTAAAAATATTTATCTTAATATTTCACACATTTAAATGTAGAATATTAATTATTTAATTAACGTGTTAAATTACAAAATATCCCAAATTTCGAAAATTTCGAAATTAACAACTTTAAGAGGTCTAAAGTCTAAATAAAGGGGTTAAGCATTATCCTTTTGGTTGTGTCAATGTCAAGTATTTCTTAAGAAATCATGTTCAATTTTTGTAGTTGAATTTGGGATTGTTGAAAGAACATGAACCAGTCATTTAATTAAAATAATTTAAACTATTTCATGTCGGACGTACCTAGTAACAAATTTTGATCCTTTTAATTACATAAATTATACATGAATTATTAGGCAGACGTAATTTTTGTAATACTTTCGTTCGGTCCGTGGTTGTCTTTGAGACAATTTAGACGCACCGTGAAGATTTTATTATCTTGTATACGCTCAGTCCTGTTATAATTTGCGTTCTGAAGGACGAACATAAAAATAAATTTTAAATAAAATAATATAAAATGGGTCTTATAGATTTCTATGGTTGTTAAAACATAATAACAAAATATAAACAGACTACTAAAAAACTGGAATAATTTTCAGTCACATGTTGTATTTCATTGTTGAGTGAAAATATTATATTTTATTGAGATTGTTGATACCATTTTGTAAAGATTGGACGTTGATAGTTTAATGAAATTTTGCATATATTATAAGCTTTTTTATTTTCTTAGCTCCACTCGGGTATCAGATGCTTGACATAATTGTAGCTGTCAACGACAAATATTTTTTGGTTGGGATATATAGAATGGGATTTATATATATTCGGGTGGGAGTTGAGAAGGTAGAAAGAAGAGAAAAGGAAGAAGGAAAGTAAAGAAGGAAAGTGATATGGAATGAAGGGAGGAAACGAGGAAGGAAAGGAAGGAGGAAAGGGGGTAAGAAAGAAAGGAAGGGATGGAGGGAAAGAATTTGGAAGGGCTGGGGTGAGGAAAGGAGGTGATTACTGTTGAACTGAATTTATGTTAGCAAAGATCGGTTCAATATTTATCTACAAAGGTCAAACACCGTAAATATATTATACTAGAATTTCAATATGCCCCTAATGCGAGGTGAGGATAATGTGCCAAAGATTAAGGTGAGTTAGGTTACGATTTTATTTTAATTTTTGTCCTTCATTATTTTGAGCTCTACGAGTACTGTAGGTATTACTAGTCTCTACATTGAAAAAATGTACTGTAAGAAATGTGTTGGAATGTCTAAAAGCGATGGTTTGAAAAGTCAATTCTTTTTGTAGATTCAATGTTGTGCTGGTTAAATTATTTCACTCAAAATTGATTATTCTTGTTGTAATAAATTTTAAGAACCAAGTCTTCTACATAACGATGTTTACAGCTTGTTTTAGCAAACTTCCGTAGTCCTCATATTTTAAACATTTTAAGATCGTTTGTTGTCATGCGTAATACTGAAAAAATAGTAATTCACATGGATACTTAAATCAAAATTACTTAAATACATATTTTTACGTTTTTTTATTAAATGTGTCATATGGTTATGAATTTTTTTAAACGTACGTTTAAACGCCCGTTAAGGACATCATTTACTTAGTTGACATGTGGCAAAAAACGATAAACTCGATGTGCTCCTCGATGTAACTGTAATTTAAAAACTACAAATAAAACATAATTTTGTGACTTTGGCAAAAATAATTGTCTTATATCTAATATCAAGCGAAAAAAATAAAAGTTACTGTACGCTTCAAATTATCTGAGCTAGCTTATTGCAACTTGTGTCAGGCTAAATACTAATTACATAAATTTTTGGTATCTGCTTTATCGATGACATTTGGCATCAAAGTAATATACTTATGTGAACCTCAATTGGACGTTGCAACAAAAATCGTGAGGTTAACAAAAAATTATTATTTAACATCTAATATCAAGCAAACGAACTAAATGTTAAATTATTTAACTAAAACGCTTTAAATATTTGAACTAAATATTTTAAATTATTTGAACTAATTTATTGCAATTTGTGTTTGGCTAAATATTACCTATGTAAATTTCTATTAGGTTCACTGCTACTTACTAGTATTACCTATTTTATGTCTTGTCTCGAATGGTGTGATGCATAATCCATGAATATCTAGAATTCATCACCGCCGACTTCCTTTATATGTCAGCAAACCAACTGTAGAGTTGGTTTGCTGACGCTTGTTGTTCGGGATTCACATCGCCCGAAGGAACAGCTTATCACCTATGCGGCTTGGGAACCACAATCTAAGAAAATATTGACACTATAAGCTAACGAGCCTTGCGTTGAATTTTCGGTCATTAAATGACGATTAACAAGACCGTGCTCTCGAGCAGGCCCCTGGAGAGCAGTCCGATTGTTGTGATAACGTGTCGGCGGCTCTCGCACAACCTCGTCTGATGACAACCTTTACAGGTTTAATAGTGAACTTTACGGTTTTGATAGTAGCCTAGTAAATCCTTAGATATTGCTACAAATTTATAAAGTGTTTAGGAAAAAGATTACTTTATGGTGAAATAGTATAATTTCATATCTAGAGTGGAAATTTGGTCATTGCATATAAGATACCTTATGTTTGAAGTGCGACATATATCGAGCACTTCATTTGGTCGAGAGTATACAAACCACTTTCACTCGTGTTTTGAGTTTTGAACTATACTTTTCGCTGCATAGCTGATGAAACAATAGCAAATGTTCGTTCGATTATATCGGAAAATTCCAAAAAAGACAGTAAACGTTAATTTTGCATATTAAACATTGTTTTTGCGTAATACATAATTTAAAGATAAATTTTAGCAGGTGATATACATAATACGAAAACAGGTGTTTTCACAGTAGTGTAGCGAAAAATATTTTATCGACCTAAGACTGTATGTATGTATAATATATACCGTGTATATATATATGTATATGTATATAATAATGCCAAACTTTTAATTTTTCATAAATGTTTTATTCATGATCGTAGACCAATGAGACTCGTGCCATTTAAACTCGTACTCTTTTAAATTACACAAGTCACAATTTTCATTTGTCTACGATCATGAATAAAGTAGCAATGAATAATTAAAATACATTATTTTTGGGACTCTATATATACATTTAAATTGAGTAAATATACAGTTACATCACACTAACCACTGTTAGTAAGACTTTTAACACAATGACTACTGACCACTAGCCAGCCCCATGTCCAGCCTACACTCGGGGCTAGGGTTCAATCTGTTAACACAATGACTACTGACCACTAGCCAGCCCCATGTCCAGCCTACACTCGGGGCTAGGGTCCAATATGTTAAAAACATTGTGTACATAACTTTCTACATAACTTGTAGTAAAGTATAATTTCACCTAAAGAGGGATAGCAAAAGGATCAAAGGAAATTTCCTTTGAACAGGTGATTCAGGAAGTAAAGATATTTCGCTTTTTATTTACAGTTTATTTGGAAAATTGTATACAGAGAAGAGTGTTGCAGTCCACATTTCTTGTTGTTCCATATCAAGCAAAGTGTTGCAGTACCTTTTAATCAGCCAGTATCTTTATTTACGACTGTATCTGCAACCAAAATGTTAAACATTATTTCATGTAAGAAATAAAAAATACATAAAAAAGTATTAAAACCATATTTCATCAAATCTAGAACAATATATGAAAAATGTCACTTAATATAGAAACGTTTTCACTGATATCTTCCTTTGATAATAATTACTGTAAAAGCTAAGTCTACAATTTATAGTAGCATTGCGTTGTAAGCCACAATAAATTCATGACAAAAGCTTTAAATTCATGAGAACTTTTTTTTTATTGACTCAATTCTCAAACAGCATTAAGACAATACAAGATAATCAACAAGTCAACAAGACAATCTGTTCTTAGCAATTTTAAGACATCTTTAAACCATGTAAAACATTATTTTTAAATACTAGAAGAGGAATGTTATATGTTAATATACATTATACTTGTATTTCCTTAACACACAAGTAACCATTAATATATCGGATGTTTCTAAAGTCCTAAAAACATTTAAATAGTTTTTAACGAATTTCCCCAATAAGGAACAAGCTATTACCGTAGAACTCACGGTAAGACCCAAGCCCCGGACCATGATAACTTTTCGTTTTGGGGCTGCCAGAAGAAAAACAAAACACCATTTGTTCGAATTTATATATATATATATATATATATATATATATACATAATTATATAGAGTGTGTGTAAAAAAAGTCCGTCCCCCCCTTTAATTATTTTTTGTTTGTTGAGACAAACAATTCGCCTTTGAGAAATGATACTAACTTGACCCAAATTATTTTTGACGTTACCAAATATTATGAGTGTTCCCCAAAAATGGGGAATTTTCAAATGCAAACCCCTTTTTGGTGACCCTTCATTTCAAAGAGCTTTAATAAAATAGGCGATTGGCGGAGGTTGGAGGTCTCTGATATGTTTCTATCCAAATTGGCAGCTTATCAAAGTTGTAAGCCGCCTGGTTTACAACACATTCTTGAGACCTGGAGTCTAAGACTTTTGGAGTTTTAATTTAATATTTGGTGACATAGAAATGAAAAGACCCTTGGAAAAATGTTATTCAATGAAAAAGTGGTCTCTTTTGGTAGTATTTAAAATTTTGAGTGTTCCTCTAAAATGGAGGATTTTTGGGGACAACCAAAAATTCTCAAATGAAAACCCCTTTTGAGTGACCCTTCATTTAAAGAGCTTTAAAAAATAGGCGAATCGTGGACGTTGGAGGTCGCTAACGTGTTTCTATACAAATTGGCAGCTTGTCAAAATTGTACATACATCTCCTTTTTGAAAACTAGCACCTAAGACTTTTGGAGTTTTAATTTCACCTTTGGTGGCTTAAAGACTAAAAAGACTCTTGAAAAAAGGATTAAATCAAAAATAGGCCTCTTTTAGTAATATCTAAAATTTTAAGGATCCAGCAAAAATTGAGGATTTTGGGAGCTACTCAAACTTCTCTTATGTAAATCTCTTTTAAGTTACCCCTTATTTTAAAGCGCTTTTTATGTTTTCATGTTTTAAATTGCTCTTTAAAATCAGGGGTCACTGAAAAGAGCGTTATATTAGTAAATATTAAGTTGCCCCTCAAATCCCACATTTTTGCGGGGCACTCAAAGTTTTAAATATTACCAAAAGAGACCACTTTTTATTTAACAGCTGTTCATGATTCATTTAAGTTTAACTCCAACAAAAGCCTTGTACGCCAGGTTTCAAGAAGGAGTTGTATGCAAAACTTTGACAAGCTGCCAATTTGGACAGAAACACGTTAGAGAACTCCAATCTCCACCATTTACCTATTTTTTTTTAAAAGATAACATGAAGGGGCACTCAAAATGGGTTTGCATATAAAAATTTTTGAGTTGCCCCAAAATCTCCCATTTTTGGTGGACACTAAAACGTTTTGGTAACGTAAAAAAATAATTTGGGTCAAGTTAGTATCATTACCCAAAGGTGAATTGTTTGTCTTAACAAACAAAAAAAATAAAGAGGGGAGAACGGACATTTTTTGTACACTGAGGAAAACAAAAATAATCAAACTTTTGTTTGCACCATCGAATACAGCTTAAAATAACCAACAATTTTAATCAATGCTCTAAGTTCATTGGTTATCGAGATGTTGAAAGTGGTAAAAACAGTACATTGCCCCTAAGTTATCCTTATAGGAAATTTTCTATACCTCGCTTATTCCTTAATATATCTTGATAAAATTTGGTATATGCTTCTTACGGCTCATATCCACTGGATATGGATTTGAGACCGCCAAATCTTTCCATACCTGTTGCATACTCATGCACCATGTTATTCTTCTGAGGAAATAAAACATTTTAATGTATTACTTATGTTGTGTTGAAATGTGATTCGTATTCGTATTCGTATTCGTATCAGACATTCGCTGAGTATGCAGGTCTACTGCAACGAGGATATTTTTTCTTAGAAGTGGCATGGATATACGTGTTTTACGTATGTAATTTCAAAGCCTATTTTATCAAGTTTTGTCAGGAACAGTAAGTATCCTTGTTTTTCATATTGCTTGCAATGCCACAGTAAAGTTTAAATTATTATCAAAACAGTCAAAAAGGCTACGAAGTAAGATGAATTCTAGGTTGATTCGTGGTTTCGTAAATTAAGTGCAATGATGTAATCAAAATTATCTTAAAAAGCAGTACATGAGGAATTCAATCCCATCATACGAGGGTTGAATGAGTTTAACTGGATTTGTCGCCACCCCTAAACATTTAATCAGCAACTCGGTCATGATTACCTATGGATGCGTGAAAGGCCTGAGTAAAGGCTGCAGTAGGTCAGAAATTCAGCTTTATTCTTCCTTTTTACCGTTTCATTGGTTTGATTCGATTTATTTTGTATACAGCCGTCATTGGTGTATTTTGTTTATAAAACCATAAAAACCATAAAATTTTACTTAATTTCGTAACCTTTTTCATAATGATGACTATAATTTAAATTTTACCGTGGCACCGCAAGCATAAAAACATAAGTTTACTTCTGTTCTAGATAAAATAAGCTTCAAAGTGGTGTACGTGACACGCGCATTCCAAGCCACTTCCACGAATTAGCTAATAAAATGTTTCTAGGACTTTAGGAACACCCAGTGCATAATAACCTTGTTAATTAGATATTTTTGAACATAAAAATGAAAATTTTAAAACTTCTATACCCATAAACGTTGGCACATCCGAAACCAATTAGAAGAAAAGAATTTGCCGAGCAAAGCCGGGTTATCAGCTAGTCAAGTAATAATAATACAATTTTATTTGCATTTGACAACCCATAACGGCCGTTCAGAAACTATACTGCTATCTGTCAATAGAAATGCTGTTCCAGCATGTAAAATTAAGATTAAAATGTTTAGTGTAGATTACAAAGTGTATATAAAGTTGATGACACCATTTTATCTACGACCATAGCAATAATCACTAATAACGATGTTACAACTAATGTCATAATGAGGTACATTATTAAACCAAATACAAACCCGTTGCATAAAGTTAACTTTATGCAACTGGTGTCACTTTATGATACATTTTCTAGTGGGAGCGCGGCATTTGACGAAAGTATAACTGGCGCCAATTCTTGGGGCCCAGTCCGCGCAGTGTTAGGGCAGTGGGTAGGCTGGGAGGAGAGGGGAGTAGCAGCGGCAGCGGTGGCCGAGAGTGTACCAACGATGTAAATAAATACAACTGGATAGCGAGCTCCCCGTAAGGCTCGTGTAGTGATTTCCGAGCCAACACAGCTGTGCGTAGGGGTTGCAGCCGGCCGAATTGAAGGGGCGTTGGGGGAAAAGCGCGAAACTGTATTGTTAACCGTATCGAAACCGCACTAATTTGGGAGCAGTTTTACGGGTAAAGCTTGCTATAATAGATGTATTGCTATAACTATTAAGAAATTACAATTAATATTTAACTAGAAGGTCAGTACAGGTTGGCCGGCAAAAAATGCGTTCCCCCAACGCCCCTTCAAAATCTTAAACGCAACCACTGTTGGCGGCTCGCGTTGCGGAGTCTGAGTTACCAATCCAGTGTACTTATTTACATCGATGGAGTGTACTAGCCTGTCTGCGTATATTCGGCAGCTCGCACGTAATTACTGCACCTGTGTCAATCGTTGTTCAGAGTATGAAGACGCTTTAATAAATACTAATGGAATATTTTATATTATTGAATAGAATTAAAACAGATCATTAAGAGTCAATGTTCCGTCTGTCAATGTTTTTAGGACGACATGTAGTGACACGCTATTGTTGACGGCTGGGAGCAGAATGACAGTGCTGCGCTCTAGAGAGGCGTTGTCGCGCATGCGCACTAGCCGTTTTTGCTACCGCGCATCCACCGCACTGGGCCCCAAGAATTGGCGTCAGTTATAGTGTCATAATGACAGTCACGCAATTCACACATCAGCTGATTGTTGCGTTACGATTCATGTTTGAGTTGACTTATCCCATCAACGGCTGATTGATTGTTCAACGATTCATGGTGAAGTCTGCATTTGTGCCTAACCTCAAATTTGAGTTGACCTATTCCATTATTAGTAAAAGTCATGAGTTTTGTTTAACTTCGGGGGAAATTTTGTCGTACATTAAGTAGATAAAGTAGTGTATGCAACGATTGTATTATGCCTTTAAGCCACTCGTGAGATATTTAGAACACTCGCTTCGCTCGTATTCTAACTTACATCTCACTCGTGGCTTAAAGACATTCATACTACAATCGTTGCATAAACTACTATTTTATGAAAGAGTAAATGGAAAAATTAAATATTTCCTAAGACCTGGCACACCCGGTACTTTCATATTAGCCCTATCTCGAATTTAAAATTGTTAACGTTCCCAGAGAACCATTGCTCTGATACAAAAACCAAACAATTTTATGATAATCAGTTATTGAATAATGTAGACGTAATGTCACTTCCTTTGTAACAATGTTATTGATGTTTAAGTTTGTACTCGTGACAACTCCTTACCAAGAATCGTTCAATGGAAAAAGGCTTAAAAATCAAACTAATATCAATTAATCCTTCGTAATTTTAACTCCTACCTTTCACTGGCAATCGATAACAGAGCTAGCCATGATGCATTGGCATAGAGCTGGAATAATCTACAGAATTTTGTCTGATGAAAGTTGAAGACAATTATAAACTTATTCAACAACAAAACAAAAAACTTGATGAGTTTATCAACAAAATCAACAAACTATCACAAGAAAACAAACAACTAAAAAAACAAGTGACTGAACTGGAGTCAAAACTCGAAGAAAATGAACAGTATTTGAGAATTAATAATCTGGAAATACATGGAATTCCTCAAAAACAGATGAAGATGTGGTCGAATTGGTTAAGAAAGTTGGCACATCTTTAAATGTAAACATCAATGAGAGTAACATTGATGCCTGCCATCGCCTTCCTCGGAGAAATTCTCAAGACAATAAGCCACCGACAATCCTAGTAAAATTTGTGAGGAGATCACTTAAAGAATCTCTTCTCCGAAAAAGAAAAGTGAAACACAACCTGTCCACCAAACACTTGAATACAGACGACCTAGGCGACCATCCAATTTATTTGAATGAAAACCTGTGTCCTGCAAGAAAAAAACTCTTCATGGAAACCAGGCAGTTCAGAAGAGAGTTTGATTTCAAGTACGTATGGGTGAAAAACGGCAAAATCTTCCTAAGAAAAAACGAACACGACAGGGTAATACGTGTAACAAACACAAATATACTTCAAAACCTCAGACTTAAGGTAATATCTTAAAAATACACCTAGAACTCCTGTTTTGTTTTATTACCTTATAAGTCATGCTTTGATTTTGAATTTTGATTTACTATACTCTTATCTGCAAGTTGTATCTTTGTTTATTGTTCTTTATAATGTTGTGATGTTTATTACTGTTAGTTACATACGCTTTTTTATCATTATTAGAAATGACTTTGCCGCAAAATATGGTTGTTAATAAATTTAATCTGATCTTATTTAATCAAAATATCAGAAGCTTAAGAACAAACTTTGATAACTTTGTTTCAGAAATCAATGTATTACTTGAAAAACCAGACATAATTGTCTTGCCTGAAATTTGGATAGATACCGATGAAACAATTTTTTATAAAATTGATGGTTATAACTACTTTAGTAAATGTAACGATACATATAGAGCAGGAGGTGTCATAATTTATATTAAAAACCACCTGAAATGTACTTAATATCAGAATACCCAAATGTGAACTCTGCTGATTGTTTATGTTTAGATATAAACTATATGGCGATAAGCTTCAATGTAATAGCTATTTATAGATTACAAGAAAATCCATTTGTAACATTTTGTGACCAACTTGAAAATATCTTACAGAATGTAAAAAACAGAAATTTAATAGTTGCAGGAGATATGAACTGTGATATAATGACAGATTCCTTGAATTCTCATAGATATATGACTGTCATGTCAAATTTTGGCTTAAAATCAATAATTAATCAACCTACGAGAGTAACCAATAATAGCTCATCTTGTATAGATCATATTTTTGTTAGGCAAAATTCTAATAGAAATGTCAAACTAAATTTTTTTGGGGAAGTTTTACATTTGAATATTTCAGACCATTCATTAACTAAATGTACTGTACACACTGACCATGAATGGAATAATGAAAATAAAATAAACTTCAAAATCGATATTGATAAACTTAATAACGAATTAGTTAATTGTGATTGGACAAATATTTATACAGATCAGAATGTAAATACGTCATTTGAAAACTTTATAAAAATAATAACAACTCTTTTGGAGGAATGTAAATGTCCAATTATTAATCAAACTAAACTAAAACCTTTAGCACCATGGATAAATAATTATCTATGTACTAAACTTCAAACAAGAAAATATCTTTTTAAAATAATGAAATCTCAACCAAATAATCACAGATTAAAAGCGTATTATAATAGATATAGGAATTTCTTAAAAAATGAAATTAGACAATCAAAAGAACGTCACTATTATACTAAAATTGAGAGCCTAAATGGAAACATTAAAGGCCATTGGAATATGATAAATAAATTAATTGGTGATCCAGTTAAGAATGTAGCCATTAAAGAAATTAATTTAAACAATCAAATTATAAGTAATAAGGCTACCATGACTTCAGAATTTAATAATTACTTTTTAAATATAGCAGATGATTTGAGAAAAGCCTTAAAGAAACCAAACTTAAATCATAACTATTACAATACTGTATTTAAAGTTAAATATATAGGTAGATCTTTTTTTGTAACACCAACATCAACAGATGAAGTAAGAAATATTATTCTTAATTTTAAAAATGGAAAAGCTCCAGGATTTGATAATATCACGACTAAAATTATCAAACAAATTTTAGAAAACATTATTGAAGTATTAACGTACCTAATAAACGCAAGCATAAAACAAGGAGTTTTCCCAGAATGTTTAAAACTTGCTTTAGTTGTTCCCATATTTAAAAAAGGGAATCCTGAGAATATTTCAAATTACCGTCCAATATCTTTACTTCCAATATTTTCTAAAAAAATTCTTGAAAAATCCATGAAACAACGTTTAATACATTTTTTGAACACCCATAATTTTTTCAGTCAACATCAATTTGGATTTCGTGAAAAATTATCGACTGAACATGCACTGCTGAAATTCTTAGAACACATTCACCAAGATATAAATAATCAAATGTCATGTGGGGCAATATACCTTGATATCACTAAAGCTTTTGATACCGTGGATCACAAAATTTTATTAGAGAAAATGTGGATGGCTGGAATAAGAGGTCTGCCCTATAATTGGTTTTCAAGCTATTTAAATAACAGGAAACAAAAAGTAAAAATTGAAAATTATTTAAGTGAAGAAGGTTTAATCACCTGTGGTGTCCCTCAAGGCTCTGTTTTAGGCCCAATTCTCTTCCTTATATATATAAATGACTTGTGTGAGGCAAAATTTAATGGTTGTGTAACTGCTTTTGCTGATGACACAGCTTTAAGTTATTCAAGTAATAATTATGACAATTTACACACCTTAATGCAACAAGATCTAAAATTGCTCAATATATGGTTTGCAACAAATGCCTTGACATTAAGTGAAAAAACAAAGTATATGCTATTTAGTATTAAAAGGGAAGTAAATCTTAATACAGATCTGTTTTATCATAAATTCGACTGTCCAATAAATTCTCAATGTAAAAATTGCATTAAAATTGAAAAAGTAAACAAGATAAAGCATCTAGGAGTAATAATAAATTCCAACCTTAATTGGAAGGACCATGTAAGCAAACTTAAACAAGAAATGTATACATCAATTAGAAAGTTTTATTATATACAAAACCTCTGTCCACGAAAATTATTAATTAACCTTTATCATGCCCTTGTAGGAACAAGATTAGGATATGCATTATCATGTTGGGGAGGGACGTACATATCAACCTTAAGACCACTAATTACACTTCAAAAATGTATAATTAGAATAATACTAAAAAAATCTAGATTGGAACATTGCTGGCCACTGTTCTCCCAATTAAAAATATTACCAATTAGAAATTTGTATATTTATAAAGTTCTAAAAATATTTTTTGAGAGAAGTATTTCTAAAAGAGAACCCCTATTAAGACCCTACGGTTTAAGAAACAGACATGCTATCCAATTAACGCAACCAAATTTGACGATATACCTTCATTTTTACACATACAATGCCCCAAGATTATATAGTTTAACTATAAATAATGTAATGAATGTTCAGATGAAACTAAAATCTAATTACCTAAAAGGGCTAAAAACTTGGCTTTTGGGAATTGAAAATGTTGAATTTTTATTAAGGAGATAACATATTTAAATAATTTATTTTTCAAATAGATTTATAAACCACTTGCCAAATTAGTAGCAATATAAATATAAAAATATATACTATAAAACTAAACATTGCTTAAAAGATAAAATTACATATCAAATAATTATGAGCAACACTGATTTTGAATAAATTTTATTAATTTTTATTTTTGTTTTTATTAAGGTGACCCCTTATGGGCATTTGCCTAGGGGAACTTAATTATTCACCAGAGTTTTATTAAATTTCTGTTTTTATTTAAGAAAAAAAATATGTACATATATTTATTCATAGATAATTATGATTCAGATGTAACATTGTAACAATGGTGAATAAAGTTATTGTTTATTATTTATTATAAGATTGAGATTGAGATGAAGCCGAAGACGTTGCTGAACTACTCGAAAAAGTCACCATTGGTGGCCCGCCGCCTCCGCAGACATTACAGGTTCCTTGTTGTGGTTGTGTATGATATACTGGTTGAGGTCGCGGTTGAGGATATACTGGTTGAGGTTGTGAATAATATTGCGGTTGGTGATGATATTGTTGCTGCGGGTGCTGTGGCCCGTTGCAGATGTCACAGTGCTGTCTTTGTGGCTGTTGAACTGGCATGAGAACCACTTGGTATTGTTGTTGAGGGTGACGATTGCAATCACTGCAACCCTGAGGCTGATAATGTTTTTTCCTGGAAAAAGAAGGAAAAACTTGTAATGATTTAGTATTAAGTTGTGTATACATATGTGTACCGTCTTAAAGTTTTATCAAAATCGGTTAGTTAGTAACGGAAACATATATTTTTTATATTTCTCGTAAAGAACACTAAAGAAATTACTTAGACAACGTACTCAGTCCACTGACAAACAGGGAAAATATTTTCTACGCAACCGGTTGTCCTAGTTCAGGGTACTGAAAAAAGTGTACCAGGTTTTGAGTGACCCAATGCATATTGTTTAAGTAAATAGGTAAAATAAGGGGTTGATAGAAGCACCCTCTGTTGGTATAACTAATGAAACTATGTCAACTTTAAATTCTGGGTCACCTAAAACTAGCTACAGCTGGGCCATAAGAATGGGAGGTCTATTAATTATTTATAGTCAAAGCTACTGATTTACTTATTCCTCAATCAAAGTTCATTGGAGTTTAACTTTTAGTACATGAACTTGACAATAACTACCCGCGCAAACGAAGAGACAGTCAAATTTAACTGTGTACCCTTCAAACCAAATATTCTCATTCGGATAATACTGCAGTGCCACAAGTTTTACCCGTTGTCAGCACTAAGTGATCTTCCGTAATTTATGCCTTGTGAACTATATCGAGAACAAAACAAAATCACATGTTTAGAATTATATTTTTATCGTTAAATCTGAAACTGCATTTCTATTTTACACAGTAGCCGAGTAACGTTAAACTACCCACACACATCGAATGAAATACTTTTCATAATTTCCGTGAAGATTGGAGAGAGTCTAAACTTTTACAAACTCAAATATCTAATCTTATTTAAGTAATTTACAATCAATCTCTCCGATATGCTATTAAAAATTTTAATATTTTTTGCCAAAAAGATATGCAAACAATCAATCAACTTAGCGAGTTGGGCTCCTTTAAACTTAATTAATCAATTAACCAAAATGTTAACCATATACTAAAACCCAACAAAATGTTGTTTAGCTGCTAGTATTGAAATCATGTTTGTAGTTTTTACTTCACTGTTACAATTCGTTGTTGTTATGTGTTTGCTAAAAATAAGCCTTATTGACAATGCTTAGGTTTTTTTCTTTGAAGATGGTCAAATGCATAGGTTTGGGTTATGCCCAATCTATAGGCATGGGTTATGTATAACTAAACTTGTGCATAACCTCATGCACAGATTTGGTTATACATTACGTTTCGTTCGGTTACCAATAAATGTTCCACGTTATTACCCAGCAGAGTTTCTTAAAATTGTAATCCCACTATTGCATTCCCACTGGTGGGATCATCAGAATCACAACATTATTACCTCAAGATAAGAGAAAACTGGCAGTTAACAAAAGTTATATTGTAATTACTTTTTTAAGTTAACTATTGAATTTTAAAATGTGTGAACAGTTTTACTTTTAATTTATTTTGTGTTTCTGGCAAAAATAGTGACGGAAATATAAAACTGTTAATCAGTGTCTGACAACAAAAAATTGTTATACTATTTTTAATACTATTAATAAAAAACACTGTAACATCCTTATTTTGCTACTGAACTTACATCATCATGCACATCAACCCGCACCCTTTATTTTTGTGATGAATAATTGTTCTCTTCTTCCTTTTCAAGAGATTTTTCCCATCCGAAGGTCGAGTTTTGGTTAGGGATTCCTCCGTCATATTTTTCTAAAATAACACAGCCTATATAAATTATGCAAAAAAACAATACTTTCAACAAAACTGCTGTTTCATCTATTTATCAACTGAAAATTGTAATTGATCAGTATAATTGAACTATTGAGCTATAATGATACGTGTAGGGCCATTTTTTATTGTGGGATGATTACTGAAAGTGGAAAATCAAACATACTAGGTTAGTAAGCCCAACTAAGGTAAACAACCCAAATTACGGTCGCCTGCCTTATACCGGACTCTGGTCGTCACTGCTCAATCAGTTAAACATTATAAAATCTTAGACGGTCCTATTTGGTAATGTCTTGAGCTAACGTAAACAACGAGCTTCAATCTACCATGGAGTATAAAAACTTTTAAAATTAGCTGACGCAACAATCTCTCAGAAAGCTAAGAAGAGATGAGTTAGTCATTTCCGTTGGATGACTGCTGCTTTCTTGTGCGAATCCGTTAGAAGCGCGGTAAGTTAAATAAGCTTCTAAATGCTAAATAATACTAATTGTGTCTAACAAAAAGTTTTAGCTTCAAAACAAATAGTTTATTTATTTATTACATAAATAGAATTAAGGTTTTAAATTATTATTTAAACCCTTAAATATTTGTGACCGTGATTGGGAAGGTAATTTAAACGTTTTTCCTAATTACGGTCGATACTGATGGCCGCGACCGTAATTAGGATTTCATTCTTTCTAATTACAGTTACTGATGATTTTAAAGTTTATTCTATAGAAATTCATTACAGTAATTATTGTTTCATTTTCATTTGTCCTTTGAGGACAAAATTCATTACCTTTTGGATACCTACGTGTTTTATCGTCTACACCCGTATTTCGTTATAAAAATTAACGAATAAAAACTTACACAACTGAACGACACTCAATTCTTTAATGATGAAATTATAAACTTAAGATATCATATTTGTATTGTTGGCTCATCTGCGTCGGAAGGAGTAGGGTAGAGATGTTAAATATTATACTTGACGGCGGAGGGGAATCGCATTGTTTTGAGGACACAAAATTGATTATTTCTTCAACTACTACTTTTAATAGATGGCTCTGCAATCTGATACAAAAATTTGCCTTATATATATAGTTTCATTACATTCAATAACTTGTTTACATGTGATTTAAAACTTGGGTTTTTTCCCTTAGGTACTGATTGTCAACAAACCTCTAGTAGCTAGCATGTTTTACGTGTTAAAATAATTGAGCTATCCAAGCTTTTATTTCGGTCATTAATGATTTCGAGCATAGTTTTACACAAACATAATAAAATACTAAGGAACGAATTGATTAAAATCAAAGTTTCCGAATTAAGGTAGAATCACACACGTTCTACTGCAATAAATCATCAGTGGCTTTAGCGTCATGCATCGAAACACCATAGCAATAGAGATTTCACTATGTTATTTTTATCCATATTCGAACCACTGCAAATCTGTAGGTGATGGTAAAGGTTTATATTGGCTCATCATATATTATATTTTGCTGCGTAATACACACGTCAGTCCACATATACCTTTCAATTTAATCCATTTTACTTTGAAAATTAACTCATAAAACGTCGTTCTGGCCACGACCGTAATTAGGCATGTGAAAACTGGTATTAGGAATGCAGCGACCGTTATTAGGGATTTAGGTTGGATAACTATGTCTTCATTAAACAATGTTTTACTAAATAATATAATTTATTTCTGTGACATAAATATACGATTCGAATCTTCAATTAAATTCTAAAGTATAATTAGCCAAAATAAATATAGCCTAAGCAGCTGGTTCAAATTCATAGACAATATTAACTCTGTCTTACCTTAACCGACCGGAATTTGGGTTGTTTACTCCTCGTCCCTAATTAAGAGTTAAAACTGGTAACCTTATAAAAGGAATTTTTCATTCATATAATGTTGATGTACCAGTTTGGATATCCTGACCAATTTCCTAAAAAAATATCAAAAACCAAAGTTTTTCCACCCTGGAGGGTACGAAACACGCCCTACGCGCTATGGGCACGGGGGCACGTAGTCCAATTTACTAACAATTTCCGTCTAAACATTGAATTTGAATGTGTTGATTTTATCCATGCAAACTGTAGCATTAAAGCTATGAGGTTCGTACTTTTGACACTTTAGTCTAACACTTTCTCTTCTCAATTCTTTTACATTAGTAAATGGATATTAGGAAATATAAATCAAACAAATTTTAAATACAAAGGATAAAGGAAGTTTACAAGGGTTTGGTTGGTTTGGTGGACCAGATTTTATCATTAGAAGTAGAGTATTCCAGCATTCTCTACTCACCTGCGAGAGCTCGGTGCTGTCGGCGTCAAACCCAGTGACGTTTGCTGGGACCAGGACCATCATGACTACCCGGGGCGCCGAGTTGTCCAGACGGTTCTCCAAAGAGTCTCCGGAAGCTCCATCCCCACCCTCTGTATGGTTCGGATGACTCAGTAGAAGCGGCTCAGGAGTTGAAGAAGGCGAGGTGGTGGTAAAGTTTACGGATTCTAGAATAAAAAACTCACTCTTTAAACAATACTGGTTGCTGTATCCGTTTTTAGCACGGTTTGTGTGGCTTCGCGGACTTGACCAAAGGAAAATAACTCTTTGGTCGATGGAGTTTGCTTTTAAGTCAGTTTGAAACAAGTGCTCTAGTATGTGCTCTTTCTCAAATGTCAATACATGACGGTTTACATTAAAAATTTTTGAACGGTTAAATCCTCCTAAAATATAAACAATGATTAGATGTTCACGGGGCTTAGTCTGAGGGGGTTTTAAGATCGTGAGTAGGCCTTTTCGTCGGATGGGTTTATTACCAATCTTGTAAAACTTCAGTCCTGACGGTTGAGTAGTTTTTCGAGTTTAGCGGAGCAGCAGATATACAGGACATCCCATAGATAAAGTGCTAAACTCAGGGAATAAATTATATGGGTCAAAATAAAGAGAAAATACCAAATATTTTTCCTCCAAAAACGCTTCGTTTACCAGCTATCCGCCATTATGGATGTTTTACAAAATATTTTTTATCTCCAAAGTTGTTTAATCGATTTTTTGAAACTCAGCGTGTACCGGTATCTAGTCAAGAATAGTTTATGAAAAAATAATCAGTATGATCGAATAGTAAATTTCAACCACATAAAATCTTTAAATTGAAATACCGTTAAAACGGTACGTTTTGCGAAAAAAATTTAAAGAATAATAAATTGTAGTAAATTTATATCCAATTTAATGATATCAAAATAATGAAAATCTGTTGATAAACAACTGAGTTATGGTTAAATTTAGCTACAACGAGGCAACAACAACGATTTATGCTCAACGAGGCAGCATATTTTGGATTACTGAGCCATGAGCCAAAATAGACCAATTACGCTGCCTTGTTAGATAAATTCGACCAAAACTCGACTCGGTTCAGTTATTTAGGTACTTTGGTATTATACGGAGGCCACCCCTATACAGCGCGCTGCGGCGGTTTCGTTAGGTTAGGTTATCATAAATATGCTAGTAGGAATTTCCTCGTTTCGTTACGAATCGAACGATACCAGATGAGTCATACCTTCGCCCGCCATATCCCCTCCAAGTAGGCCTAGGTCAGGTTTCTCACCGGAGTGTGTGTGCACCACTTGCCTACAGGACTTGGCGGGCGTAAGTATGACTCATCCGGTATCGTTTGATTTTTAATGAAACGAGGAAAGTCCTACTAACATATTTATGATAACCTAACCTAACATAACCGCACAGCGCGCTGTAAAAGGGTGGCGTTCAGGTGTTGCCGCTATCGGCGGTGACGCTTTACCTGCCGACATCGCTGCCTTCTGGGAGGCAGAACACAAAGACCGCTCATCGTAATCATGTCAAATTTGGACAGTAAGTCAATCAAGTATGTCCTCTCCAATTATGTAGTTATTTTTGGTATACAGTTAAAAAAACCCTCTCTAAAAATAATGGCCTCCGAATAATACTAAAGTACTGTTGTTTATTAACCGATTTTCATAATCTTGGTGTCATTAGATTGGAAATAAAATTTACTAAACATTTTTATTCCTTTTTTTAGTAAAACGTACCTTTTGCGGTATTTGAATTTAAAGATTATAAACGGCCGCCATCTTGAAATTTAAACTTCGTTCTTGCTGATTATTTTTTCATAAACTAACCTTGACTAGATAAAGGTATTTGCCGAGTTTTAAAAAATCGACTAAAAAACTTTGGAGATAAAAATATTTTGTAAAAATTACAATATGACGAATAACTGGTAAACAAAGTGTATTTGGGGGGAAAATCTCTTTATTTTGACCCATATAACCTATTTCCGGAATTTGGCACTTTACATATGGGACACCCTGAATACACAGAAACCACTTCTCTTCTATAATATAAATAAAAAATATACTCTAGCCCAGAGAAATTGCACTGTGTTTATATAATATGGGAATATAATAACCATCTTCTGTTAAATTACTGATAATAAAACATTTTTAATCCTTAAACTCTAAATGTGTAGACCATCCACCATATGTAACAGAATATTAATATAAACATGGATGGTTCTTTTAGTTGCGAATCAATTAATTTGATTTGTATCTCAATCCGTATCTATACAAAGTTCAATAAAATAAGGCTTACCTTATGATCCAAAAATGTTTTTTGGGAGACCTAGGTTTCAGCGTCGAAACGCTATCTTCAGTCCTTATTCTCCTAGGCTAAGCTACTATATCTTGATATCATCTCTTGTTTGAGATGTTCTTTGTTGTTAAAATCTACTTTTTTACACTGAACACAAACACAAAGCCACAAATAAATAAAACTGTTAAATCTGACCATGGTCGCGACCAAAACAGGAATGCACTTGATCCTAACCTCAAATGTTGGAGAATAAGGACTGAAGATAGCGTTTCGACGCTGAAACCTAGGTCTCGCAAAAAACATTTTTGGATCGTAAGGTAAGGCTTATTTTATTGAACAATGTCAAATAACGATCCAGAGGCTATGAACCCTAACTATACAAAGTGTAAACAAACCGTTACTTGCATCAGTTCCTCAAACATTGATTAAAACTTAAATATCATTCATAGCTTTATTATTACAACCAGATATCCACACGTGCAAATGTATATTAAACTCAATAAAAAATATGTGGAAGGTTTTTAGCAATAGTTTTAAGTAGAATGTTTTTTGGAACATATCAAAGATTTTTAAAGTTCAGTTTAAACAAAGTATTTTTTTTAAATTACTTTTTGAAAGTTTTAGTTTAAATATTTACGGATTACTTTAAAAAGAAATTGATTTTCTAATGTTTATAATACTGTGCTCTGGGACAAAAAAATCAAGTTCAATTTGAATACTTTTCATTTTATTCTGTTTTGTTGTATGCAATTTTATTATAATCAATTCAATCTTCAGTGTTCTTATTAAACTGTAATATAAATGTTCACCTCCAGAGGTATGTACGTACGCAGTGACGTGTGCACATAAGCCGCCACACAGAGTGTAATCATCTAATTTACTATTCCCAGCGAGTTTTTAATCAAGGCACACTCGACGACGACGCTACGTGCCAGAGTGTAGCATCCCGGAAACTAGCGGTGGGTTTTCCCTGACCTTGTATACCGGAGACAAACGTATAAATATTCAGTTGAAATTGGCGTTAACTGAATATTTACTGACTGATTACATGTTAACTTCATAATGAGTAATTCCGAGACTGGGAATTTTTGCGACTACTTAGTAGCAAATTGGTGGTGGAGGGTTAAATTATTAAAACGGTGTATTAAGTTTTGAGTACATAAATAGTTTTGTTTACAGCCGACAAACTTTACCTACAGCTCGATTACAAGAAAATTGCAAAAGTCTTCATGTATTAGCCTAATATTTCTTAACTTTAAAATGTAATAACAATTTAATGTTAGGGTAATAACAATTTATACACAAACTCTGTAGTTATTTTATAGTTTTGTGAAGTACTTTCCACAAGGGTCAGTATTTGGAGCATTATTATTTATCATTTACCTAAATGACCTTTGTGAAGTAAAATTCCAGGGCAAATTAACTTCTTTTGCCTACGACACTGCTCTCTGTTATGTAGAAAAAGGTTGGAATTTGATTGAATTGGCTATGAACAATGACATTAAAGCGGTGATTTACTGCAAACCATATGCTGCTGAGTGCTTAAAAAAATTAAATTCATAAATTTTGGTCTTCGGGATAGATTAACTTTTCAAATTTAATTAAATATCATAGTGCTGATTGCATTAATTAGCGAAATTTGTGTCCCAGTAAATGTGAAACTGTAGGTCAAGTTGATAGTATAAAATATTTGGGGTTTTTTGGATAGTGAAGTCAGCTGGGATTTATAAATTAAAAAAATATATATAATGCTGTAATAATTTTTTTAACTTTTTAAAGGATATGACAAGTGAAAATATATTACTTACATTGTACATTTCCCTCGTACAAAGTCGTATAGAGTATGGAATAATGTTCTGGGGAAATTCTTATCTTAATGTAATAATCAACATACAACAAAAACATTTCTTACGGTTGATGTCTTTCAAGGGTAAATTCGAGCCTTCTCATCGTATCTTCGTTTCCAACAGAATACTTCCATTGAAATATCTGTTTGTTTTCAAGTTCTTTTTTTAAGAAGATTTTTTAAGACTTTTTTTGGAGAAGTGGGAATAGGATTCCAAATGGAAATTCATACAGAAATAAACTCAGAAATGCTCATTATTTTTCATTACCTAAAATACATTTTTCCCAAGAACGTACAGTCTTAGAGCTCCAAGGATCTTTAATAGGTTGCCTGTTGGAAAAAAGAAATCCAGGAGTACAATTATTTTTGTAAATAAGTTAAAGAAATGGCTTTTCAGTTTGGAAGAGGCATTCTTATTGTTTTTAATCTTAAAGTAGATATAAGATTATTATTTGTAGTTTTGGCAGAATTAACATGTACATATTACCAATTACTGTTGAGTAAAATATTGGCACTAAAACATAAGAGATCGATTTATTTATTTTCTATGTATAATATTTATCTGATCGGTGTTTGTATTTGTAAATTGAAATGAAAGGAACCTCCAATCAGGCTAAGCCACGGAGCACTCATGGATCCATAATCTGAAATTTATAGAGAAAAAATATAACATTCTTATTTATTCTTAGTTATGATTATGGTTGCAAGTGTGATTTGTAGGGTTCAATCATTTCAATTTACACTTGAAGATTGACTAACCAAAATGTAAATTTACAATAATTTTGAAAAAATATCTATAATTTATAATTAATTAAAATTATCAACGGTTAATATATAACAACGAATCTGTTATCACAGCAAATTTATACCAAGTTGATCAACAAATCTTTAATCCAAGCAAATTAGATATTAGGATCATTATTAGGTTTTCAGATGATATTACAAGAATTCTCCAATAGAAACATTAAAAGAATTATTATAAAAATACTAAAACATTATAAAACATGTGCAATGACCCAGAGAAATGTAACTATCTTAGCGATTTTACTATGTTTATTTATTAAAATGTTGATTAAATTTGTCAACCTTTGACAGGACCTAATTGGTATTTTGGATATTTCCAAAATTTAATTCATGTGCAATTTCTTTGATTTTAATACCTACGAATTGGAAAAACCAACTATTTATATTACCATAGTACATAATCTGAAAGTTATAAGCTATAAGAACAAATTTCCATTCTGATTCGAATCCAGCCTCAATTGGGAAATCGGTTTCATACGCTACAAAGAAAATGTTCTTCACTTTTTAGATTGAAGCCCTTAGACATTACGTAAATTAAACCGTGTTTAAAAATTCCCATTAACACCTTTATGACTTAGTGCTCATTTTTAGATTGAATCCCTAAGACATTATGTAAATTACAGTGTTTAAAAATTCCCATTAACAGTTTTATGAATTAGTGCAAAAAAGTACCTATTAGGTAGAAATTTTACTTAGGAATATGATACTTTCGAAATGAGTCTAGCGATATTCACTCACTTTTGAAAGGTGAATTTAAAGAATTGCCTCAACTATCTACTGTCAATTACTTACTTTGAGCTGCTACATTGTCCGTCGCATCCTCATCTCCCCTCGCCACAGCCAGGAGAGCCAGGAGCAGGACACAGGACCTAGACATGACTGGGAGGAAGAACCCAGGTGGGTGTCGCTTATATCACAAAACCATCGACACTTAACAGGAACCGGGAAAACGGGGGAGCCCCTCGGTACAAACCAAGGTCGGGGTAATAGCAGAAAATAATGGAAATGCGGAATATGAAATTAGGAAAGGAAATACCTGGAGTCTCATTGTTGAGGCCGCAGACCCCAGGGGGCGGGCAATGTAATGACACGTGGCTCCAACTGTGCAATCAAACTTGAGGCTGCTGCGAAGTGATTGGCCAGTTGCTGTGAAGTATGAAACGTGGGTATGATACAAGCTTGCAGGCTGATCCGGCGAGGATGGTTGAGTGTAAGTATTTTGGATTTTCTTGAGATATCTTCAGGTTTGATCAGTATGGTTTATATCAAGTTTAGGTTACCCCCTATAGTGTTTTTTCGCGCATCTAAAGACCGTCCTTTTTGTTCGTAACATTGCCAGTTAGTCCGTCATATACTATTAAAGAAAGAAATTTGCAATTGAACGGAATTAATTATTTTCATTATAAATTTTTAAAAATCAGCTAAATCTTTTAGGTTGTGAAAAAGTATAACAATTTAATTATTGGATACAAATCACACGATTTTGTTACCGGTTATTTCTTTTTGTCATCAATGACTGCAGCCTTAACTAGGTTCCCAATCATGTCTGTAACAACATTTAGTTTGATGATAGCCAAATGACCTCAATTTAGCATATTACCCGAATGTTATTACATCGTAGGGATAAATATGGATATGTTTCCAATTTTACTTTTATATAGGGGGAGGGTTGTTTGGCATTCTTAATAAAAAGTATATTTAATACTCTACATGTTTGTTAATTTTTTCAAACTCATTCATAATATACTCCATAATGGCAAAGGATTGTCCAGAAAAAGTTGGAGAAACGTTTACGTTAAAAAAATTGATAGCTCTTTATCAAAATTTCATAAAGTTATAATTACGAATTTACTCACTTTTTTATGTTGTTAGCGCAAATTTTTCAGGTATTAGCCATATAATTCAAGAGTGCAGCTCATAGATTTTACGAAATAGATTTTTATTTTTATTTTTTATTCATATGGACTGATTCCGCTTTAAATATTTAGGTTTGAATTTTTAGAACACAAAGTTTTGTAAGCCAATATAATTATTATGTTAAAATTATAACATTCTGAAAATCTAGAAACTCCTGAAAAAAATAAACATTGCTCAATGATTTATATCCATATTAATTTTGTTCCTTATTTATCACTACTTACTTTAAAGTAAGAATGTAACAAATTGTAGTCAACAGTTTTGTTGTGGAACGTAAAGTTTAAATTATAAGGGATTTTGAGAAGCTACTGAGGCTGTTAAACAGAATTTTGCAAGTCAATCAACTAGGTCCTTGGTAACTAATTATATAAGTTGTGTTTGAACCTACAGTCATAGATAGCGAAGTATTTTGTGCGATTTATTTGTAATCTTTATTGATAACATTGAGAAATAATTTCAAAATTGTAAGGAAATGTTAAAAATGAATCCAGCTTTTCACATAATTTTAGCTGTAAATTAATGGTTGGAGCTAAATAAGAGGTCTTGCTATGTAATAAACCATTCATGCTATAATTAGAAAATTAAGTAAAAATATATTAAAAATCTATGGACGAAACAGTAGCTTATGAAGACAAAATACCACGTACTCAGTAAAAATCATTTATTATACGAATCACCGGTACAATACGACGAAGCGGACAGAGACGACGCACCGACGTGACCTTGAAGTTAGTTCAAGGGCATTTCATCATCTTCACCTGAAAGCAAACACAGTAATTAATGTTGAGGATGCGTCAAGAAAATAAAATATTAAGTGCGATAGGTTATCTAAAAGTTCTTTTAACTTGCTGTTATGTTTCTGAGCAATGATGAAATTAAAACGTACTTAGTGCAGAATATGATATGATTCAATAAATCATAATTTACCCACTTTAATATTTTTCAACTACTATATAAGCTGCAATGAAAGGAAAGTTTTGCGTAAGGTTTTTCTTGGTTTTGTTACATTTAATGTACAAAATTATAGGTTATGATTACATTCTTTTATAATATATTAACGTATAACCGATCAATTATGAAACAACATTAAAGATTATATGGCTAAATTGCTAAGGTTTTTACTAAACGGTTTTGACTAATTTTTTAACACAAATCATTTCAAAAAATTGTGATTATCGAAAGTAATGTTAAGAAATAAGTGAAATATAATATTTTATTTCCCATAAGTTTGATACAGTAATAGCTCATTCCATATTGAGAAAATTTCATTTTTATTATATTAAAATAATAAATTAATTAAACGTTTGTTGTGATTTAAATGTTTTTTATTTTAAAAGATAAATGGCATTTTAAAAGATAAAATACTAAAAAAACTCCTCAAAATAATTCATCATACAATTATATACAATTCTACAAGTGTCAGGTTAAGGTTAAGGTTCCTAGAGTGTCCTAGAGTGTAGGTTCTTGGCCGAATTTGAGAGCCAAATTCAGGTACCTTGTAGAGGTATGGAAGAAATCTCAATTATTTTTTCCTGCGAATAAAATAAACCTTTTACAGCTTTTGATGGATGGGGTTTAAAATATATTTCAGAAAATGTTAACCCATAACACTTTAGTTATAAACATATTTTGCCTGTTTGTATAAGTATGAAAGCGAAATATTTTTTAAAGTGTCAGGTTAAGGTGGCCTTACCCTGACACTAATAACAATACAAACAAAAGAAAAACAGTCTCTCATCACAAAATATAACACAAAGAAGAATTAGCAAGTTACCAGTGGCCACCAGAAGAGAACGATCCAGACGAGGCGGAGGCCGATGACTGAGAGTGAGAGTAGGTTCCAACTCCATGACTTCCGCCGCCGCCGCCGCCCCCGCAGGTGGTGCAGCCGCCCCCGCTGCCCAACTGGTTACCGCCTCCGTAGTGACCGACGCCGCCTCCGCCTGATGGGTAACCGACGCCGCCTCCACCTGACGGATAACCAACTCCGCCTCCGCAGATGCCACCTCTACAGCCGCCGCTCCCGCCGTGGTGTCCACCGCCGCCCCCGCCGTGGTGTCCACCACCACCTCCACCTCCACCTCCGCCTGATGGGTAACCGATGCCGCCTCCACCTGACGGATAACCAACACCTCCACAGTTGACGCCGCTACAGCCGCCGCCCCCGCCTAGGTGTCCGCCGCCGCCCCCGCCTAGGTGTCCGCCGCCGCCCCCGCCGTGGTGCCCGCCGCCGCCTCCGCCACCGCCTGAAGGGTAGTAGACACCTGGAGAATAATGTTTAGTAAATAAACCTTGGTAAATTTATCCTTTTAATTGGCGCTTATTTGAGCGACTTGCTGTGTAGTGGGCGTGTTTTTATTTATATTTAAATATTATTTCTATTATAACAATTATTTCAGTTGCTAGATTTGAGAAATCCTGTATTTTGTTTGTGTAATCACTTATATCATTAAACGATGAGTTAATTTTAGCCCTATTATTTACAATGTCTCGCTGACATATTTTCACTCGTCAACAAGTTATCCTTAATTGCATGAATCACAAAAAAAATTGTCGAGTAACATTTTAATAATTGAAATTAGAAAAATACTTTCTGAAGTAATTGGAGCTTTTTTTTGTCAAACGTTAAATGGTGCAAGATAGTTTTGCTCTGCCTTATCGAAACAAATATAGCAATACAACCATTTACCTCCTCCCCCAGGGTAGTGGCTGCCGCCGCCGCCGCCGCCGCCGCCGCCGTAGCCCCCGTAGGTGGGTTTGGTCTTGACGACGGGGATGACTACTAAAGTGCCACCGCCTCCGCAGCCGCCCACGCCACAGCCGCCGCCGCCGCCGCCCCCGTGCGGCCTGGGCAAGTAAGAGGAAGAGATTGGATAGGAAATATGACCAATGAACGATGATGGTGGGAATGAACGATTGATTGTACTTTATTTTACTCTCCGCTCCTACAGATTATTTCTTTTGCATTTAGGCTATAGAAGGGTAGTGTTATTGAACCACTAGATTCCACCAATACGTTCTTCCTAAGTAACATTTTTTCCTTTTTAATTTTTAAAATAATAGTGTCATTTATTCTTGGTAACATACCTTGTTAACCACCCTGGCAATCAAGTTAAAGTTAAATGCGTTTTATCATGTTGGTAGCAAAAGAAGTAAGTGTTTTAATCAAGTAATAAACATTAGTTAGTTTCGCATAGTATTTTTATAAAATAAAAAACAAACGTATTTTATTACAGAATACTAACTGAAAGCCTGAAAGGTTTGAGGAGGTTACTCACTGTCCATAGCCGTGACCGCCGGCGCCGCCGGGCCCGCTGCCGCCGCCGGCACACACGGAGCAGTAGGCGCCGCCCCCGTGGCTGTGGTGGTGGTGGTGCGTGGGCGACCGCCTCAGCCTGGCCAGCAGCGGAGACGACTCCTCAGCCGCCTCCTGCGCAAACGGTCAACCATCAAACAAATATAATTTCCTGAATACAGGAGCAACATAAGGCATATGTGAGTTTAATATTTAATTGACAATATACATATTTTTGCTCTATAAGTCATTTAATTGATATTCAGTGTAATTTAGAACTTATTAATGTTATACCCATACGGACAACAATTGCCTAGTTTCAAAGAAAAAGACACATCATTCTTGATACTGGATGACATTAGATATGTGGTCAACTTTCAAATTCAAACCCTTTGAATGAACCTTATTAATCGATACTTATTAATCCTTAGGTATAGATGGAGGACTTGTAGATAACTGATTACATGTAAAGACAAATAACTTTGCCCTAAATCTTTCTTTTATACCACATTAGAGAGCTATAAAACCAGTGAAATTGTACGTTTCAAATCAATTCTCTCACATTGCATGTTGTATAAACTGTAAAGTGAATTTAAACATGAGTTACAAAAATTAATTAAATGTAGCTAGTACAGTAGTTAACCAGCTATTTATTTTTCCACTTGTGAAAATTCATCATATCTTGTTTAACACCGAAAAATAGCATTTGCTAGGGAAGTGTATGTTTAATATTTTTTCCTATATAAACTACTACACCTGATTTTAATATAGTGCAGTGAAAAATACCGTTCGAAACACGAGTGGCAGAGTTTTGCATATTCGAGACCACATGTTGAAGGCCGAGATTTATCGAGTATCGAGATAGTATTGGTCACTTCTTTATTTTCAGTTTTTTTCTTTATATTTTTTTCTGTTTCCTGCTGCGTATTTTTAAACTGTTATAAACTTTTATTCCGATTGTTAGCCATAAAATCCCATTTTTTTTTGTTTTTACAGCGAAGTCTCTACCAGTAATAGCTTAATAGTTACAATAATAAAGATAATTACAACTGAACTAAGCAACAGCCAATCAATACCTGTAATACTGAGATAGAAGCCAAATTATGACAATAAAGCTACAGGACGTAGTATTGCTAATTACACACCAGTATCTGCACATTAGAGACTCAAATGACCAAAAGTCTTTCAACTGTGAAATTATAGCTCTATTAAAAGCAGTCATTAAAGTTTTTGAATGGTCTTTTTGACTAGAAGATAATTATTTTATGATAAGCGTCTGTTGTTTCTTATACTTACATTTTTCTGTGCATCTGGTTCAAGGTTTAATACTTGAAAGTCAGCATCTTCTGTGAAAAAAATAATGCTAAATTACGCTCGAATAGTTTTATGATCATTCAGACACACGTTGACGGGTTTTGGCTTGGTATAAGATGTGTCCTCATTACCAAGTGTAAATGAGGTCACATGATTCTTAGTTACGTAATTGATAAGGCTTTACCATGGGAAGACTATTAAAAAATGTGCAGAAAAAAACGTTGAAATCATAATTATACTTTTAAATCAAACACCGCAATGAAATCCAAACAATTATTTTAGATATTCTCTTCACATATTAAAAAGTAAAATGCATAAATGTTGTCGTCAATGCAGCTATATTTAATATATATTTCACATAAAGGGTTTTGATATAGCGTTGGACAATGCTCAAACGATGTCATCTTGTGTCTCCTAGAGCATAGTTCACAAGGACATCCTGCATTTAATATATTTACAAATCACTGCTCAATGGTAAATTACATTTAAACTCTATTTATTCCAGCGGTTTTGCTACTTTCTTCTCACCTAGTCAGTATGTGGAGGTAGTGCTTGGTTCATTAACATTTTCTTACTTTTAACCTATTAATCAAGATAATTTTATACTCGACGTCATACAATTGTCAGCCTCAAAATTACTTAAATAGCTGATCACTTGCCAACATTGTACAGGGAAACAGCTGAATCAGTCATTTCAAAGATCACAATCATAACACCAGTTGTAGGAGGTGTAGGTAAAGAAGTTTAGATTCGTTTGACTGGCGTTGTCTCTGACTGTTTGTGTGTACAGAATATTTGGATCTTCTAGTTTTTTTTTTATCTGGTATTTAAGTAATAATTTGATATTCTATATAATATTAGTTTTTTTTTACTGATGAGTAATGTTTCAGTTTTAGTTTAACTTTATACTACCTCTAAGGAGAAATCATTATAATTATTTCCCTTTTAAAACTAAACACTTATTTGTTTATTCACAAACAACAACAACACATACCGATATGTTTCTTTGTTTAGATTTGTTTCAGTATTACGAAATAAAAATATATCACAAAATCTTTTTACTAAGGCTTGAAAGTTTTAAAGGTACTAAAACTTACTGTTCTGACGAAACAGCAATATATTTTTTATATACATAAGTTCTTTAAAATATAACGCAATTTCAAAAGTGCATTTCCGAGTGGTTTCTTAATTAAAATCTATATTTCACTTCGAGTATCGAGTGGAATATTACAAGCAGTGAACTACCATCAAGTTAAAAAACGGTTACCAATTAGACGTGACCTAACCTCAAATGCCACTTTATTCTGGGTTGCAGGGGCCTTATACAAATATTGCATCCATACTTTGTAATATAAGACGTATGTCATAACGATTCCCTAAAAATGACATTCATTAAGCATCGTCTTTAACGCTGGTGATTGGAAATGGGTATTATTGCCTCTAAACAAACCATAAGTGACTCTGGAGTACCTAATCAAAGGCAACATTGCCAAGAATTTCTTAACAGCCATTCGAATCCTTCATAGATTATTTAACGTAAGTGATAAGTCTAAAAAATGTTTTATTAAACAATACCTTGAAAGGAGAAAAATGTCGTAATTTTTCTCCTGAATATTTCTTATATTAATTTACAATACATGCTTGTACACTTTGTAACAAATCAAAATATTTGCCCAAACACATTAAACAAATCGAGCTGTGTACTATAATTTTGGAACAAAGTTAATCATTCACCTGGGTTCACTGGACTTCATGCCTTTGTTTGTTTGGATTAACTCATCCTAGAAATGTAAACATAATACATTTATCACATACGTTTATAAGCCCCTAAAAAATGACAACTCAAATCAAATCCAATGTATTAACGGTATTCAGTTTCATATTATTTTAAAATTAACATACAACGATATTTTTACAGGTATGTTTTAAGAGGTTTTAATAATATTTACTTATATATGACATGTTAGAATAGAGTATCGTACTATTTTTTATTTTGTTTATTTTAGGTTATTTGTTCAATTTTGTTCTGGTGTTAACTTTGATGAGACAATCTGTGTTTTATGATTAAAGCAAATCACCATGAGCAAATCAGGAAGTCATGTGCATTTTATATTTACTATTGTGCATTTTATGTGCTCATTATAAGCTATAAAACATTACTTCAAGAGCTTGTTCGTATTTATTGTAACAAAAATATAGTTTGTTTTTCACTACTCTCTTAAGTACTTAAAAATATATCAATTTTGTTCACGCAAGCAGAACGTTTATAAAAAACTAATTTAAATAGGCTATTTGAGCTTGCAATTACCAGCCCCTTTCCTCAATGTTTTAACAACATCCACCTACCTGTCTTCAGCTCTGCCACCACCTGTGCCACCAGCCCCAATACCAGCACTACCCACACCGCCATGTCTGCCGAGGGCCCGTGGTCTGCCGACTTATATCCCAGTGGGCAGCGGCAGAGCGGGTCCGCGTCCACCGGGGATCCCCACAAGCCGATCCGCTCAAGGACGTCCGTTCCTGATGTGCAAATAAAAGCGTTTGACGACCCATTGTCCGGCACGATCATCATTAAACGGGCTTTACAGGGCTGTTGAGGATCTCGATGTGGATGAACTGCAAAAATGGATGATGGCCGCTTCTCTTGAGCGTTGGGGAGTGCTTCTCGTGCAATAAAAAAGCTGATGAGAAAATTTGAGCTTATTTGTTCACTGATGTTCTTGTGTTTATATATTTGAAGTGGCTATTACGGCCTCCATCCTTACTATTTTTTACTTTTTCACTTATAATGCGACTTGAAAATGTCATTTTTAATCAGACCCCACAATCTTTTAAGTATATTTAAGTCCTTTGGTAGTAATAATGAATCAGACCAGCGTTACTCGCAAGACATAGATTACACAATACATATATGAACTAACTACAGTGTGTTTGCACCGAGTTGGCAGTCGAACCGCATCCCTCCGGCACTCAAGAGGATGCGTTGGAAGGAATGCACCTTGATACAGATTCTGCCGAACCGACTGCCGGGTTAGTGTAACAACTTCAACCATCTGTTACATTTCTTGGATGTGGGTTTAGAGAGACGATATATTTTCCAGCGACAAACTCTACCACTTTTATTTGGACCAAATTCGCAAATTTCAGTCAAAGTCTGCCAATGTCAAGTCCTATACCATATTTCAAAGCAATTCCTAAGTGGTAGAGTTTGTCAACGCCGGTTCTGCCAAACCAAACCATTTTCCTACTTGGCCGAGTCGCGCAAAGTCCGCCGCCGAGAACCCATGCTATAACATGCTGCGTAATTCATTAAGAATGAACTTAACAACCTCGGTATATTTGATTTATTTAGTTACTGTGATTAAGTTTTAAAAAGACTCTTAAAATCAGAAAATAATTTCTAATAGTTTTGGCAAAGGCAAATGGCAATAATGGTCATTTAAAATCATCAGATTGAAAGGTTTTAAAATTATTTAAAAGTTAAATCCAATCCCTTTCTTGACCACAAAGAACAACATATAATTTTTGGTAGATTAATTTCCTCACATTTAATACAGAAAACGAACAAATACCTTTGTAAAATGTTAAAAACAGATAAATTATATGTAAAACATAAAAATCACAGAACGTTTCAATCATACATGAACACTTTTGATAATTGTAATTCTTACATGTATACTATAGTACAATTACCTACCCGACTCATGCCTATTGCAAATTAAACTCATTAAAATATGCTCAACAACTGGCGCCCGAACCCGTCAAACACTCCCAATTTTGAGAGTGGACCGCTGGCGACAAGACCCACCACCGTCAAGCAATACCACATTTTTCGCCCCATTCCGAGGTGGTGGAGTTTGGTAGGGCCGGCCCGAACAATCTGTACCACTCAAAAGTGGAAGAGTTTGACGCTAGGGGACTGAGGCGCGTCCCCGAGATTAGTCTGTTACCTCAACCATGTACAGTGTCTGAGTGTATACCATTAATAATTCCAAACCTTATTGGACCTGAACAAATCTGATGGTGATCAAATTGTCATTAACGATCGATTTGTAGAAGGGGGATTATAAACAAATTGGAGCATTCATAAGAGAGACTTTAAATAAAATCTTAGTTAAAATTATTGTTTTTAAATGATTGGCTTCAGGAAGTATTAAAGTTTATAATTAATATTCTGTAATATGGTAATTTTAAGTTTCATTATAAAACAACTACACCAACGCCTATAATTTTTGGACCCCTAATATTTAGGTTAAATGACATTATGATTGTATTTTATCAAGAACACGACGAGAATTAATATTGTGTTTAATAGTGGAGAAACGTTACGGATGTGTAAGTGATGGAAGATTGTTTTCCCTGAATGTCTGCTCTCTGGCTCAAGTAGTTGAATTCCATGCCAAAAGTAGTTCTGCCGTGTACTCCTAAGTGAAAGAAAGCACCTTATCAGAATAGCCAAGTGAAGGAAAGCATTTCGCGGAAAGTTACTTATAATCTAAAATTAAATAAATTACACGTTGATATTATTAAGAAACAACACTAAGGTAAGACAATAAAGTCAAAATTCAACTGTCTTCCATTATAAGAACTCAGAAAACCAAATAAATAACTATTCCATTGGAGAATGTTGTATAACAATAATCCTTATTCGCCCTTGAATAACTTTAATAATACCTTAACCCGCTCTTGATTGCGTTTTGTGCAAAAGTAGTTTCAATGAATTCAGTTCAATTTGTAGTTTTTGTAATTAATTCAATTGTAAGATTATTCCTTAAGAAGTTCTTACAATAACTACAACAAAAAAACCTCGCTTGAGTACATAAACAATTATTTAATTACTGTTAATATACTGTCACCTTATCTTAAGGCAAATGACGTTCCACATTCGCTATTAGTTTTCGTAAAACCCAATAGCTACGTATTGATACCTGGACTTGATAAAAAAATGGTACTAGTTTCATATCTGTTCCTCTGCCGTTCGTTTCTATAGCAGACGATTTAACATCTGATTTTTAAGAAAACATGTCGAACGATCTACCGATAGTTGAAGTTCGATAATATTGTTTGTTGGACAGAACATGACATCCGAATCCATTGTATTTACTATCGATTTCTTTTACTCTTTGTAAGAATATCGATAATATCTTAGAGTTCCGGCCAAATCATCAGGCGGGTGAGTGAGTGCGCTGCTGGCGTTCAAAATATGTTTTCGGCCAATCATTTACCCATCTGAAGTTATAGACAGTTATGATCTTTGTTTATGTTTTCCAAATCAGCTGAGAAAGTTCTCCAAACATACCCAAGTAAATGTGCTTCTATCTGTTGGAAATATGTTCAACTACTTAACTGTGTAGAGAAGCGGAGGTGTCTTTAACATCAAGTCATTTATGCAGCTGGAGTTACCATTTTTCGCCACCCGCCTAATGATTTGGCCGGAACTCTAAATAATATTTATACAAGATGGCGGGTGATGAAAAAAAGATAGGTTGTTTAGCTAGTTAGTAATATTAACGTTTAAATTTAGTTTTTGGTTAGCTTCACTATGTTGAGTTTAGTTTTCTAGAGTTTTATGTTTTATTGTTTGTGAGAGATTCGAATAATATAATTGACGATGGTTTCGATTATAGTTTGTTATCGATATTTCTTCATTACTGACGGTTATCGGAACAGTATATCGATTGAGTTAAATACGGCAGGTCGATAGTTGATATCGGATTACCGAAACCTAAACAGTGTACACTTACGCGAAAACTTAACTGATCTTCGTCTATGTTAAATTATATTTAGAAGTTCAGTTACTAAAACTGAGTAAAATATATAAACAATAATTGGTATAAACATAACCTGTAAAGGCAGAAGATCAGATATGAAACTCGTACCCAAAAAACTGTATCAATAACCAACTGGTAACAATTGTAATTGGTGACCAATTCTGCTAATTCCTACGTTGAAACGTAGGAATCTTGTTTTATGTGATTAACGTTGAACCAACCCTCTAAAATCTTGTTATAAGATATTTTAATCATCACTTCGTATTATGTCAACTGTAAATAGCTTGACTTATAGTGAATACGTCATATATTTGTGAAGTACTGTTCACAGCATTGTTTGCAAAAGCAAAAGTTTCTTAAATAACAAATAGTCATCCATGGAGACTTTTATTTGTCTTACTCAACTACCGGCTTACTAATGAATTATGTATAGAAGTTTAAATTAATTCAGGATGTGTCATACATGGTTTTATACACGGTGTTTCGAAACTGTCCTGAGACCTCTAGTGGATTTGTTTCTCGCAACCAAACATTCATTATTTCATAATGGGTCTTGGAAGGCTGGTTTTCTGTATGTCTACCCGTCTTTTGATAACTTTTATTTAAGGACTAGATAGACACTTAAAATTTGTCACGAGTACGCATTTTAGTAGTGAAAATTATTGTACCAAATATCAATACTTTATCTTAAACCATTTAAACTTGGTGATCATTTAAATATTTAAATTATACATGTCGTGCATATATAGAAACTAGAAGACTCAGTACCTTTTTGGCCTCGCCAATAAGTTATCTCTCTGTTTCTTCCATCCATTCTGCCTCTGCTCCCAACTTCTTTGTGACCCTCTACACCTGGCCTGCTATCTTAGCCGTTGCCGTCCAAGAGGGCGCTTGTTCCTCTTCATATTATACACTAAAGCTGCTTGAAACGGCGACCTACTCAGTTAGGTATTTTAAGCCAAGTATGAATGACAGATGGGTGAAGGATGAATGTGGCGCGATCTTGTAGTCTTGTTACTGATTATGGCCAACACGTTCCTTAGGACTGTTAAATAATTAATATCCCAACAGCCAATGACAACTAAGGGACCTATATTTTAAAGTGAGATCCGAACCACAAGTTTGCCTGGTTTACAATTTACGAACTTCACATGGCATAGTCCACCCCAGTCTTCTAAATTTTATCTGCGTTCGAAATCTGGGTCTGTTATCTGTTTCTATACCTAGCGTTAGCCCTTTTTAATCACTTTTATTATAAAATCATTAACCTTAAAAAATATCCATTTTTACAACATCTTACGCGCTTTTTAAAGGTTTCTTGCTTCAGTCAAAAACCTTCCTTCTCTTCTCTAATTTCTAGATCAACTTTTTTATCTAGAAATTAACTACATTACATTTTGCTTATAGGTACCTATAATATTACTGCTTTTTAAACGTTCGTTACGTGAAAGACTTTGCAGAGATTTTTATCTTTTGTCTTCCGCCATTAATGTTCCACCATCTGCAAACGCTAGCATGTTTACCTTTTCTCCTAACCCTTTCCATGCGTATTTTGTTCTTTTACTCTTTCCAAAGCGATTTCTAACGACTGTCTAACAAAGGGGAACGGTCCTTCTCTTTGTCATACTCCGGTGATAACATGAGACTTAATGTAATATTCATTGTTTGGTTACTTTATATCTATAATTTTCTGTACGCATTTATGTTACAATTCGGCCAGTTTGTTCGGAATTCCGATTCGGTATTCCACATTTGGTACCTGTTGACACTACCTGTATGCCTTCTAAATCTATAAAGATCATGAAAATCGTCATACAGTGCAAAAATGCATAAGAATAACAATGATTGGAGACAGACAAAAACTAGGCTTCGGAGACTCTTGATTGTAAAGTAAATTTATACTTGTCTTAATCCAGGGAAAAAGTTTACAAGAAGTTTCCAGAGAGATTGGAAACACCCTATATTTAAAACGTTCACAATTATGACTGGTTGAACACGGGTTATGGAAGAGCTTCTTTCACCAGAGATAAAATAAATTTACGTAGCTGTAGTATGCTAAGCATCTACTAAGTATTTTTTGAAGTCATTGTTAAGTTGAGCTAACTTCATTTTGTCGTAAATCAGTATAAATTAAAAGGCATATACAACAACAAAAAAAAGGCATATGGTATTTTCTTGTTTACCATTTAGTCCAATAAATAACTGCCTAAGTTTAGGATTACTTGCGATTACTGGATTTTAAAACCTTGAATGACGACTTACTTTATATTCAACGAGTAGTTAAAGAGCTAAAACGTGTACAGTAATTATTAAAAACTTAGTGTGTATATCATCAATGTGATGTTACTTAGCTTTAACATTAAATATCACTAAAATTGGAAATTTTACAGTCACTAACTTTAATCAAAAGATGAGACAGCAGTTTCGATAACAATCTTCAATATTGTCTCGAAGTCCTTGCCGACTCATTGAAATAGATTACAAAATTGGGACTATGTTTTTTTTTTATTACTTAAATCCAAAATTTCAGTTGACGTAGGTACACTAAACCAAGCACTGCATGCAACTAAAGCTGCCACTTTATATTAAAAAAAATAATAAACATAATTTAGGTACCCGAAGATTTTTACCACTAGTTTCACCAATTCGCCATTCTGAAGTTTGGGCATCCAAATTGTTTTGTGTTCCGTTGAGGAAAAAATTAACAAAAAGATCATAACCTGGCAATGAGGAGCCGGTCAGTACAAGGATGAACAGTACTGCTAAAAGTATGCGGCATCATCGGGACTCAATTCCACATCCAATCAATCCATTATATTAATGGTTTATAATTAATACTCTGTAATATGGTAATTTTAAGTTTCATTATAAAACAACTACACCAGCGCCTATAATTTTTTAGGACCCCTAATATTTAGGTTAAATGAAATTATGATTGTATTTTATCAAGAACACGACGAGAGTTAATATTGTGTTTGCTTGTGGAGAAACGTTACGGATGTGTAAGTGTTGGGAGATTGTTTTCCCTGGCTGTGGGATCGTCAGGTTATAAAGCACCCTATTTTTTAACACTATACAGTTTCGAACTAATTGTTTTGATTTGAACAACTAATTGTTTTGATTTGAACAACTAATTGTTGAAGTTATTGCGTAAAACTTCAACAAATCGTATTGGGCGTTGGTATTCTTTGATATAGATTAAAGATTATACTTAGACCAAGAAAGGAAGATTGCATAATAATAAGTTGCTGCATTATGATGTTGTATTTCAGGCAGACATCGAGTCAACATTACTGAAAACCCTTTAGTCGAATAGCACTACGAGTATTATATTGAGAACAAGGGTATTATATTGGGGTGTAGGGATTCGTGTCATGGAGCTATTTAGTGCCAGGTTAATGGAACTAATCAGTTTAACTATTAAATTAAACCCTAGTTTAATTGTACCCTGGCGGCTTAGTTTACAATTGAACAACTCTTATCCGATGTGATGGTTTACATTTCAGAAGTTTATTTTACGTCTGATCAGGTTGTAACATCACTGTAGGTTAGTACAGTACCGAGGAAAGAGGCTAGTGAACCCTATCCTCTGTGGGGTAGTCATGGGAATATTCACCACCCAGAGATCGGAGACCCTAAAATAGTCATTAGCAGTGGACAAATCCACCGTATTCCTGGGACTGCAGTCGTGTGCAGTCATCATATTTTTCGCCTCCCGAAGATATAATGGATTCTTTATGTTTATATCTGCGTTTAGAGAAAAAAATAAACATGACATATTTGTAAGAAACTGTTATGATCAAAGATAACCAAGGGATATTCCATGAATAAACACATCACCTCCGTAAACTTAAATCAATGTGCACAGTAAAATTAAATGTTGTGCCTTCTTCTATAAACGTTTATAACGCCTTCAAAACAAGGATGCATCTATTAAACATAGTATGCCTGCGGCTCGTATTCAGAGTTATGAAGGAGACCGCCTTCTGTAGACCCACGCATACGAGTCTCTTCTAAGCACTGATGGATTAACGTTGTTTGAATGTACCTAAGTTTTGATAAATGGTGTTTTTCAATTTCATTTTTTGATAGTACACACAAGAACCTTTTTAATAACTTGTTTACCATTAAGTCCAATAATTAATCCATGTTTAAGACCTTGATCTCCGGACTCAACCTCAAAAACTTTGAAATTTCTTGAATTCTCCTATGTTTTTGTCGAGTCCTAACTGAGGACTAGTTTTGGATACACGTATGTTATGTTTCTATAGAAGCCAAACTTTCCTTCATTTTTAATCTAGAGCAAATTTTGTTTGGGTTACATTTACTCGGGATATCTCTGTCTTTCATGTGAGATGTAAACGATTGAAAAAGGAAAAGATTTTTAATACATTTCCTCAAATTAATTATATGCAGCAACTCTTATAATTGTAAATATATTTAATCAGAATTAAATAAAACAAGTAGAATTATTATTTACAAGAAGATTTATTTCAGGTAGATAATTAAGCACGAATTTTTCTGCACGTGTTTGTTGTTAATTGAAGGGAATCCCGGCAGAGCGCGGCAGGATCACGACCTTGACTGCTCGTGCTCATGACCACAGCGGACGATTATCGCCGCCGCCGCCGCATCCTGAGCCGCGGCCTGCGTCATAGTCATGACGCAGGAGACATCAGGGGATTCTGAGACGCTAACATGATGTTCAGAAAAAAAAAACAATCACGTCATACATTATACTTTTTCTATACTGAGAATCCTATGTTATGTTATCTTATTGTGTCAACTGAGGTGTGCGGTTAACCTTTAGAACTTTTACATTCCATATTTAGTTCCATATGTTTATAGTTCCAGCCAAATGTTCAGCTTATTTAGTATTTGGTTGAGTTTGTTTAAATAATTCCTGTGTACCATATTTACCATAAAAGTTAATTAAATACATTTTCAAACCAACAAAATACTTTTTACAGTTAAGTTATAAGTTTAAGTAATTATGTGTACCAAATTTAATTGTATTTAATTTTTATTGCATTCAATTCAATATGTATACTAGGAAACTTTGTTTAAGGTCAAACGTTAAGACAAGTCACTTTTAGAAGGTAATAAGGCATAACGAGTAACGTGTTTATTACTTAACAGGTATAATTCAGTGAGAAAATTACTCTAATAGAACTTTCAAAAATCAAAAGAAACGTTTATGTTATATCTTCGTACTCTATGACATTTTAGGAGGAATATTTATAGGGGATACAAGTGACTCGGAACATCGTAGGACCCTAAAAATTACTTTCCCGCTGGATTTTACTCTATAAATAGGTTGCGTCCTGGGGCTTTAGGAGCTGCTGGAATCGAACTTGTAGCAGCCGAGACTGGAGGCGCCCCCACGACCACCGCGCCCGCCGCCGGCGCCAGGGCGGGCTTGGGCTTGCTGACCACTGTGAAGGGGCGGATGATCGCCGTGGCGAGGTTTTGCAGCTTGTTGTAGACCTCGACGATGTAGATGACGGTGCTCAGAGTTCCGGTTTCTCTGGTGTAAATGTCTCGGGGCGCTTGGGGAGGGATGTAGTAGAGCGCCGGGGTCTCATCGGGTGGCTGAAGAAACACTTCTGAGGACTCCTGAATGTCAGGGCTGAATTGGGTGTCTAGCTGTAGTTCGTATTGGGCTGAGATACCTACGAAAAGTATCACAGTTAATTTGTGAATTCTAAAGAATATTATGGCGTTTTCATTATCGTAGAAAATTTGTAATGGACACTTTGATATAATCAGATATGCCTTTATAAGGGTTCCCATAAAACCTAAAACATCTTATGTTATTATTTATTAACGTCCCCAATGTAAACTAGAACTATGGTTAATGTGGATTCAAACGAAATGTTATTTACCAAAATAAATATTTAAAAAAATTCAATGGATTAAGAAGAGTTCTTATCGTGAATATGTTAATATAACATTTTTGAGAAACGCTTACACGAAATTAAATAAATATATTATTTGAATTAATTAACAAAGAATTACATGAAGCCATTATACTTCTTCCTATTAACATTTTTTTCAGAAAAAATAAAACGTTTAAAAAGCAGTAACATTATAGGTACCTATAAGCAATTTTCAGGGTAGTTAATTTTATTCCATCAGGACATTCGTCCATTTCAAGTATCAAATATGCTAAAGGTTTGAAAATGAACCAATTTAAAACACAAATCATGAAATTTCAAACTGCACAATTTAGGGGGCTTTGTCTGTTTCAAGAATAAAAATCCATTTTAGTAACACTGCAATATTTTTTAGGAATTCATGCAGAGAGTTTTTTAATTGGAGAAACTACATTCATAACGCTGCGAAAAAATTAGATTCAGTATGTTTACAAATTATTATCCTGAGAAATGTTGTAGATTTAAATACCAGTCGATCGATGGTTTACCATACCTTAATTTAATCAATTTTGCAATGTGTAATAAAACTTTGGGGCATTGGTTCTGACAGTAATCGATTTTCTAGACTACAAAATAAATTTATAATGATGATTTTCACACTAGCAAAATATTTTCGCAAGCAAATTGTGAAAGACCTAAAAATTTTAACCGTCCCTAATTTGTATATCCTGAATTGTTTGTTGTTAAATGTTAAATCAAATTTTGAGAATCTTCATAGTGAAAATAATCATCACAATTCAATACTAAGTTTTGCACTGATTTCTAATAATCTATACATGAATCTCCTTGAAAGGTCACGGGTAGAAAACTATACAACAACCTGCCTGCTTACGATAGATTCATTATTGACTTAGGATATATTATTTGAGAAACAGATGAATTTCCATTAAATAAAAATTTAAAGACGGACAATTTGAGTGTTTATATTTTAGTTAGGATTTATTTTATCAATACATTTTTTTACTCGAAAGTGTCACCTGTTGTTTCTGGCTCCGCTAGAAAAGTGTAAAAAGACGTTTATGTGAAGTTGACTTATTAATGCAGACAACTTCATAGACTTATTAACTTATATAGACTTATTAATGTCATTCATGTATTGGTTAAAATATGAATGACATTGATCGAGTGTCTGTAAAATTCTATTGTTATTGTTGTAACAGAAACCAAGTTTAATCAAGTAGTATTAATCAAGATTTCAATCTTAATTTCGTAATTTAAGTGCAGTGGATTTACTATAGAACGCAAAAGATGTTCTATATGTATTTTAAAACTACTCAGCAGCAACTTAAATCTTGAATACATTTAAAATTAACGAAAACAAACTAATTTACTTAGTGTTATAACTTAACCGTTAATTCTTCAATAAGATATTTTTACTGACCTTTGATTACGAGAAGAAATGTCAACAACAGAAGCTGGAACATGTTTGCAGTTCATGGGGGCTGGATACTTAGTGATGTTTTCCCTGATATTTTTGTGAATCAGCTCCATTAACGCTATAATGAAGGGCGTTTTCCTTCTCCTCGCCAAATTTCTCACTAATCTCATTGTTTTGATGGGTCATTTGGATAAAATATTACATTTTTTTCAACAATTTCCTGTCAGAAGGAAATGTAAAATTTTAACTTGCACTTTTTGGGTTGGTAATAAAAATTCAATTTTTATGATAAATAGTAAGAAAAATCCACCATCTTTTTGTATTTGCTAAAAGATCTTGTACTTCAAAGCAGTTTTATTCAGCATATACTACCTTATTTTATAAGTAACCGATGTTATTTTTAACCTCCACAAAGTGGATCCACAAAATGACGAATGAATTGCAGTAAAATGTTAACAAAACTGTTGTTTAAAAGGTTTATTTGATTACGTTAAATTCGTCATCCACTATTTTCTTTTACATCAATTTGATATCTTTGATTAGTTTTTCCATTCATCATGTCTTATTATCATGGCAATTTTACTAAGTTGTTATTATGTGTATTGTAAAACTGAAACATATTCTTACGATTTAATTCATTCTATTCTACACTCTTGTATGAGCAATGTTATCTTGCGTGCTTGCTGTCTTGCTTGCACAATTATCTCAAAAACGGCTCCGAGTATTTCCTTCAAAATTTGGAAATAAATAGTTTATGTCTCAAAAACATGTTCTATTACGTGGCCAGAGAAAACTGACAATGTAGTGAAATGAATTTTATAGTTTTAAAATTTTAACATTGGCCTTATGAGTTGCCATGATAACAATGAACTAAACAAGGAAAGTGTGAATAAATTTAAAGTAATCATAACAGCTGTTTGCAAACTACAGCCATTTAGGAAAAATACAGCGTGTAGGATAAAGATTTCATGGAATATAAGCCTCGCAAAACAACTTGGTGGATGGCCGAGAAAAAGCTAGATGGGTTTTTTAAAGAGTAACAAATGGGAGTTTGGTCACCCCTAAAAATAATGTTTACCTTTTGTTAACGAGTTTCATAAGTTTTCTAAATCAGATGATTACTTAAGCTGACTAGTAGTGAAATCTCATCCGCCAAGTTGTTTTGTAAGGTTTATATTTAAAAAGGGTATCAATAAATACTATCAAATTGTTTGATAGTAATTGAACTGCTAAATATAATACCGAGCAAGGCTAGGTAGACCTGGTACTTTTCATTATGCAATAAGTAATTAGAACCGAATACCCCTTGTTAAAGTTAATTTATAAATTAAAGAGTTTGAGGGAAAACGTTTAAACCATTTTTCAATTTAATATACAAGATTTTTCTATTATGACAGTTTAACATTATTGATAGGTTTTTTACCTCAAATTGATTATGGAAAATACGTTCATACTTTTAAAACTTTGTCGCAACTCTGCACTAAAACTTCAAAGACGCTATTTTGATTCCAACTATCATAATTTGTTCTCACTAGGAGATTATTTTAACCTAGATATTTAATCATATTTTAACTTAGTAATAAAACAGCTGTAACATTTTCATCAAATATATTTGTCACGACACCTATGAAAAAGATTTATAACAGTGTAATACCCGCCTTTGTTCGGAAGATCGATTAGGTTCTGCAAGGAAGACTTTGCCATGAATAACTGATCAGAGGCGTCCCTCAGAACCGAACCCAATCTCAGCTTCCGGATACAACAAACACCTCCAACTTCCGGCAATACATCTCTTTGTTTAGTTGAAATTGTTTAAGCTTTTTGTGTGAATAGTTTACTAAAAATATTAGCAACCAAGAAAATATGTTACATTTAAATTGTTTAACCACTGAGTTAACACATACATTCAAAGTCAAAGTCAAAATAAATTTATTCTCCATAAATAAGTATACAATTTCACAATGAAACATAATATAATGAGAAAGGTCCCCGCATAGGTAAGCCTGTGCGCGGGGGCAGAATCCTAAGCAGTCACTCTTTTTGTTTAATTAAAGTTATTTATTAAAATTATATAAAACTGTACCTACTGGTTTTTCTAAGCTTACATTAAGTGTAATGCTTAGTACAACGGATAATAATTGCATGGAAGAGAGATGACAGATATACCAAATAAAAAAATAATAAATAAATAAATTAAAGACCCAACGGGTAAATGATTTATATGAATACATTGGCAACAGTATATTGGCGGAGGAAATCAGGTACTTGAGTGAAGTGCACAAGCATATTCGTAAATACACACACAGACATACACTAACACGCATGCACCTGGCAATACTCTATCACGAGCTCAACAAACAATGCTCTCAAACAAGGCAATATCACATTCACAAGCTCAACATCCATACACTATATTTACTGCATTTACTTCCTCATCCACACAACCATTTGCAAGCATGCACACAAGACACAAGCATACAAACACACACTCATGCACATTCTCACACAATTCATGTTACATTCACACACCACCTTATTGATCAGAGTTATGTGACAAAAAATATGAGAAGGAATCAAACTATCAAACATTCATACTCTTTTATAAATATCACAAATTAAGGAATGTGTAAATTAATAGTTATTGACAAACTTGTCTCATGAATCATCATGTCATCTTAGTTGATTATTCGTACAAATAAAATATTTTGCAGACCATTAACTGAACAAAAAAGTTGACATAATAGCATCCGAAGGAAATGTTAAAATAAAGGTATAGTTGAAGTAATATTTTTTCGAGATATTTCTTGATCTCGATGCTAAATTCTTGCCTCCATTTTTTTTTTTTTACATCCATACTCGCTTGACAAAGCTGATAATTAAAATCAAGAAAGTTTCAAAGGCAGAAATGTAAACAGTACCTATTAACGTTGATTCTTAACGGTATATTTAAATGTTTTATAATTTTTACATAGTTCAGCTTTGGTGAGTTAGTTTCTTTTTCGCAAGACTAGCCTACTATGAAATATCCTGTTTTCACTATGTATTTATCACCTGCGAAAATTCATCATTACATTATTTGCTAAGGAAAATCAATATTTACCATTGATAAGAAATGTTTTCCAAATTTTCCCGATAAAAATAAACAAAACTTTGTTATTGTGTCATCAATTGATCAGATAATTAACATAAAGTTTCATCAAACTCTCTTTTATGGTAGTTTTGTAGGTATTTAATTTAACCAGAGATAAATACTGGTCAAATATAGGTTTTGTTTACACTCATTCCTCTATTAAAACATGCGATTGCATTTGTTTACATGTTAATTTTTTGAAATGTTTAATTAATTTTTTCTACAATTCTCAAAAACTATAATTAATTATATTGGGATTGTGCACATCTACGGGAAAAGAATTTGAACGGTGTACTTAGATTTTTCTTACGTTGCACACAGGCTGAGAAACAAGGATTTCAAAAATCATGCTTCCCTATTAATACATAGATAAGATTGGGATATTAATTCATTATGCTCTGGTATTCAAACATTTATTATTTTGTGAACTTACAAGATGTTTCAGAAACAACTACCCAGCAGCGGCAGCGCTGAGTCCGGCCGCTATCCCTGCCTGCGCAGCGTTCACACCGTGCTGCGCCGCGGCTGCTCCGATTTGGGCTCCAAATTGTCCAGCATGAATCCCAAGCTGAGCCGCTTGAATTCCAGCTTGGGCTGCGTTTAACCCTAACTGAGCTGCGTTTATCTTAAGATCACCAAACGGAAATCCAGAACCCATTCCATCTGCGAATCTACGCAATCTCTCTCTTGAGTCAACAGAAGAAACGGAGACTCCCTTACCATTACCGTCACCGGAAGAAGAAATGGAGGCTTCCTTACCATCACCGGAGGAAGAAATGGAGGCTTCCTTACCATCACCGGAGGAAGAAACGTGGATATTGTCTCCGTTCGAACTGACAAAATAATGCTCTTGGCTAGGCTTCCCTCCACCACTAGTTGAAACGTAGCCACCAGAAACTTGCTGACCGGAGCCCGTGGAGGAACTGTAACTGGAAGACGAAGAGTAAACCGGTTGGTTTCCGGTTGAATAACTGATTGTGATGGGCGTGGTCTGAGTTGTCTGGGGTGAAGTGGTTGCATATGTAGAAGTGACGGGGGTATTAGTAACTGCAGACGAAGTTGTAGTAGTCGATGATGGGGTTGCTGAAGAAGTTGGGAATGGTTGATAGCTTCCGAAGGCTGAAGCGATGGGATTGAAGTTTAAAGCGATCCAAGGAGGTATCTGACTGAAGAACGACGCGAGGGTTTGGAAGAAACTGCTGGCCGGACTGTAGTAGCTACTTCCCGGCACAAACAGGCTGTGGACCAGCTGGCCAGTAACGTTCCCATTGTTGGAGAACATAACATCCAACACTGGCTTGAAGGAAGTGCGGCATTCCGTCTTAGCAGGACAAGAACATTCGAGATACTCATAAAGCATGTTTTGACGAAGAGTCAACTTCTCGATTGAACTTTTAAAGCTATTCATAACAGCGTTCAATTTATCGTAAGTCACATATTCGACATCGGGACCATTGTATCCCCAGTTCCAATAGTTTAGAGCTCTGAGATCTTCAGTTACGTCCGGTTGATTCACTTTTGTACACTTATCAGAGGCGGTGGACGAGCATTCGGCAGATTTCACTATCAGATTTTGTCTGCGTTGAATCATTTCAAGGTCATTTTTGTACTGATCGACCAAACTTTTAAGCCAAGACGAGCTCACTCGGTTGTAATATGGATTGAAATAGATATTAGGGTCGAAAAACGGGTACAAAGGCCAGTTGACCAGTTGCCTTTTAATTTTTTTGCTTTTTGGGATATTTGAAAGTGAGTCTATTGGTTCGATAGGTGTAGAATGCTTAAAAGGAGCTGAATCGTAAGGTTCTGTTATTTTACCTAGTTGTTCCAAAGGTGGAGATTTTATTACTTCTGGCGTTTGAACAACATCTATGGAAGGAATCTCTTCTATAGCTACCACACCTGAAAATTAATATCGTAATTAAAAAAACTGTTATAGTTTGAAACTAAAAAACGAATAAAATACTGCCAATAAACATAATTAGGAGAATTTTAAACATATTTCCTTTATTCAAAAATAAAAAAAATTAACTTGGGATATTAGGAAAATATATTATTTCCTGAAGAAATATTGTAATTTTTTCCTCGTTTTTTCGTATTTTTGTTTCTTATCAGTCATCAAAATTTACTGCGGATGTCTATATAATACATAATATGTTGAAAATAAAACACGTTTTTGATTGTCATAACTTTTAGATGCCAATATGTGGTGATTATGGTTAAAATTACACAGATTCCAAATAAATGAACACTCTAAAACAAATAAAGCTTGTTTACAGTTCATTTGTATTCATGTGCTGAAAAAGCTAAGATGTAAAGCGTTGGGACCACAATTTAATTGAGCCTTCATAACGATATTAGGAAAAGTAATTTAAGTCTACATTATCAACGGTTGAGCTCAAATTATAGAGTACAGTAGTTTTTAAACGCAAACCATAAAATATATGAATAGACTTCTTGTATGATTGCACTGAGTTGAAAGTGCTTAATTGCTTTACAGCGCTAAATAATGCTGGTTTAAGAGCAAATCTGATGAGGGTGTATTTTACAATACTTACCTCTAAATTGTAAGATGGAAACCACATAACAGAATAGAAGACACAACCGTAACATGTTTGGAGTTTGTTGTGAATACATATTTTCTTTTCCGCTCCTGGGGCTCTTATCTGCCCATTAGTCAAGGGAGCCTGATGTCATGGTGTTAATGACCTCATAGGAAACGTTCTTTTAGGTTTATTGCATGAGTCTTAAATTTATTCTGACCTTTTTTTATATAAAACAAGAGATGAACGGATGAGAGGAACGGATGTAACCGTTCCTTTCTCTGTAGTAAAAAAATACTTTAGGTAAGCTAGTATCTGTGGTACTTTTGTTGGATGAGAAGTCAACATTTATTGTAAAATGTTAATACTTATAGTTGAATGATAGCTTAAAATTAACTAGTTGTTCATTAAAACTGGCGTTTTTATTTTAATCCCATTTAGGCCTACACATTACTGTATCATGTTCAATGTTTATCGCTGTTGACTGTAATTATTAGAGCACTTCTACTAAGACTTTATTTTCGGTGCTTTTTTTATTTCTATGAAAAACTTGCCACTGAGTAAGCTTTAACTCTTTAACCATTATATCAATAATTAATCTTCACGTTATTGTTAAAATTAACTGCCTGCAGAGTTCTGAGATGTTTGTTCAGATAACCTGACGGGTTCTAGACATTACGTAGGGGAAGCCCTCTTGTTCCTCGAATTTTCATCTACTTCAAATAACTATCAAGTACGTTCAAACTCGTTATTATAAACTTAGAAGGTCGTGGTAAGCCAGTGACGTCATAAAAAAGTGACGTCACTTCCATTCCACTGCCGGATCTTCCTTTGTACGTGTGTGATTTAGTGCCTTGGAACACTGTAATTCAACCAAATTAAAACTCCTGAAGACTTGATCGTTATGAATGTCAGTTTTGAAACAATAATGATCGATTAAGTCGGGGTTTTCTGATTTATTTGAATAATTGATTGAGTATTTTATGGACAACCAAATTTTAAGTAATACCGTATCCTAAGGTTATGCATATAATTTAAATTATAGTTAAAATTAAATTTACCTCTCTGCTACCTAAAAACGAATAAAACCAAAAATGTTATCGTGAGATAATTCCCGACAAAGTTTCTTAGCATCCAAATTAAATATTTAAAATTTATGTCATAATATGAAAGTAGATTTTTTTAAATTCTGTTATACGCAATCGAAAGCTCAACAGTACAGAGAATATAGTTTTTTGCCTTCACATTATGCCAGACTGAACCGACTGATGTGAAATTCGGACAACAATTTCGGAACGGCCCAAGAATCAAAAGCTATATTTCCCCTTATGGATATATTTCCCCTATATTTCCCCTTATGGATATATTTCCCCGATATTTCCCCCTATTCGGGTGTATATAAAACCCACCATTTCTAAAGGGTAGAAAACAAATGATTTCTATATAGTATATTGTAAATATAGTAATTCGGGAAGAAATGCTATATGACGTTAGAAAATAGTCCATGAATTATAACATTATTAAAATTACTATATAAAATAAGCTTCATTTCATGTCATAGAAAAAAATAAAAATAATGTTAATATTTTTTCGGTGTTATTCTTAAGTAAAAAAATCATGAATTAGATTTATTTGATATGTAATGCAATTAATGGGCATTGTTAAAGTAATGTTATATAATTTTGAAATTAAAATGGGAATAACATTTTTTTAGTTTTTAAATCGTAGAATAATATTTACTTAACATGTAAATATTAAATTTGATATGCCCCTTTCTGCAGGGCATTCAATGTAAACACTTCAAAACTATTTGTAGTAACCGTGTGGATTTATAATTGCATATTTTTAAAAGCTTAACCTGCAATGTACTCTTCCCACCATTTTCTAATGGTGAATGTTTCCCATAGAGGGTGCCAAAAAGGTACCTAGTGGTGTTAGGTTCCAAGATACAAAAATATCACATACCAAGATTAAACGAGACTTAAAACGCCAAAACCGGATTAGGGGTAAAATTTCTACTCGGCTGCCTGCTAAATACTTAATTTAAATTCGTTTGTTCAACGATCAATTAGACAAGGTGAAAATCACCTCCGTAGGTAAAAAAGTCAAACAATGGGGACTTATATTTTTTTTATCTTTGAGCCATTCTGAAAATGGATCCACACTTCTCGTCAATAGGTTCAGTCCGTCAAGCTTCACAGCCAAAACATACGTTTTCTGGTGTATAAATCGCAGGAAATATATACAGGTCATCGTTCTTGTTCTTGTTACTCAAATGCTAAAAGTGTCGTATCCAAAATTAGATTTGAGGTCGCTTACCTATAGTTATTCAATTAATGTATTCTCGACGGTTAAAACTTTAACCGCCTTATATCATAAAATCGTTTGAATTAATATAATTTGTAGTACATTTCGATCTTCTTCCCTTCGATTATTGATGATCTGAGCACATCACTATAATTTGCGCATAATCGTATTTCCTCCCAGAGCGCCCCGCCGCGCCGCTCCAGCTTGGGAAAAACAGTTATTATCCCAGTCCGACCACTCGTTTAATACGAGGTTTAATGTAGGCTCGCTGCGCTCGGCCGGTTTTGCAATTGCGAGTGATCTGCAACCATCCGATAATACGAACCACCTTGACCCTGCGATTAACCGAATCAAAGGTTCGTCAATCATCGGCCATCCTCGGGTGTCTTCGGCTCACCTCCTGGTCGAGCCTGCAAGAATCTGTTGTTGTTAGCTGCCTCTAGAGTGCGATGGCAGCTTTTCTTCTTGTTGTTCTGCTTGCGGGCACAGTTGCAGGTAATTTCTCATTTGCATTTCATTATTTACAAGTATCTGAGTTTATTTACAGTGCTTATTTATAAGTTATGATTCTTCTTATAGGAAACTCGTTTTCCAATACAACGAGATTACCTCCTTTGATTTAATTTAAGGAAATTTCATTATTTTTGTTTACTTACATGTTTTCCTCTTCAGTTATGTTTGTTCGTATTTGTCCCTTTATGTTTGGTCTCATTTATTATAATAATATTATAAATCTGAAAGTTTGTAAGTTTGTTTATTTGTTTGAAGTTCCTTCACGCCTAACCTACTGAACCCGAGTCACCTGATACTTGGTAGCGAAGAAGGAAAGTAGCCGATTATGTGGAGTAGGATTTAGGTATATTTTCATTCCTTGTCTATAAAAAATGTCACTAGTTCGCTTCTTAATCTTTATCAATCGTGGGCGAATCCTTGGTTAACTTCTAGTTTATTATATAAAATCTTACAAAGACTTGGCCCCACCAAGTTAAGAAAAACTTATCGGTGGGGTCGGGGTGCAGTAGAATTTATACATATATTTATTACCCCTAATATGGTTTAGGCATTTTAATCTATATTGCTTGATTATATACTTTGACATCGACAAGAAGAAAAATACATCTTCGACAATATTTTAAATTCATTCATTCCCAACAGTGTCTAAATAATAACAATGACAATAGGCAATAGAATGATAATAAATACAATAGAAATAGTGATAGTGTTATCGTGGTCTATAGTGATTTATCGCTAATAGCACTGCAAGTGTAAGATGGTGCACCTTCTTTAACTCAAGTGTGACGAACTGTAAGTAAACAAAGTGTCAACAATAATCTGGAGTATAACTATTCAGAGCTTGTGATTGCTCGATATCCCAACGTCAAAGCTGCATCCGACATTATAAATAAAATCAGAATATGTTCCATGAAATTAAATTCACTCATACAAATTATGTACTGTATCAAGCTAACTAAAATACAAATTTCATTGACTACGTATTGATTAATGCCTTTTAATCCGTGAGAAGAGCGGAGAGGCCTACAGCAAAACGTTTTATGTGAAGAATTGAACAATAAGAACTAGCCACAACCATGCTAAACAAACGAGCATAATAGTTGGAGAGGAAGGAAATTTAAAATCAAAAATTAAAAACAAATTTTAATCATAACATTTTTATCATCATAAATTTTATTCTGGTTGGATTTTCTCAAGTCATGAGGAATAGGCCAAATAGTGAACGGAGAGGCTTATCCAACAATTAATGACTGCAAGTATGGAATTACTACGTATTTGATATTTTGGCATAAGGAGCGTTTATAACGTTTTTACAAGAGGAATTGGTCTTTGAATATGGTTTTACATCGGAATACGTATAGCTATAATCGACCAATCTTTGAAAAACAAAAGTTAACTGGACCTAGTATTGAATCTGAAAAAAACTTTTAACTCCAAACCAGAGTTTTTGCATTGAGGGCAGAACATATCGTGTCTCCTCCCGGTTAGAACCCTCTTCTATTTAACCTTGGAGAGCGAATTTAGTCACTATAATTTTTTCGTACAACATCTGTGCTGCGTCTGCGTCGTGTCGCGTCGGCGTCGTTAGACTTTATGTTGGATTGCTATAGAAATCAACGACTATTCAATGCCAAAGCGGCACCAGAGGTTTATCTCACGCTCACCTTTGTTGTTGTTGAGGGCGAAGGATGATTCCACAAGGACCTTGGACGTCTGCTGCGTGTCAGACCAATCAGCTGTCTTGATCTTATCAACGAGTAGAAACACTCATGGCTTCCGCAAGTGGAGAGGCTTTACCATCGACCACATAGTATAAATAGACAGAGCATCCCTATCATAATAGCATTGGAGCAAATGAAGCAGGGGCCGCCATATTCTTTCTGTATAGAAACACAAAACGACGCCTAAAACCGCGTAATCTGACAGTGATCATGTTTCAAATAACTCATAGTTTATACCATTTAGCATTGAAGCTTAAGGTTGAAATTTTGCATGTAAAGAGCCCTTTAGTTTTCAACAGTAATAGTATCAATCATATTTCCAAAACAATTTTTTTCTATTTTAAAAAATAAATTCACAAGTTTTTATTTAACTTTAAACATGACATAAAAAAAGTAGTTGCTACTTTTTTTTATTTTTTGGTCAGGTAAAATAAAAAACGGTGTAAATAATTGCTAAAGAGTTGAAGTTTTTAAATCACATTTTTTGAAAAAAAAAATAGCTGCCGTAGTTTGGTCGATAACTTAATTATTGTGGGAGAGTTTATCCGTGCGGCGCCGGCGCCTGCATAAAAACAAAATCAATCCCAAACTGCTGCTTACAAAGATGTTGTTGACTACAAAAATACAAATGTGGTATCAAATTAAAGGTATGAATCTCACAATTACTATGGTACCAATTATTAATGGTTTAGAAGCAGTTTACACATCATAGGAACGATACAGATGCATTCCGTGGCGGCATGCCAGCTTCTCTTAAAAAATGTTAGGACAAGCTTCTAGGTTATAAATTTTCACGATGTATAAACTGCCTCTAAAAAATTTATTATTGGTACCATAGTAATTAATTGTGAGATTCAGACCTATAATTTGATACCCTATTTTTAATCTTTTACGTAATTTGTTCCGCCATCTTGTCACCGACTACGGACTATCTCAGGCTTCATCGCGCGCGGGCCTACTAGTATGCTCCATCTATTTGTTCTATGTGGTCGATGGGCTTTACACAAACTGTAATGAGCAAATCTTTTAATTAAATAATGCTATAGACACTCTTGACAGAGTTCTATCACAATATAAAAAAATATTAATTTGTTTCTACGAGTTAATGAGTATTTCACTTTTGAGTCCAGTTGATTAAAACATTTATACCAAGGTTTTTATTAATTCCAATCGGTAAAAATTATTATATTATTTATATGTTATTCAGAGTAATTTTCTGAATGATTTAAATTTTCCTTTCGCAGATACAGGATGTTTTTTTAACGCAACCCAAAAATTTATTTTATTAGTGAAGGATTATTACGCCCCAAGATCCCCGTATTTGACGCCACTGTATTATTTTCTTTGGGGATACATTTTCATGTATCCTACGAAAACAAGGCTTACGAAAAGAATTCACAGGATATTCAGCACCTCAGAAAAAAACATAACAAAGTTTATGCAAGAAATTCAAAGAGGTACCTTGCAACACGTGTTCGGGAATTCGACGGAGAGAACACAACTTCATACAAATGGCAATGGCGGATTGTTTGAACACATAATGTAAATTAAATGTGATCAAACTTAAATAAAAGGTTGTATAAAATGTAAAGATTAACAAAAAAATACCCATTTCATATTTATATGTGGATTATTCAATCTTAAAAATGGGTTGCGTTTAAAATAAAACACCGAGTATTTTTTTAGTATAGGCGTTTCTATAAAGTTTGTAATGATATTGAATAACTGAGCTGATTAATTTTGAGAAGTTTCGCTTTAACAATATAAACTGTTAGGTCTACAACTGATTTTATCTATTCTGCATATCTAGGGCTTATAAATGTAACCAGTACATTGTAGCTGTTTTTTTAATGGTAAAAGGTTTAAACAAAGCAGTAAATGCAATTAAAATAAAACTGTTGATGCAACTAAATTTGATACAACAAATTTGAATACAAAAATGTTTGTTTCCGATACTAAAGAAATTAACATAAATTTGTTGAGGGTTTCCAGCTATTCATATTAACTTTATGGTGCAAAAGGTTTTTACTGTGAGGATCACATATATTTTCTTGGATAAATCTGCGATGCAGCTCTCTTCCCGCTTCATCCGGGATGCAATTGTCTATCCTAATTGCAACTAACGAACCCGACCTTGGAAATCATGTGAGATTACATGTAATCAGGAATATTCACATTTATTGCGAGGTGTGCAAGCGGTATTTTTGGTTTGTGCACAAAAATGCCACTCATACAAATTAATTATTGAGAAGAAGAAAAGATTACATGGTCAGTTTTTCCTCACTTCAAAACATTTTATAGGCTTAGCTTAGGTTTTATAAACGATAATATACAATTTTCTGATAAGTAACAATTGTTTACATTAGAATTGTTACATTAAAATATAAATAATGAATATTTAAGCCTTGTATAAATGGGAAGAGTTAAACCTGGCTCAGCCACTTTACTGAAGTTTTGAAGTCCACTACGTTTTTGGTATAAAACTAAAACACAAGATGGTCCCTCAAAGTTCAATAACAATGTTTTTTTATAAGTAATTTTTGTTCAAAATAGTGTTTAGGGAATTCACAGTCCATTTAACTTGTATAAAAACTATTAAGTTTGTTAAATGTGTCGGATGTTGGCAAAAACGTAAAATATGTATCTGGATGACATATATAAAATATCACCTTGCAGAAAAATCAAATAAGCTCCAGCAACCTTTATGTATAAAGTGGGGAATCCGGCAAATAAGCTTCGACGATCATGGTTTAGGGCCTTCCTGAAAAACTGTCGTTTTCCTTTATTTATCATTTAATTATTTATGAGATATTGGAAAGTAGTAGTATAGGCCTAATAGCAGCCAATTCATTTCCCAAAATACCTTGATTAATCTGAGATGATTTTTTTGCAATGATTGAATTCACTTTCATAGTTTTACTTTTGTTTTACGATAGTGACAAAACCAGTGAATGAGTTTTCTTATTAGTCTTTCATATGTATCATGATATAATTGTTAAGAGGAAGCCTCATTTTATTATCTTTAACTGAAATATAGTTCTAGAAATATTAAGTGATCTCGCAGTAAGTGATTGTTACTTATGTAGGCCAGTCAATAAAGCTATCATTAAACACCTGCCTTTTCTTGTGTTACGCCCGCATCGGTAAGCCTACGGTAGTTGTGTTATGGGGGTGTCATCCACGGTGTCACCTGACGAGGTGGGTAAGATTTGTATCAAAGCATGAAACGTACTATTTGAAAGTGTCTAGCTATTCAAAGACATCCTGGCTACCTCGAGAGTAAGGTTTATTAAAACTTTTCCCATCCAGGTCCACCATTCAGAGCCTGAATCTCCGTATTCATCAACCACTATCACAGTGTGAAGGATATGTTACTCAGCCGTTGTTCTTTTAATGACCCCATTACTGCCTTCTTGATACCATCTCTGGCCATTGACCCTGAGATACTTCTCTTATCCATCTTATCAGTACATCCTTAAAATATTTAATGCTCCATAGGTATGAATAATATTCATTTTTTGTATTTTGTTAAATCCTAGGCTACCATAACCATAAAAAATTATTTTGGTTAAGTGGGCTTTTCATTAGGTTTTTTAATTAATATTAAAAATAGTTTTTATTGACCTCCAGTGCCTTAGCAGCCGAAATAAAACCAGAAAAGTTTACGTTTCATTTTCACATTTTGCTGCAAAAATTGTGATTGGATTGTTTAAAAAAATATTTTATTTTGAGATATACACAACTGCATTTATACATTGAACTGTGTGCTAATTTTTTAATTACACAAAGGTTTGAGAAGAAAGTGTCAAAACAATCTCGCCTGCCAAATAATATATAGTTTTAGTTTTATGATAAATTGATCCCATAAGGTATTTAACTTGCGCCATAAAAGTATCAATAAAAATACGACAAATTTAAAATAGGTACGCCTAGTACGAGAGAAAAAAGTAAAAAAGAAGGGTCTTCATTTTTCGGGCTGTTTGTTAGGATTCGGTAAGTACTGTATTGCATTTTTTTTGTAATATTAAGACTTAAAAAAATAACAATCTTTTATCAGAAAATTGAACATTTAAGCTGTACATTCATGACAATCAAATAATAATTAGAAAATCGTTATTTTTTCTTCTAAGTAGTTGGGTTTTAACACCAATTTGTGAATCACGTGATATAGGCCTAATTGGAATTGGAGTGAACAAATTAAAAATAGCAACTCAAAGTTATAGTTAGTTATAGTCATAAAGTTATAGTTTTTTTATGATTTGACAAGCATATAATCAAAAACCTATTTAATACATCAAACTCTTAATTTTTTACCAGTCTATTAAGAACTCTATTAAATTTACGTCTTACTAAAAAAGCTGATATAAGAGTGAGGAAATCTTAAACAGTTATTTGAACTGGAAACAGCAACCCAAACCCATCTGTGTTTTTTACCCTGCCCTGTCTCCCCAGCAGGATCGTACGTCCGTCACCCCCGCGCCACCACCGGCCAGGCTGGCAGCCCCAAGGCAGGGGTGGGGGCGGGGTCAGGAGCATTCTCTTCTAGCTTCTCCTCCTCATCCTCATCCTCTGGCACCAAAGTCGCGCCGGGTCCTGGAGGTAGGTGATTGATGTTAAAATTCGATAGAAATCTGAAATTAGAAAATTAAACAAATGACAACAAGTTAAAGGTTTTTTTAAGCCTCAAAGCAAGGGGTGGAAGAATACAATAAAAAAATATATATTGTGTATTTTTTGTTAAAAGTTTCACTCACTAATATCAGGGTTTAAGAGCTATTAATCACAATCAGAAAATTTTGACAAAGTCTTTATTTTTAGGCAGTATTGATCACAATTTAAAGTAGATTTATTTACTGGTATAATTTAGAGTACTTAAAAATCAATCCATTTTTTCAAATGACAGTAAGTTCCCCCCCCCCCTTTGTGATAGTTGTTTAACTAAATATCTTCAAAAAATATTGGTTTCTTATGCGTTTTATATTTAGCATTTGTTATAACTTCTAGGTTATTATATTCATAAACAAGTGTTTTTTTTATCTGTATACTACTCTATTAAATTTTTATAATCTTTCACAATTTCTTTCAGGTTCCGGTAACTTCAATGCTTTTGCTGGAATGAGTAACTTCGGGGCTCCTCAACCCCTAGACTCCAACCCAGTGTACAGAGGGGGAGGTGCAGCCTCTGGCAGCCAGTATGGTCAATCATCTTTCGCTGGGTCCCAGGGCTTCCCTGGCTCGCAGAGCTTCTCTGGCTCACAGGGCTTCCCTGGATCCCAGGGCTTCTCTGGCTCACAGGGCTTCCCTGGATCCCAGGGCTTCTCTGGCTCACAGGGCTTCCCTGGATCCCAGGGCTTCTCAGGCTCCCAGGGCTTCTCTGGCTCCCAGGGGGCTGGTTTCCCTGGCTCTCAAGGTGCTGGAGGTGCTGGGTTCCCTGGATTCCCAGGGTTTAGCCCATACGTGCCCCAGTATGGACAGCAGTACCCGTGGGTGCCCTTCCCCAACTTTGCCGCTCCTTTCGACTTCATGGCTTTCCTCAACCAATACTTCCAAGCTCTCCAGAACTTCCAGGCTCAGGCTGAGGCCCAAGCTCAACAGGCTGCTGCCAGGTAAGTAATATGTTGTTAAAATTAATTTTTATGTTTGATTAATTAATGTGCTCACATCCTTCTCAAAAGACCATACCGTTATCAAATTAACAAAACCTCTATTGATTATATCTGTAGCGACAGATGCACACAGATCTACACAATCCTCCTATAAAATTTTTCATGCCTCTCCCGACAAGATATTTTTTAATAGTGATTCTCTGTTTTCTTGCCTTCCCAAATTAAATATAATTCATTTTTTCATAATTATTGTAAAATTTTTATTCTAATTTACAGATATTCACTTAAACTAATTGTCACTATTGCAGACCTGATGCACTTAAAATATCTTTATCGGCTTCATTGATAACCCACCTTTTGCATGATCTCACAAAATTTTTATTCTAATTTACAGATATTCACTTAAACTAATTGTCACTATTGCAGACCTGATGCACTTAAAATATCTTTATCGGCTTCATTGATAACCCACCTTTTGCATGATCTCACTTGATTTACCCTGACAAAAATTTCTCTTTCACTCATATTAATACTTTGAATATTATTTTATGCATCTCTTTTGATTAGTTTTGTTTCATCTTCATTGTGCTTAATCACATATTTCCTCTGTTACTATTATTGTGTTCGCTACTTTATTATTTGCTTTAAACCCTGCTTTGCTTTTTCTTCTTCTTCACCTCTCACAGCGGACATGGAGTTTATCACAAATATCCTGGAGGAACAGTCTGGTCCTATGCCTACCCTCGGTCTCCGGTCTTTGGTTGGTTCAGGTAGGTAGAGCAGAGAATCAGTAACAGAATTAATATAATTTTCTTATTAATATATCAGCACACAGGATGCACTTTTTAAGGCCCTTCTTCTTATTCTATGAGTTTTCTTAACTTTACCATTAAAAAGCAACTTTTCAGGGTCATCGCAAAATTTACTACAGTTTGGAGACAGTTTCTTTGTCCACATAAAATCATTGTTGTCTTGTAATATTACCATACTTTATATTTTTTACTAATATGATTTTTAATGGATTGATATTGATTTGTATAAATTTTATAATGAATAATTTTATCTAGTGATGGTGCAAAACCTTTTTTTATTTCCACCTTGAAAAAGCAAATGTACGGATTTTTACAGTTCACACAATATATATTTCCTGACTGAGTCAGCTGGTTTCAAGATGTGAGGCAGAGAGGGGGTACTTTTCTAAAAACAATGTTTTACATCCCTGATGTTTGTCAAATAATGTGTTTACCACTATCATATATTGACAATTACATAGATCATTAGTAGGAGAGTAGCTACCCGGAGATATATTTTGTGAACTGTACTTATACTGTTAATTCTCTGGCAGTGAGATTATGTTTAAAAATTATTAATTCTTATCCATAATAAATGCTTTACTTGGATATTCCATTAGTGTAATGAAATTGTTAAATCTTAGAAAGATAACCAAAATAACCAATATCTTTGTTAAAAATTTATAATCACAGTACATGATACACAGTGTCAGAGTTAGATAGTGTCAATAAGGAAAGGCTCAAGCTCTAGCTACCAGGATTTTCCTTTGTTGGCAAAGGTTGAATAGTTCCAGGTTGTATTGTGACTATCATCTCTTTTTCCTGTCATGTTATTAACATTTAGAGGCGGTTCACGGACTCCGGGTTTTCCTAAGTCCGAGCGCAAAATCCAGTTATAACCAGTTTTTAGCGCAGCGGCTTAGAAATCGGGTTCACGGGTTCGAGTTTACCCGCGCCCGAGCGCAGGCAGATAAATTTCATCCAATTATGACAGGGATAAACCCGAGCGCAAAATATCGGGTTCACGAGCCCAATTATAGAAAACCCCGGGCCAAAACGTTAAACTGGTCGGGTTCACGAGACTTAGTCTAGCGCAAATAGGTTAATCTGGGGCGAAAAGAACAATGGTTTTGGACTTGAACTTAACCCTGTTGGGGGGCAGGGTTAAGGTGACATCATGTCGGGATTATCTCAATTGCTCGTTTATTGTTTTTTTGTAAGTAAAAAGAATGTTATATTCGGATTCGGCATTAAATTCCGAACAATTTCATTACCCTCAACATAATATTTAATTTTTTTTATTTTTTTACCACTGTTTGCTAAAAACATGCTTAAAAATCGTAAAATGTAATGAATAATTACAAATTACAGTAAATTTAACATACCTCAAGTTTTTAAATTAAAATAGTAACATACTCCTGAGACTGTTTCTTATATACGATATAACAGATACCTCACAGGTATCATACAGACACTATAGACAGATTTTGTCTTAAAATACAACGCAATTTAGAAGTTCCAGTTGGCAAATTTTAATTACCAAATTAAAAACAAAATTAATAGTTTATTATGTTTATACAGGGTGTTCGGAAATTATGGTAAAATATTTTAGTATATGATAGTAGGGGTAAAAATAAGAAAAAAGGTTTACATAAACATAGGTCCTAAAGTGCTTCGTTTTCAGTCTGTGTGTCTGTTTGTGATTTTTACATATTTAATTATATCTCGCGAACCATTTAACGTATGAACTTCAAACTTGGTATATGGATAACCACTATTAAGAACTATTTTTGTGGGGAGTATCAAATTTATACTTTGGATCATTTCCAAATGGCGACTGTTTTTTGTTTTCAAACCTAAATATCTTAAAACCGCAAATTTTAGAAAACTTATACAAAAGGCAAAAAAGCTGCAAATTTTAATCCAATTAACGCTGATATTAAGATTATGATGATCGGACTACTAATAACAGGGAAATTTTAAATTTTCCGAATAAAAACATGCAAATTTCAGACAGTATGTTCTAAATAACCATGTTTTTATTCAGTTGAAAAAAAAACAGTTATTCAACTTAAAAGTTGAAATTTCTCAGTTTCTTGTAGTCCGACCAACATAATCTTAATATCAGCGTTAACTAGATTAAATTTGGCAGCTTTTTTGTCTCTTGTATCATTTTTCTAAAATTTGTGGTTTTTAAGATATTTAGCTTTGAAAACAAAAAACAGTCGCCATTTTAGAATGGTACAAAGTAGAAATTTGATACTTCTCACAAAAATGGTTCGTAATAGTGGTTATCCATATACCAAGTTTCAAGTTTATACGTTGAACGGTTCGCGAGATATAATTAAATATGTAAAAATCACAAACAGACACACAGTTGGAAAACGAAGCACTTTAGGACCTATGTTTATATGAACTTTTTTCTTATTTTTACCTGTACTATCATATACTAAAATAGTTTACCATAATTTCCGGACAACCTGTATAATTTTTAAATTGCAATTGAATTTCACTAGGTAACTATTTTTTATTTATTTTAGCGCTTTTGCACCCCTTTATTTCAGACGAATAATTGCAAAATAAAGGCTCGTACAAACTCTGTTGTTAGATTTGTCTAAGTATATTGATTGTATAATTGCATTAGGTCAATTGATTTAAGTGTCCACAGTTATTTTACTGCGGTCAAGACCACAGAATATTATTATGTTTGTGACTTAAAAGTTGTTTAATACCTTTTCATCTGATAATTTATTTACATAATATATGTCATATAGGATTTTAGAATAAAATATTTTAATTTGCAGATTTAATAGATAAATACTGTAGATAAATATACAATACGTTGTAAAAGTAATAAATTTCAACAAAATAATATGTTTTATTACAACCTGTTTTCTTACACCTAAGATCTCTCCTGCTGAACAGTCTGAGTAAGCCCAGTGCAATAAGATTTCTACAGGCTGAGGTATTTAAAAGAGCGTGAACTAGTATTAACACCAATAAGGTGTCTACCGCCATCTGATTTTGAAATTCCACTCTTCTTCACGGGAATGACTGTAATGAAATCTTACTAGTTTTCCTTATTAATAATGTTCAATATGTATTTTGTTTTTCAATAAAAAAAGTAATCTACGCCTATGAGATTAAAATTAGTAATAAGTATACTTTCCAACAATAACATTTACGTTTTATATTATTTTTTAAAACTTATGAGGGCATCCCAACTCCTACAATCGTCATTTGTTCCTCCTACTTTATTGTTCAAAAGACATTACTGATAAATATATTAAATCATAAAGCTTTAACAATAACAGTCATGCAGCGGCCCGGCAGGTAGCCCATGTGACTGTTGCCAACCTTCCAACGGAAATTCCCCGAGATTCCCTGCTGTTGAGCGACGGCCAGCGTTGGTCTCGGCTAAGCTTGGTCTCGGCTAACGCTCTGTCCCGTGAACCCATTTTTTGGCCGTCGGTTAAATTTGGTCGAGATCAACGAAAACCGCGGGCCACGAAACCCCGAACCCGTGAACCGCCTCTTATGGTTTCAAAATCAAAGAACATCTATTTAATATAATTTAATGCAGTCAGCTTGCACTTTATTTTGAAAGTCTGGAAAAATAGAATCATACCATGTCTTGCTACATTATGATTGTTATCAACGAACCAAACTGTCCTGTCATTAGTTATAACCTGATTCTTCCTTAACAGTGTTTATTTCCGTAAGAATAGGAAACCTATGAAATGTCCCAAAATGTGAGAGACCTAAATCCCTCTCTTTCACTTAATACAAACAAATATTTAAAATAATTAATTTTAATTTTTCAGAGCTAATTAATTTTAAAATACCCTTGCTTATGTTCAAATGAAATAGTAAAGTTGCAATCTGTAGTTTACAGCCTACATTGGCTAACTAGTACGTGTCTGTGACAGTGGTGGGGGACTGCCAGTGGACACCAACGAGGTGGGGGGAGTGGGGGGACTGGCGACTGCGACCTACAGCCCCCAGGGAGGTTATGGTAGTGCTAACATCTTCCCTAAACCTGAGGGAGGCTTGGACAACAGGTGAGTGTGTGATCTTCACAGTTTTATGTCAATAGTATTCCTTTGAGTGTTGATTTTTTTAAAGTTTTTTTTTAATTCAAACTTTTAAGTTTTGTGGCATCCTCACTGTACTTATTTGTGTATAAAGGATGCAAAATACAACAATATCCTCCTAAGAGAAATCAAGAAATGTCATCTAATCAGGGCCGCTCTCGTTGAAGGGGGGTAGGGGGAGGGAAGCAGGCCAGGCGCCTTGAGCCCCGCGATCTAGGAGGTACTGTAGTACTACTTAAAGTTGCCATGGGCTATGGCCAATACCATGAAACATACTATAAACACCAAGTTATAAGATGTGTCAAGTTTTGATAAAATATACTATTTGATGCCCGGTATGTGATGAATTTACCATTTCCCCTTGTGGCACAATGCCAATACAGGTTACCACTAAGCTAAACCACTTCATTTGACATTTCTACGACTTAGTATGATGTAACTAAAGCAATTATAATGTCAAATTTAGTACTATACACAATGTATACTATGATAATAATTATATATATATTTTTTTTTTTGAGTTACCCTTTCCTTACAGACATTTAGCAACCCTAACCTGGTAAGCAGGGTTAGGGTTTTTTTCTAGAAATAAAACTAGAAAAGAAATTATGTAACACTACTATGAAATAAAAATTGAATCATTGTCAAATTGCAAGGACTTGAGTGGAAAACAATACCTATTTAAAACACTTTCTTGGACACAATAGAGAGTGAAACATTTTGTTTAACTTTACCACTGAAGTTTTTTTTTTTAGATTTGGTGGTGATGACGAAACCCCTCAAAACTCGATTGGGGGAGGCCCAGTATCCAGTGTAAGTGGAAGCTTCAAACCCCCTGGAGGCACCAGTTTCGGTGTTTTCACTTCTTCTGCCTCCGGTTCAAGTGACATCAACGGCAAGAAGACCAGCTTCAAACAGTCAACAATCGGTGTGAATGACAACGGGAAAGTGACTACTTACACAGCCCATGACCCTTGAATGTCACCACTTATTTTAAGTTTTAATAAAAGTTACTGAAACACTTTTAAAGTGTTGTAAACTTCTTTTCATAATGGTGTTCCTTACTTTTTACCTCATTGTAATGATGAGTAATCTTATCTGTAATGACACTTTCTTATTATTGAGTCGAACATCACAACTAAACAACCAGTGAAGAAAGAGGAAGACAAATTTAATTCCAATAAAGTCAAATATACAAATAATTCCATCAAATTCTTCTTAGGTAGTCAGTGTGACATTGACATAAGGGTCCACGAAATGATGTGAAGTCTGACTACAGAACAGCTTCCACCAAAGATGCCCCTAATTTTTGTTCTTAAAGTGCAAAACTGACGAGGAATTTTAAATTTTTAGTTTGTCTACAGCGATGTATGAAATTTTAGTATTCAAGGTTTTGAAATCTGGTCATCGGGCAGTAGTTGAAGTAAAAACTCCAACAATATTATAAACTTTATAGCAAAAACATAGGTTTTTATTTTCATCTACAGGATTTGTTTGTTTGTTTTTTGTTTGGTTTAGTTGGAAATTGCATTCATTGCAAGATGAGAATTTTACGTGTATAGTGTCAAATAATCTCATCGGACTACAACATCTGTATTTGTAAAATGATCAAAAAAGACAAAACATTTGGAGTCTAGCCGAAGAAGTGGTGCTTTCCAGTTGCAGTGCGTTTTCCCATGTCGGTAATGACATAAGTTGAAGAAGCATTTCCAATGTTGTTGGTGATGTAGGTTGTGGTAACAGTTCCTTCTTTGTTGTTCATTACATAAGTTGTATTTTGGTTGGATGTTGTTTGGCCGTTTGTATCACTTCCTTTTGTTTCAGTAAGAACTTGTAGATTTTGGGAACCACTAGAGACAGAATATAAAAGTTAATAAATATAAAAAAGAGGCATTCTATGTCCTATTACAACAAAAATAAACTCACAAGGATCTTTTTTCCATTTCTTCAATATAGATTTAGTTTGCTTGGTTCTATACTAATAAATGAAAGGTTTGTGTGTTTGCTTTTGGTGCTCATATCACAAACAATGCAATATGATTGTTACTTGGAATTAACTCATAAATGGGTCAATAGTTATTTGTGCAACTAGTGAGCAAAGTGAGCACTGGCCTCACTCGAGAGAAATCCTTACTCACGAGCCATAGGCAAGTGAGGAATGGTTTCTCGAGTGAGGCGATTGCACTTTGCACTCGAGTTGCACATTCTATTTTTCCTACAGTTACCATAAAACAAATAAATTGGTAAAGAAATGTAACATATATTTCACACCAGGAAGTAAACAATTCATACATTTTTTCATATTTATGTTTTGATTTCTCTGGAAAAAGATTTAGAGACACATTCTTCGCCACATTTTTTAATTCTTCTGGAGATACAAGATTCTTCTGGTGAACTATTATTACTAAAATCGTCATTAACGTCCATTTAGTGACAGCAAAACCACCTTCAATGTTTACAAATGGCAAATCAATGAAATGGTGGCTTCTGCCGTGGCCGGAAGTGTTGTGACAAATACAACAGTACAACAGCTGACCAGCTGATTTACAATCAGTGCTGCCAATGTATTTTGCGTGCATACGACCTTGTCTGCATGTTACGCGCTCACTATTTCGTGCCTTCACGTTGCAAATCTGGAGTGAGTCAAAGTAATTAGAGCGAGACAATGTTAACATTGTCTCACTGATGAGCGAATTGGCCACTTTGCTTTCTCAAATCATTGAGAGAACATGTACATTGTTAGGTAACTGTAGGAAAAACTATTTTTCTGGATACATCTAAATTCCTATCTAAATGCAAAGCAAAATTTTAATTGAAAAATACCATTAAACATTTCCAGCCAACTGACATAAACACTCCTGTTCAGTAGCAGCCCTCCCACCCAAACCAACCCCACTTTAACCCTGGTGTAAAGAAAAAAGAAAGGAATTTGTACAGTCACCTGGTATGATGTAGTTGGACTCATGCAACTAGCGGACCTTCGGGTATGAAAGCTTCATAGCTTGTAGCTATAAACTAATATAGCTACAAACTATACCGCATGGTAGCTATAAACTAAATATTTTTATTGGGTTGTATATACTAGATTGCGTTGTAGTTGTCGTAAGCGCTGGTTGTGTGAGCCCCACTATGTCACACCAGCTGACTGTGCACACACCTTTCTTTTTTCCTTACACCATGACTTTAACCGCCCTTCGGATTAAGCCCTCTCTTTCATGGAAATAATTTACATCCACTAAAACTACCTCAGTCCCTATACCATACTATAGAAAATTTACAGTGCAACCTAATGACTATTATCTGTGCCAGATTAGAAATTATGATTGGAAGATTTCAGGTGAGAAAAGGCTGTTTTTACTATTTTGAAGATCAGTCACAGTTTTGTACAGGTTTAAAAGTGTTCAGTACTATTTGTGACCCAATCATTTCTTATTTATTTTAACCAACATTTTGGTCAAAAATCTCTATATTATAACAAGAGTCATTTGCCGTAATCTGATAACAAGATCGGCAATATCGGAGGCAAAAGTTCTGTATTCTCTATTTTTCATATTGTAAAATGCACTGTTTTTGAGGTGATTCAGCTTATAATTTTGGGACTGTGCCACATTAGTCTGTTGTATTGCATTTATTTATGAGGACCCTTTCATACAATGCCATTTTCACATGGTTGTTGCTGTGTGACAAGAAGCCACGCAATTAATTCTTGAATGTAAGCTTATGAACACTTTCACACGATGTGGCATCGCGCCGCATGGTAATTTCATATGATCCACATGTAAACTAAGATGATAAGGGGGCACACGACTTCTTGTATCACAGCAGCAGCCGCATCAAAACTGCTTCTATTAAATGCGCCTAAAATAAGAATAAAGTTGGAAATAATCTGCTTATAATTAAATGTGTGGTATGCAAAATTCATCCTGAAACCCTCTATCTTTTGAAATATTCTTGGTAAATCAATATAACGACTCTGATAATAAGCTAGATGTCCTGAGATAAAGTTTGGTTCCTTAACTTAATGGAACTTAGTTTGGTTCCTTTAATGGTTAATCATCCACATTATGTTGTGTTTTTTTTAAGTCAACTTACTCTGGAGAGAGGGGTTTGGTGACGTTGCTATGCGATGATGAAAGAATCTCATACTCGATCGGTTTATCTAAAGAGAAATTAAAAATCAGATCAACTGTGATATACACTACGTAGAAAAAGTTTCCTGAGCCAGAACCTGGCCAGGTTCCAAAATTGGCAGGAACCTGGCAGTAATGGCCAGGTTCTGGACCAGTTCTGACCAGAATCTGGCCCAGAACCTGGCCATTACTACTCAGAAAATGCTGATAAAATATATAAATAAGCATTTTTAATAACAAACCAAAAAAATACTGACCTATTTGTTGAAATAAATATTTTTGAAAAAAATTTCAAAATAAAATCTGTTGCCCAACATGGGAATTTAACGTATGACTCCAGTCAATGTCCTAGCACCTTAGACCACTTGGCCATTTGGATGCTTAAAATACAATGGTAATGCAAATTATTTGCCCTTTCCTTGGTAGCTAAAAATTCAACTTGCTATTGCTGTAATGAAACAATGATATATTATGATATAATACTAATACTCATAGTATTTGTGTACTTTTTTACAGATTGTAATTTAACATGAAAATTGTAATTCAATGCATTATCTAATTAGCTAATTCAATTTCTTAAAAGTATTTATTTAATTTTTATGTTTTGATCACCAGGCAAATAACATAGCAATTTTAAAAGAAAAATAATTAATATTTAAAATAAATATAAAACTATTAAACTGATATAACTTTGACAGTAGTGATCAGAATCTTAGTTCCTGGCTAGAACCTGGGCATTACCGACCAGAATCTGGGCAGTACTGGCAAGAACCTGGGAAGTGCTGGCTAGAACCTGGGCATTACTGGCCAGAACCTGGGCAGTACTGTGCCAGGTTCTAGTCAGTACTAGACAGACTCTGGGCCAGGTTCTGGCCAGTTCTGAACAGTACTGCTACAGTACTGGCAAGAATTGTCTAGTACTGCCACGGTACTGGCCAGAATATGGCCCAGAACATTTTTCCCCAAATGGGACAGTAACAAATAACTAATTATAACTAGACTTACATACAGGAAGCATATTCTAAATAAATTTTTTTTAACTGTCGAGTACCACTAACTAAAATTTTTTTGGGACCATCATTTCTCTTTCAGTTACTTATGGCTGAGTTACTTATGGCTCAAGGTTTTGTTTGACTTTGGCTTAAGGCATCCTTTAGTAAATTTGACTTACAGAGGTAATTTGAGCTGAATTTGAGATATCATAGAGATAAACCAATTGAAAATTCCAGTTTCAGAGATAAAGAATAGTAATGCTGAATCACAGTAAGACTCACTGTAACGTTGCAACCTGAACGCCAGAGTTATGCTTACAAGGATCCATTGAGAAACCTTCGAAATATAGAGGTGAAATTTTATTTGTAGGTGTAAAAAGCAAGTTGAATTTGTTAACTACTACTTACTGAACTTCAAGTTATAAATGTCATTTTTGTGTGTGTTTTTTTTTAATTATAGAGATGAAATATAACCATATGAAATTTTTAAGTTATGTTCCAGTAAGGTTAAGTTTTTTTTAAATTAGAGTTCCAGGGGACTGAAAACAATTTGAGTTATCAAAGTTTGCGATTGATCAGTTAGCATGAGTCGACTTTAGTTAGTATTTAACTTAATTAAAATTCAAGGGAATTGTTTGGAATTTATCCATAAAATTAATTGCAATACGTATAATTAATTAATTGCTTAATTAATCATAAATTAGGATATTTTGGATTTATATCAAGGATAAAGCCATTGCATAACTCACATAGCCCCTAGACATATACAAGATGGTCGTATTGGGACACATTTTCATTTAATTTCTTTTATTAAAATTGGCAAACTGTTTCATCAAACATAAAGATTTTAATAATTATGAATACAAAAATTGAATATTGCACTTGATGATTATTTTTTAAATAGAATTAAACCTGATTTAATTTTTTTTAATTTTCAATTTCTTTGCTTTCAGGCTCTTAGACATTAAAAGTGGCCTTACAGGGTTGTATGTAACTTGCAGGGTCAACCATGTCTTAAGGGGCCCTGGTAAACCTGGTTAATATGTTCACTGTATCACGAGTAACTGGGACTCATTGGACGCAGGTTTTTCATGCAGATCTTTGTTACACCACACAGAGTTAAACAATATTTGTTCACTGCAGTATGAGTTTTATCATTGCATTTTCACTGTGTATTGAAATAGATCAAAATAAGCATTGAATATAAAAAATAAAAAAAACAACAAAGACCCACATTTTCTATGACATTTTATAACTATATTTGAATTTATAAGGGATTAAAGAACAATTAACTTGACTTGTATATGGCAAAAGATTTAGTGAAGCCTCGATATTTTAACACATTGTAATCAGGGTCTCGAAAGTACAGAAATTTCTATCTATAAGTAGTGTATAGAACTTTATATCAATTTAAAAACATTAAAGAGCAGGTTGTAAATAGCCTAAATTTATTGTTTCCTATAGAGATAAACAATTGTACGAATAATTTGATAGTTCTGAATTGGCGATTCCAAAATATCTCTTTGAGTCTGTTGTTATATCCGAACCTCATCCTGTTCATCTACTATTTTATTTAAATTTGTTTAGATAAAAAAACAGGCACCTGATAATTTTAATGACAGGCACCTTAAATATTTTTAATTTCTGAAAAAGGTTGCAAAATGTCCCAGAGCTTTAAAAGACAATTATTTTTCTTCCTTTCACCTTCTTCCTTTTGTTCTATGTTAATCATTTATAAGTTTACTTCATTTGTTTTGTTAGGGCCAATAAGTTGATTTTTGTCAGTATTTTTAAATAATTATTAAATATTGCAAGATGGATATAAATATTTTTCCTTTCTTACCCTCAGGGATGGAAAGCGCTGAGACACATAAACTGTAACACAAAACAAAAACAATCCTCACCACCATCCTTCCAACCTCTCTCTTCTAGCTCTGATGACAATGTGGTTATTATCTGCCTTCCATCTAAGAGTTGATGACATTTTAGTTGTTTGGACACCTGATCTTGTCTTCTATATTACTTCTAATCCCTAACTGTGTAACAATATTTTGTCAGGCTTTCCGAGTATTGATTGTTGTTGATACGAAATATATAGGGTAGAAGATTTTCTACAATAAGGTAAATGGCTTCCATTTTAAAAATTTAATTTATAAATTTTACTTTTAATAGTTTTAATCAAATACTTTACTTTCTGGAATAAATTTCAGAAAAAAATTTCTAATTGATTTCAAATTGATCATATGACTTAAATTAAAAAGTAAATTAATCAGTAATTTACTTTAATTACTGATAAAATTAAATCAGTAGGATGATGATTTTTATTTTTATAACTTTAGTTCTGACTTAAATATAGAGATATCAATAAGTAAATTTATAAGTTCAGGTTTGCTCTCAAAAACAAATGGTACAATAAAATCTAAAAGGAATCTGTCATAGAAAAGTCTGTAGTATAAGTGAATGAAATCAAACAAGCATAAAAATATAACTTTACCAAGTTCAACTATAAAGAGTTATTTGTTAACACTCATAATAGTATACAGAACTATTTTGAGTATTTTAACTGAATGGATATTTAATTTTATAGTATTTATTATTGCACAAAATAATGTACATATGAAGATTTTTACATCTAAAATTTTTTACCTTCTGAGGCACACAAATTACTTTATTTAAAAAAGTAGCTGATAACCCCTGTCGTCTTTGCCCGGGAGACTATTTTTTCTTCTTGTATTCTTGTTGTTTTTTTGTGCTGCATTCTGTTAGTAACCATAGTGGCTAATTCTAATGGTCAGCATAGCAACAGTTCAAAGCAGTTCAGTTGAGTGAGTTGGTGGCGCAGTTGGTAGCGCACTCGGCCCCAGTTCTGTGGCGGCAGCGTCGCAGGATCGAGTCTCGATGATGCCGCATACTTTTTATCAGTACTGTTCATCCTTGTCCTGTTCCGGCTCACTTCTTGGGTTTGCTTGATAACTTCCACGCACAGGCCTGAGGCCCATGTGGGAGGGCAAATGCAAGGTAAAAAGAGGCCGCCGCCCTCTTTTTTTTTTAAAAAAAAAGCATTCATAAAATCCTTTACTCCTAAAACTTGGTACAACTATGCTGGCTAATAGGACCTATCTTTGTGCTGAGTATCAATTTTCTACTTTGAACCATTTCAAAATGGCGGCCTCTCTCTCCCCACACCTGGGCAATCTATATTTAAACCTCTATTTTATTAACAAGAGACACTCACTTCTGCATCTCTTCAAGACATCTCTCAAGACATTCGATATCTCTTTAGTAACAATCCTTCCTCCGGGAGGGAGGCAAATAAGCACTTTACTTCTCAGGCATAAAATGTGACTAAACATAGTAGACAGGAGAAAATAATTTAACTATAAAAAATATTCAAACTATTTTTAATAGTACCTGATGGACCGAGCCTTGCTGGGTGTTATTTTATGTTTACCAGTTCATCCAATTGCTATAAAATATTTCAATGTCATAAAATTGATAAACAGAAACCTTTTTTATTGCTCCATGACCTCTTCATCCATGAACTCGCTGTATTTTTCCTTGATGACTGTAGATTGCAAGTTGTTATGATAACTTCATTTCTTTACGCTTTCCTTGTATATTTTGTTGCTTTCATGGCACTCATAAGGCCTATGTTAAAATTTTACAACTTTAAAATTTATTTTATTACATTAGATATTCTCTGACCAAGTAATCTACATAAAACATGTTTTTGAGTGATATAAATTACTTATTTCCAGATTTCGAGGCCATCCATAAATTACGTAACGCTTCCAGGGGGGGCGGAGGGAGGGGGGTTTGACACAGCTTTACATAGCTATTAAATCTCAACAATAAATTTATTAAGTTAACTAAGTTGTCTGTTTTCCTTTAAAATACAAGGGGGATGCATTTTGAAGGGGAGGAGTACAGCAAGGCGTTACGTAATTTTTTAGGGGGGTTAGTGACACCGTTAAGAGACTGTTACAAGGAGAGAGGGGGAGGTCTGAAAAGGCCAATTTTTGCATTACGCAATTTATGGATGGCCCCTTTGAAGGAAACCCTCGGAGCCGTTTCTGAGATAATTGTGCAAACAATTAAGCACGCATGCACGCACACAAGATAACATTGCTTGTATAAGAGTATAGGATTTTCTAAAAATTTTAATGAAATTAAAAGTGAATCTTTGCTACATGTTTGTGGCTTTTTTGCTTTCAACTCACATTACTAATATATTTGTTTCAAGAAAAATACTCTATGAAGAACTGTGAAATTGTATATGTTACTTTCTAGAAAGCCAGCGTTTTCCTTTGGAATAATATTTCCCTTTAAAGAAAGTGTAGGAGGAAAAAGGTTTTGGCTGGCAATGAATCTTTATTGATTTTAAGAGTCACCAGAAAATTTTAACTTTGGCAAGAAGCTTCACAATAGACAAATTTTTGTTTACAAAAGATCTTAATTAATATAATTAATGTAGTTTTTAAGAATGCATTCGGATTGTTTCTAATCTTCCTCCTTGTCCACTTTGTCATCAATGTTGATTGGTTTCTTGGTAGGAGCAAAGGCATGAGTGCAGGGAGGGGGCTGATGGTACACAGGGGTGTGGCAAGGTTGGTTGGAAGGGTAGTTGTACACTGAAGGGTACGATCTGATCCAAGGAGTCCACCCCTGACCGAGCCTATTGGGAAAGTTGTACGGATGCCCATCAAAGTGATCGTGGAAGTCATGATGCGGAGGATAAACCGGAGCAATCCCATGCCCGTGCTGTTTCGAAGGGACCAATTTGACCGGTATTTGGTACTTTTTGTTGAGAATATTCTTTTCTAAAATCCATGTATCTTCAATATCTTTCTCATCCGCAGCAACAGTTTCAATATCGAGAGATCCTTTAAAAACTGGTACTTTGGCATTATCAGCATTAGATTTTTCTGACCCTAGATCCTCTTTTTTGTTTCCATCTCTTTGTTCAGTTCTAGCAGTATCTACACCCTTGATAACAGGAACTGCCCTCACTTTTGCAGGTTTGGCAGAGACACTGTCATCGTCAGCAATCACCAGTGGGAATTTGCAGATGACACCTGGTTGAGTGCAGTCCACAGAGATAGGTTTCTTTAATCCAGCAAACACTGCTTCATATGCTGAATGGTCAGCTAGGGGAGAGTCGATCTCAATAGGTCTTTGGAAGTTGAAAGGACTTGATGAAATTGACTCAACTTCTTCTGAAGGCGCTGTCTTGGACACTATCTTGAAACTTGCCACTGCAACTGAAACATATTGAATAAAGTTTTAAGTAATAGTTTGTTGACTAACCAAACCAAGACAAAAAGAGCAGACTGTGTCCAAAATTTAACCCATCAGAAGTACAAGGCCTTCTTAGGCATGAGGCCCTGGGTGGCCAGTCCTTTTGCCCTACCCTAAGGCCGACAGTATGCACATGGCCTGCCCTAAAGTTACATTATGCCACAAAGGAAAATAGGAACGCCAAAAAAAAGGTTGCCTAAAGATGCCGGATCCAGCTATTATTTTTTCCGGTAATTTGTTTGTTCAGGTTATGAGATATGTTTCTTTTTATATAGAGGATGACTTTTTGATAGTTGACAATAGAAATTGTAGTTCATTGTGTCTACCGTACTATACGTATATCTTGAGACTATCTAAGCTGACTCAATTTAATTCACAATCCTGAATATTATTTTGCATTTAGATAGGGAGGATATCAGCTAAGTCAGGGGCTTAAGCCACTCAAGATTCTGACATGCGAAGGGATTTTACCAAACCATTCCGTATTTGTATTGAATTAGTGGTTTGTAATCAGAATTGATTTAACTTTAGCCTTCATGTTTTGATTTTTAATTTTGCTGACAGTTGCCATCACTGATTAGTAAAAACAATCATGTAGGCAAATATGTGCAGAAATAAAAATCAAAACACAAACTCATCATCACCAACAATGATTTTTTTTTAGTTTAGGCTTTATGCCTTATGAGACAAGCTTTTCATCTTTTGACTGTTCATTGAGGCTGAGCCATCAAAGACACTGCACTGATGAGCGTTAAGTCGTCAATGCTGACATGTTCAAGTTGTTTGACATATACTAGATTAATTCCAGTTCCTCAGCCATTTTTATGCTAATTTTGATTTCTGGTAATTTGTTTGGTAATTTTAGATTGATATTCTGAGGAAATTAAGTGGATGATTCTAACCTATAACGCCCTTTTCACACTGGGCCACCATGGTGGCGACACCGGTAGAGCCACTGTGGTGGCTACATTACATTAGACTCAAATGGGACATTTTTATACTGAGCATTGGTGGTGTGACTGGCTGCGCTGCCAGGAATGTGGTGGCTCGGGATTGCGATTTTCAAAGCGACTAGTCTGGTGGCGCCACCTCGTCGCAACATGGTTTCTTATCAGACTGGTCACATAGGAGAGACTGGCAGCGCCACCGGTCGCTAGTCAGTCCATTTTCAGTCTAATGTAATTCATGCAGTGCAGTTGTAGATTGTCCCGTTACTAAGCTCTTTACTGTCCCAAAACTATTATAGTTTTATTACATGGTGCCTTATTTTGTTAAAATGCAAAAATTTTCAAAAACTATATAGTTAATTATGTTGGGTTTGTGCACATCTAAAGTAGTTTTCTAATGGTGTGTTTAGGATTTCCCAAGTTGTACACAGGCTGAAAAAAGGATCACAAAAATCATGCTTGCATATCAATATATAAATAACAAAATAGATTTTTTTAAATTATGAAAGTATCTCATTATTACCAGCTTTTTTGAAATCTTTACACGGAGGCCTAACTTAATTGATGATTTAAGTTATACCAGTATTATTATTTTCTAAAACACTTAAAGTAGGACCGAGGTATTGGGTACTGAGAAGCAGCCAGAAAAACCAATACTGGTAGAACTGAGACTGGTAAAAGAATTATTGTAGACATTAATTCTTCTAGAATGCATCCATAAACAAAAAACTACACATACAGATGTGTGGACGAATGTCTGAAAAATTATCAGTGTAATGGAAGAAAAAGTAAAAGGCTATGTGCATACTTTTTCGCATACAAGAATTATAACTAAACAGTGCTTAATCTTATTTGCCTACTAAAAGTAATATTGTTTGATTGTCCTCTTTTTTGTCAATTATTGGTGCATCCAAATGCTGCACAATACACCATACTTTCAGCAGAAAAAATTAATGTCACAATTCATTGTCTGGAATTCGTCGTGTCACTCGTCATGTTCGGCGAGTACACTGAAACACGACTCATGACATGCAGCAGCAGGGCCGCCGAGAGGCCATGTCAGCCAAGTCAGAAACTTGGGGCCCAGGTTCCAAAGGGGCCCAGGATGAGCGGATTTTTTTTGATTGATTGGTTTAGGCTTCTTGGAAATAAGATTAGTCCTACATGTTAAAAAATAAAATGTCCAGCTTCACACACAAATTACTTTGATAATATTCAGCTAATACAGTATTCAGTTAAGGCAGAAACGACTGTTTTGTCTGTCTGTACTGTATTTGCCACTGATTGTACACTACGGCGGTGGCGACCAGCGAGTAGTGAGTGTAAGTGACTCATACCTCTCTCATAATATATTGACAACAACTTAAATCTTAAATACGCTATGATGAAATTATCAACGATGGTAAACAACAAGAGTACAATGTTGCAGTTAACGCAGCAGATGACCAGTAAAAAAAATCGTGCGCATTGATCATGAAAAAACGGCAGAGAACTTTGTGAGTGGAACGAACGCGGAAGTTATGGGGAAGAGGCGAATGTCTGGAGAATCCAATAGCGCGGCATCAGTGGCATCACTGGTAGCGGTAATTTAAAATCAGAGTAGACTTTTCTAAATCCGACCGACCATTCAGCCTCAATTAATTGCTTTGGATTTTTGGGGTTCCTATATGTATGATGTTCTACCTCTAGACTGCCAAAAAACGCGAGTTTAGAGATCAAATTTTCTAAAATTTTCCGGGGGAGGACCCCCGGACCCCCCTTTCACTGGGGCGTATTCCATACCTCCCAGACCCCCGGGCCCGTGCGGTGTGCAGACTTGGGGCCCGGCTTGGCTCTCAGCAGCCCTGTGCAGCAGTGTGGTTGTAAGTGCGCCGTGATGCGCAAACAACCTCTGGCTGCCGTCTTGATTTGTCCTGGTGATGGCGACCGGCCCACTCGTGGTCGGAACGGCCACTGTATCTTATTCTGTGCTTGCTGGTCTCGTCACCATTGTGGCCTAGTGTGAAAAGGCCCTAATGACTGTCTATGATGATGCTTTTCTCTTGAATTCCAATATTAATTTGTGTGTTGAGTGAGTAAAGTACAACTACAACATTGTCTCACGAATGAAAATGTTGGCACTTTTCACAAGCGAGACAATATGCTTTACTCTTAAAATACACACTACATTTTTCCTTCGCCTGCAATAATGAATATCCTGACCATAAACAATTATTTTATTAACTTAGTAAGCAATAAAAATAACCATTTTGTTTCTTTCCGCTCTTAGCGCCTGCATCTGGGTAGCTGCAACCATTCATGCATGCTTAAATCTTAGACATTCTCACAGCTGATTATTGTTGATGTTATTCTTTATATGATTATTCCTGCTACCAAATCAGCTGTTAGCCCCTGCATTCATTTCGCTGCAACATATTTGCTTGTTTGGCGTGAAGGCACTCTAATTTTTTATCATTGATTTCAACGCTATCCTTATGGGTTTACTTTGTCTCCCGTGGGAGTCACAGTAATCACTTTACTCCCACTGGGAGATAATTTATTACATATTAAAAACATAAAGAGTTATGTATGAAACTGTCAACATCTTGGTGTAGCTACTACTGAGATCTGAAGGTGATATCAAAATATCAGTATAGTGGCAAAATTTCCAGTCTGGAAACGAAATTCCTCTATTAAATTCACTGCTTGTAAAAAATGAATATTACATGCCCTGCTCCCAAAGGCTTTGCCATTCCTAGGCATGATTATTTAAAAATATATAATTCTTTAAATCATCTCCAGTTGTACATGTAAGTTACGAAAAGAGACATATTATACTTAAAAGTGCCGGTAGTTGAAAGTTTTAGTTACACTGGGAGAGTAAAATAAACAGTAGAGAATCCTAGACTAAGCCCTGGGAAACACTGATATTTACTTGTTACAAAAAGCTTTGTGGCCAGAGACCATAAAGTTTTATGGGCACGGATATGAGATATTCAGTCTAGCGACTACCTTAGACGGAAAACTTGTTGCTTCAGCATGCGAAGCCACCAATGAAGATCTTGTAAGTTAATCAAAATTGATTCACGTACTTTATCAAAAAACAAAGAGATCAACTTTTAAATCGTAATCAGATTAATTGCCTTGGACAATTAATCTTGAGCCAATGATCCAGTTTACAATAGTAAATATTCTCGTTATCAGCTTGTCTGGTTTTGGCCATAACCTCAAAAGGTCAACCTCTGAGTCCTAAAATTCCTTCACTATTCTTTAATTTCTGGCAGTGGCACCTTTGTGAAGGGTGGGATATCTACAAAACCCATAAAAAACCCCAAAAACCAAGTTGGTGGAGATGGGGAGGGGCATAGACAAAGCTAGGATGATTTAAAGAGGGGGTTACATCAATGCTGGGGGCCTGGATGTTTGGACTTTGGAGTCAGATTATGAAAAATGTGATGTAAAAACCAATATTAGGACCATATGTGTGCGAGGATGCTTCTACCTGGGTGTCAGGCCCAGAAGATGTTCTTCCCATTTTAAAAAATCCCCTAATATCAGTGGGTTGATATAATAGAATAGTATATATCACAACAAGGGCCGAAAATGAGGTTTTGCAGTCTCGAGATCGAGTTTCAAATTCGAGACGAAGTCGACAATTTGAAACGATCGAGAGCAGCAAAACCCTTTCGGCCGAGGTGCGAACACTATTTTTCACCACACAACCCAAAGTAATATACCCTAAAAATTAAAAAAAAAGACTGATTATTGTTTGACTCACTTAAAAAAAACTTGAAGGTTATGTATGAGTGACGATACAACTTCTTTATTATGATTCAAATAAACACAGTTATGAAAATCATATGATCTTAACTATCCTGTTTTGGAGCCTATTGAATGCCGTATAATTATGTGATGTTCTGACATTGTTTCAAGCAAATAAACGATCAGCTGACTTTCGGCCCTAGGGCCCCAAACGTTTTCGGTCCTGTGGCGGCAAACAGGTGTTTCGATCTCCGTTTGACGTTTGTAAAACAGGTGATTTCGTCGTAGTGTGGTGAAAAAAACCTTTCAACAAATTGTATTCCTGACTGAAATGTATCATGGGTGTAGTGATAAACAATTTAGGAATGGTAATAAATAATAAGCCCAAGTGTTGGTCAGGTGCTTAGTTTACTGAATGCAATTTCCCAGAGAGAAAAAACAGGTAAACAGCAAGGTGAATTAATTTATATGTTTAATTTTAAAACATCTAAAATCATATAGTGTTTCCTAGGTTTCCAGGAATAATTTATTAAATGATTTATTACTACCATGGTTTTTGATCATGTTTTTAAGAGATGAGTGATGAATCATGTTAGGTGGACAATGTAAAATTTCAAACAAGTTCCATTTTGATTGAGGTTTTACAATGTTTCTGTAAAAAATACTGCTTTTATTGACTCGGTGTTAGTTACTGGCTTCATGTGATTTTACAGGCAAAAGTAAGGTTTATTTAGTAAGTTTATCAATTAACTTAGTTTGGATAATAATTTCTGGCATAAAAAGGTGTTCTATGAAGTCACATCCCTATTCAAAATGTGATGGAATAAGAAACAATTTAAAAGGAAAAAATCATACAAGGGAATTAAACCAGAGTTTTTTAACCTGGATAAAAAGATGATACCCCCGTTGCAGCAGACCTGCATACTCAGCGAATTTCAAATGCAAAACAACATATTTCAAGCAAACATAGCAAGGTTTGACATGTTTTGTTAAGCTCCATAAGAATAACATGGGAAATGAGTATGCAGGTTTGCTGCTACAGGTATATTAAAACTGGATGGTTTTAATTCAATATTTAGTAGATCTGAACTAGAAGAAGCCATTTACCAAGTTTTATCAAGATATGTTGAGAAATAAGCGAGATATAGAATTTTACTTATTTCCCATAAGGTTAACATTGGGACAACGTACTGTGTTTACCACTTTCAATATCTCGGTAACCAATGGGCATAGAGCAGTGATTCAAAATACTAAATTATTTGTTTTTTTGAGCTAAATTCAATGGTACCCACAAAAATTTGATAAATTTTATTTTTCTATGTAAAAAACTCAAAAAACCCATTTTTGGGGGGGTTTATCCCCCTTTACCCCCCCTTCCGGTGGTCCGATCAGGCTGGTTCACGAACTCGACCAATTGATTACCACTTTACATGTCCGTACCAAATTTCATAAAGATCGGACCATTTTTGCGGCCGTTATCGTGCTAACAGACACATAGATATATATATATATATATATAGATATATATATATATATAAAAATTCGAACGAATAGTGTTTTTTGCTTCTGGGGGCCCCAAAACGAAAAGTTATAGTGGTCCCGAGCTTAGGTCTTACCATGAGACCTACGGTAATAGCTTCTTCCCTATAGGGGAAATTCGCTAAAAATAATGTATTAGCAATGCACGGTCTACCAAGAAGCTTTGACTGATTACAAGAGCATCACCGAGAGTTTGGGGAAGTAATTAAAAAGTGGCTTGGGTGTATAATAAGGGTTTTTAGCGAATTTCCTTAAAGGAATAAGCTATTACGGTAGTACTCATGGTAAGACCTGTCCGAGACCATGTTAACTTTTCATTTTGGGGTCCCCAGAAGCAAAAAACACCATTCGTTCGAATTTATATATATATATATATATATATATATATATATATGTCTGTTAACACGATAGCGGCCGTAAATATGGTCCGATCTTAATGAAATTTGGTACAGACGTGTAAAGTGGTAATCACTCGGACGAGTTCGTGAACCAGCCCAATCGGGCCACCGGAAGGGGGGGTAAAGGGGGATAAACCCCCCCAAAAATGGGTTTTTTGAGTTTTTCACATAGAAAAATAAAATTTATCCAATTTTTATTGGCACCATTGAATTCAGCTCAAAAAACAAACAATTTAGTATTTTGAATTACTGCTCTATGTCCATTAATTACCGAGATATTGAAAGTGGTAACACAGTACGTTGTCTCAATGTTAACCTTATGGGAAATAAGTAAAATTCTATATTTCGCTTATTTCTCAACATATTCTTGATAAAACTTGGTAAATGGCTTCTTCTAGTTCAGATCTACTAAATATTGAATTAAAACCAACCAGTTTAAACACACCTGTAGCAGCAAAACCTGCATACTCATTCCCCATGTTATTCTTATGGAGATTACAAAAACATGTCAAATCTCGCTATGTTGGATTAAAATATGTTGTTATGCATTTGAAATTCGCTGAGTATGCAGGTCTGCTGCAACGGGGGTATTTTATAAGTCAGGGTCATTTTAAACCAAAAGATAGGGTAATTTGCATATGAATTACATACATACACCAAGGTCAACTCATCAATGTTATTTCTTAAAGTGAAAATGGTGAAACTTTGTAAATTTTTATGGTTAAATTCTAATTTAATGTTATTGAGTATTAACAAAAAAAATATTCCTTCTGTGTGACAATATATGAAAAAAATTCCTTCATTGCTTGATCATATAAAACTTTTCCAATTAGTAATGTGGATTATTTTACAAAAATTATTTTAATTTTACTTAAAATTTAAGTTGGTTTTGTATATCTCTTTCTAAAGGTAACCTATTCCAAAACATTGCTGGTTTTTAAGTAAAAAAAGAAAGTCTGAGTTTTTGAGTTTTAATTTTTGCCACTATTTTCCCAATGACGAGGTGATAGGGGCAGAGGTAAATGTCAAGTTTTACATATCGGAGTAGGTGCGAATTTGTACATGGAGGAAGTCTAGGACTTGTTTGTACAATATGACAAATGATGAAATAAACAAGCGAGTTGTTTTGACACCGGAAAAAATTGAGTCTGAAAATCAAACAAAAAAGCATATACAAAAATCCATATGAATTTGATATTATAATGGAAGCATGTAAGATCTCACCTGAGCAGAGGACACAAGACACAACGAAGTTGTAGATCATGTTGAAAACTCAGCAGCCAAAGTCCAACTGCAAATTGAAGACTGCCACTGTCCTCAAGGTGGAAGGAAGAGGGCAATTTGACACAAAGGATGTCCTCGTGGGAACAACACGTGAGGATACCAACACCTGCCATTGTCTACTGGGTGAAACAAGACCACTTGCGACAACCGCGACGTTAATTGCACACCGTCACTGGGAAACTATGCACCACCTGGCTTAAAGCACAACCAAAATTCTTTCCCACAAACAATTTATCATTGGAGGGATTAAGATCAAGGAAAAGTAAAAAAAATCCTAAGCAAGCCTTAAAAAAGTTGTTAAGGGTATATGAAAATTTAAGGTGAAATATTGTATTAACTTGGGTGATATTGTAGAACAGAAATATTTATTGTATTGCACTAAAACTCAATGAAACTACAAGCCTCCATTAAAATGTTGAAAGTATAAAACTTGTGATGAAGTATGAATCTTTTTAAGGTATGGTATGGTTTATGATAATTTAATACATAAATCTGGTTACAATTTAATATGTTTAGGTAAAAATTTTGTGTGTTTGGAAAATTGCAGGATGATAAGAAAGGGAACTATTTAAGGGTCTTGATTCCAGGAACCCAAGGGAAATAGCACTATTAAAAAAAATCTATAGAAAACAAGAAATAACAAAAATGCCAGAGACATAAAAGCAATGGCTCAGGAATATATGTATATATGCCAACACTGTTTAGGTAAACAAGTTAGCATGTAGTGCTGAGTTTGATTTTATTTAATTCAAATAATCCTACATCACATATTAAAGTGTTTAGTTAACATGGAAGACATATAATAAAAATCAGTCATTAATACATAAGCTAATTAAAGAATTTTTAAAAACTAAAGCTAATGACAAAAATAAATTGAGCCTTAAAAGTTAAGAAGTTATCCTAATTATAAAAAATTGCTGTAACCACAGGGCCTTTTAAAATACCTAAGGTTGTATATTTTATATTTCCTAGGGCAGTTTGTAATAAAATGTTTAGTTTAATTTTAAAGAGTAAGAATATCAAACATTATGTTTGTTTAATGAAAACAAAGAATAGAAAAAAAGATCATGTGCTAATACAGACTGGCAAACTAATGCGCTTTTTCATTCTTGATTCATAGAGTGACAAAGTTCGTTGGGGTTGTTTAGCTGCCTATACTTCATGGCAACAAATTAAATGTTGCTCACATGAAATTTTTTCCCAAAAGAGAGGGATTGCTAATACAGTAGAACTCTTATCATCTCTACCAACTGAAGCACATTTAACTCGATCCCCAATTACCCGATTCAATTTTTGGAAAAATAATAAATATGTATAGTGTGTCTGTGTATGTAACATTTTTCATTAACATTCTATGTACATTGGACCTTGATTATACAAAAACCGATGTCGCGGAACATTGATATGGATAACAAAAATTACAGATAATGAGCCTATTCTCCAATTAATTTGGATAATCAGAGTTCTACTGTATTTACTTTGTTACCAATGCAAGCTGAGTGACAAAACTAACCAATAAAATAAAAAAAACACTCGTAAAAAGACATGTAAAATACATTAGGTTGCCAATTTGAAATAGTTCTTCATCAATGGTTCAACATTATTCTCTAGGCTTTTTAGAATGCCCAATAATAATAATAATCCTAATTAATTTTGTAACAGTGATTATGAACTATCCAAATCATTACACCTTAGCTCATGACTCTTAATAATGCCGAAAAGCAAAATTTGATTAGGATTGGATTGATAGTATCTCATTTCCATTTATAACATGATTTATTTAATAAATGTTACAACAACTATACAAAATGTACAAAACTTACAACAATCACAACTATTTGGTAAAAAAGTTTTTTTGGAGTAAGTGAACCGTTGAGAAAACGGGTTTGTAGAAATATAATATCTGGAACAAACACAAAACACAAAATTAAAAATTACAAAATATATAGTATTAATAATTACTTGGCAAATATACTTAGTAAATATATTACTTGAATTTTTTTTTATTCAATTGAGGAATTTTTTATTTAGGTTAGTTTTTAATGTAATTTTACTTTTCTTATATTTGTAGGAGTTTTTTTGTCTGCACTGTCAGTGGTAAGGTATTTAGTAAACATATTTTTTAGTGTAATAGTTATTGATTTCTTATTTTAAGCTCTTGACAATGTCTATGTTCTGTGCTAGCATTGCTAGCTTTGTAAGAATGTTTGGACAATAAAGTGATTATTATTATTATTATTATTATTATTATTAATGACTTAAATAACCAATTGTACTAAGAATAACCGTACATTATATTCAAATTACAATCAAGTAGTAAATACTCCAGTCACTGACTTAGTATCTTTGATTTAATAAACTGAACCATCCAAGGTTACTGATTTTACTCCAAGTCTCTGAATTTGATTAAGACTTCAAGCGGTGTTTTAGTTTAATCTGAAAAATCATAGAGTTTATTACTATTTTCTGACATTATACTCAAAGGAAAAGGGACTCAAGGAAGCAGACTACTGTATGAAAAGAGTCACACTTATGGTTCGTGCAAAAGCCTTTGTTACTGGTTCAAAAATTGGTTCATTAACGGTGTTGACTACATAAAGTTGCTGGAAATATAAAGTTGAGACCACAGACATTGCCGTCTTAAAGATTTACAAATTAAAATTTTCCTAATGTATGCTAATACTAGGCAGATCATATGAAGTTACTGGAAGAAACAATATTTTTTAATGAACTGTCAGACTTAAAACCCCATACTTTTGAAAAAGGGTATAATGCAGGGAAAACAAAAAATGTCACAATCTGGAGAGAAAATGAAACTCGTAAATAAGAATAAAAAGCTTGCTCCATATAATTTTTTCAATGATAACTTTTTATTTACTGAATAATCCTTTACTCTATAAAAAGTTCATATACAGTTCGCGCATTATATCTCCGGCTATGGCTTAAACGCTACTAACCTTATCATATGACATTTTCAACATCATAGCCGGAGATATCATGCGGGAACTGTTCAAGCCAAATTTTTTTTCATCTAAGGATTTTTTATATTTTTATTTTACATGGGGTTTTTGGCCAAGAGCAATCAATTGGAGCTGGTTTCCAGACTGGGAAATATTCAGTTTCCATCCTAGCATTTAGAAGCGTCCATTAAATAATTCTGGATAAATTTAACCAAACCAGCTGATTCATATATTCAGCTGGTTGTTTATATCTATATATATAAAAGCCAAACCGGTTGACTGACAGACTGACTGACTGACTGACTCACTGACTGACTGATCACAGTTTCTCAAAAACTACAAGGCTTTAGGCCATGAAACTTGGCACAATTAATCATTATAGCCTCTAGATGTGTACTAAGAACGGATTTTAAAATATATTCTTTGGAAAGGCTAAAATAGGGTATGTTATAAAATTCAAAATGGCGGCCATTTTTATTTTTCAAAGCTTATTTTCTGAAACAATGTAGGGCTTTGGGCCATTAGTTTTTGGCTCAAATATTCTTTACTGGCTCTAGATGCATACAAATGAAGGATTTTAAAATGTTTTTTTCTGTAAAGCCTAAAATAAGGTAATTCAAAAATTCAAAATGGTGGCCTTTTCAGTTTTAAGAGATATAATTACAAAATATCAATAGAAGGTCTCTAAAATATTTTAAAGAGATAACAAAATAGAAATTCCATTTACTAAAAGAATAAATGGTAAAAGAATAAAACTATTACGGATAAATTATATTATATATTTGTCAGATACCAAAGGCCCTACAGATACATAGACTACTTGCGTTTTGCGGATCACCCGAAGTATGATTTGTGATTTGTAGCACAGATTGTTTTGCAAATAGCAGATATTTAAATTACGTCTTCCTGAACAAAAACAGGATTGGAGACCTAAGTTCTGTCCCCCGAAGTAATCGAACTAGAATCTTGAAACTCTACATGGACATATCATTCTGGTTTTTTTAAAGAATCAGGGTTTTTCTTAATTAAAAATTTTAGGAGGGTTTGCGAGCTAGCTGAAAGCGATTTAGGCTATTTTCAAACAAATATACTATTTCTACCGTAGATTTTTGTCTCAAGCTGCTAAACGAGTAATTCAATCTCCAATATGACTGAAAAATTAGAATGTGTTAGCCCATGCTAGCCAATTAATTCCATTTGAGGGAAAAGTAAAATTCACCGAGGCAGCGTTCAATCTTCTCATGTCAGTCTGGGATGGAGATGCAACCTTAAGTTTGCAATCAAGCTCTTGAAAACGTCAACTTCAGTATTGAAATCATCAGTCTATTTGGAAATTTATAAAAATTGCACATTACAAATAACGTATAATTGAACCAAACATGTGTTATCCTTTCAGCGAGCGAAGCCGCGGGTATAAGTACTAGTGGACAATATAATTGCCGATCACAGGGATATATATCTAACAAACCTTTTTGAAGTGACCTGCAGTTTAAGCTTTTATCAAAATTAATAAAATATGTTTGTGCGCATTTATATTGATACATTAATAAAATTAACACTAAATCACAGTCTTGTTTGGAAAGACAACATAGGTAGGTAGAGGGCACGAGAGTTTAGCATTAATAACATATTCTTCCTCAAAGCGTGATGTAAAATGTGTACTGCCTTGTTACTACCCCATACCCCCTTTGGAGAATACCCTATGGGGGATGGCTTTGAGGCCATCAACACTTTAATAAAATGAATATTACATCTAGATATGTTTTAACATCTGAAGTTACCAAATACAATGGATCTAGTATGTTTATATAAGCTAAAAAAGCTCACTTTCCCAGTACTTTAATAATAAAACAATTACATCATATTGAGCATTGTATGATATACAGACACAAACTTACTGTGGATCAGGGTGGCTCAGGATCTCCTCATTGTCAACATTGTGTTTATTTCAAATATTATCCTTCGCAGGTGATCAATTATCTCTTTAAGGTGTCTATTTTTCTGCATTACTTGCTGAAAATAAAACCATAACATTTAATTTGTATTCCTCTTTGTCCATTTTATTTTACAAAGGAGGATTTCAATTCTTTGGTCCAAATATATAGTTTCTTTAAAAAAATTTAAAGGTAATACACAACAAAATTATGAGGACTGGGTAACAGTAATTGTTCTCGCTTATTGACTTTTTTTATTAAATCAGGGTGTCTAGTCTGTTCCCCCCACAAAATTCCAAACATATTCAAGACCTTTCACAGTTTTTTTTTTACTTCCTCGCATTGCTAAAAAAAATTCTAACAATTTTGATTTAAAATTTTAGTCATCTAAATGTTACCGGTACACTATATTTTATTTTGCCTATTTACAAAAATACAAATGTTATATTTGGAGAGGCATGTTCCTGCCTCTTGAACACGTCGACCTTGGCCCAGTAACAAGACTACAAGATCATGCCACAATCATCCTACACTCATCTCTTGTTCACACTTTGTTTAAAATACCTGCCTGGGTAGGTCGCTGGTAATTATATCGATCACCGGACCTCAGACGAATTTTTTGTTTTAGTTTCTACCACACGTAGAATTTTATGCTGATTCCTAACATGACAATCGTTTTTGTCTGAAACGCCAGGAAAACCAGGAAACCCGGGAAAATCGTGGAAAATGGGCCTATGAGGATTATAACTTTTTTTTTAACAGATGTCGAATTTTACGCTGATTCCGAAAATGACCATTGTTTTTGTCAGAAAACCGGAAAAAATTGTTTGTTCCGACTACCCATTATATCCTCAACATCTGAAGGAGCGTAAATAATCAAGACAACATGATTTTTTATATTTTTATTTATTATTCCAGGACAAACTAACTGACCTGACCTAACTAAACTAATTTACCTAACTAAACTTGACTAACTTAACCTACCTAACATAGCCTAACCTAACCTAACCTAGCCTAGCTTAGCCTAACCTAACCCAGTGTAACCTAGACAGTCGTTCCTTCGGCCCCATTCATGACTCAATATGTTTGGATAGGTTAGGTTAGGTTTAGCTTAAAATTAAATAATTTGTAAATTTCAAGACTTGGTTTGAAATTCAAGACTAATTCCAGGCTTTCAAGATTTTCAAGACTACTTGACACCCAGTATCTTTGTCTTGAAGTGTTTATGAAACAATACTAGGCTATTTTCCTTGAATCAAATAAGATCAAGTTAGATTTGATGGTAATACTTTAAAATTAGGTTCCAAAACTTGTTTGTGGGAAAAGTAGGGATTGATGCTTTTCTTTTTCGGAAGGGTTAAATATATCAAATTTTATTTTTAAACTGTTGCAACACAGTTTATATGTAAAGTAGAAATCCAATGCCAAAAATATCAAATGACAATGAAATGGAATATAATTCATTGACAATTAATTACTATTTGCTTGTAACCAATTCTGTTTGATTGTATTTTTATGTCAATGTCCCTTACAACACAACCCTTGGTAAAAAGATCTTATACTTTTTGCTGCTATATTGAAGCCAAATTTTGTTTTTTTCTGAGGGAAAATGGACACACAGAAAATTATGTGATCTTAATTGTGATGTACTAAATTAAGTAGCTGTGTACATAGTGGGAAACAATTGGGCTACCGTAGTGATAGTTAATTCAGTGTGATTATAGCGTATTTAAAAAGCATTGCCTCAGACTAATTAAGACTGACTATAGTTTTATTGTTTACTATGTCAACCCTTTGTAACTAATCAAAAACATTACAATTTATAATCAAATCAAGTACCTAGAGAACCTCCATTAAATTTCCAGATATTGCTCAAACTTTCAGTTATGAGGATAGTTTGAACAAGAGGCCATTTCTAAAATGAACATTTAGTGAGCGAGTTCTGTATTTTAAACTAAACAATGTTTATACCTTTTTGCAAATAATTTCAGTATTTTTTATCACCTTTTTATAAAGATTTCAGTTTTTGAAGCTTATTAAAAAACTGTCAGTATTTTACCCAAGAAAATAAAATAAAAATTACTTTAGCTATAAATGTGGTTTTGTGGCTTGGTTTCATTCAAAAAAGGGCTGTAAAATTGTTAAGAAAAGTACAGACCTCCATAATTTCTTTGCTGTCATCACAACTAACTCGATACTGTTCAGACATTTTACGCTCTTCTGACTTCATGTCCCACTCTTCTTTGAGAGGAATCAAACTCTGAAATTCAACACAATTTAATTATTTTATTATATTTAACAAGAAACAAAAAATTGGTTTCAGTAATAACACTTTACCCATATTGACTACAATGTTAAGGATAGCATATTGAAGGTCCCTTTTGACTTATTTTGCCTTCTGAGAAAGTTCAAGTCATGTGTCTGTCAAAACATGTTCATCACATAATATTATGCAAAGGAGACACGACAGAAGTTTTTATTAATTAAGGGAAAGAGACAAGTTAATCTGTAAAAAACTAACCTCCATACAATTCTATAAGAGTATTTACCGAATGAGGGGAGTATTTTTTCAAAGGAGACAAAATATTTAACTAAAAACTATTTTTTGACTACTTGCACAGCTCTCAAGTATTAAAAAAAATTGGCATATATTAAAAAAATCGAGTTTACCAACCCTTAATCTTAGGATACCATTCTTGCACATAATTATTTGGAAAATTTTGAATTTTCTTTGTTATTTGTGATTTAAATTATAAATTTCACTTGAGAAATGACATTTTATAACTTATTTGTGTCTTGACATTTGTTTTATATAAATTTGTTTAGGTTTCCACAACCCACAGTAAAATCTGTAAAATCCTCTATGGACACATCTGTCTTTTAGCCTTTTTGTACTGACTACCATCCACCCACAGGGCAGTACAGATTGATTCACGGTGCTAGGCGTGTAGGGAGGGAAGTGTGTGGGAGGAATGGAGAATCCCCTACCACTTTTCCCCTACATCGATTGCGTGGTCAACTCAAATCTAATAAGCTGACCATAAGTTGTTTACATTCTTTTACTTCTTTCACAAATCTTGTTTTTAAACTATACAACATCATGTCTTGGAGTTTTTGATATTTTTATCGCTATGTTTTTTCATTATTTTAGATCAGTAGGTTAGTGTCGAGATATTTAACTAATAATAATTCACACATAAGATGAATTGGTTAACTCCTTCAGTCTTCTCACGTAAAACTTGTACAAATGTTTTAAGGAAATGTGTAAGTGGACAGTTTAGGTTAGAACTGCAACACACAAAACACGAATAACTCTCTTATTAGAGTCAATGATAGAGGTAAGTTCGTGATAATTGCAAATGTCAAGCACATTGTTATATTGCAATGTGCGGTCAGTACGTGCGAATTTCGCAGAACATCTACACAAGTGTTAATAAATCGTCGCTTTAATGCCAGTTTCTTAGCAGATTTTGCCTCCTAGCGTGAAGAGAAGGCAGTTGAAATGCTTATGGACTCAAATATTAACTAAATTTGGCTTCTTATTAGACATTGCAATGTAAGCCTGAAGTGATCACTGAACACAACATGATTTATATATGAAGCCTTAGAGAGAAGTACTGCAATAATTCAAATGGCAGAAGAATGGTTTGAGAGCAATAAATTGAAAATAAATCATTCAAAAACTGAAAAACTCATTTTTGACCTTAGGGTAACTGCACAAGAAAACAAATCAGTTAAGCTTTTAGGGGTTTATATTGACCAAAGGCTAGATTGGAATGAACATACCCAATTTCTTTGCAACAAATTGGCACAATCATTATTCCTTTTGAAAAAATTAAAAAACAATGTTAGCAATAAATTAATTCTTTTTCCATATTTTGCTTTTTTTCATTCTCATCTGCAGTACGGTATTCTATTATGGGGCAACTCAGTGGGATCAAAAACAGTCTTTAAATGGCAAAAAAAGGCTATCAGATGTATTCTGGGTTTAGAGCCTTGGATCTCTTGTAAAGATCATTTTAAAACTCTTAAAATTTTAACTCTCCCAAGTATGTATATTTTCAGTTGTTTAATGCATGTAAAAGAAAACATCAATCAATTCATTCATAGATCAGAAATTCATAGCCATAATACAAGAAATAATCATTCCCTTAATTTGCCCCTGACAAGACTTACACTTACACACAATAGTTATAAATACCTCAGTGTGCAATTTTTTAACAAATTACCTCCATCTGCATCAACTTCGCCCATGAATAAATTTAAAGCAGTTATTGACACTTGGTTAAAATGCAAAGCATTTTATTCTATAGAAGAATTTTTAAATAGTGATTCTAGTGACTTGATTTTCTAATTTTAGAAAGTTACATATTTAGTTTTAAGATTTATTGTACTTTTTGACAATGTCGATTGCTTTGTGCTGAAAGACAATAAAGAGATTATTATTATTATTATTATTATTATTATTATAGAGAAAAAGCCGGGTCTACGCAAACAAATAAAGTGTGTGAACCAAAAAGATTTTATTGCTTAATAAAGTGAATAAATATTCAATAAAATGTATTTGTAGTCTATAATGATGCCTACTAATACTACTAATGTATTAGTGCTAATGCTACTAATAGTACTACTAATGTACTAATGTACTAATACTACTAATGTAATGATGCCTACTAATGTATTTGTAGTCTAATGATGCCTTCTTTTTTATGGCTCTTGGTACTATAATTTAGGAAACTAATTAAATATATAAAAAACAACTTGTACGGAAGTGAGCTCACAAGTGAGGGACTGAAGAATTGCAGGCGCTAGGCCGTCCCTCTTGAAAAAGTGGCAATACTAGTCCGCTACCAACAATTTTTTCGGAAACTGCCACCCTATCAACTTTTTCATGCCTTTTGAAAATACTGACTGTTATTAAACACCTTATAAGACTGTCTCTATTTTAATAAGTTAAGATTCACTGTTTAAATTAACTTAATTATAGATTCCTTGTGGTCGTGAGAAAAAGGGTGGATGCTTTTAGAAATGCATCATAAATGAGTGAGGGCTGTACTACGAGTTGCATCGCCCTTAGTCTTAATTATAGATTCCTTGTGGTCGTGAGAAAAAGGGTGGATGCTTTTAGAAATACATCATAAATGAGTGAGGGCTGTACGAGTTGCATCGCCCTTAGTCTCACACTCATGAGCTTCCTACAGCAGCAACAGATATTAAAAAACTTTTCATTTTTAAAATGGTCATTTGTAAATAACATAAACAAATTGCTATAGTTTTCAAGCAATAAATACAATTCAATGGAAAACACCAGACGTGTAAGTAATATCCCCAATATAAGCATTCTCTCTGCTTCTTCACAATAATCAGAAAAAAACTAGCCTCATCATCGAAAGGAAAACAGATAAGTTTATGGAATAGGTTTGGTCAAGCTTAGGCTGAATGGGCAATGATTATAGCCTATCTTAGCCAGAAGGAAATGGGCTGCAGCTAATGGGCACTGCTTGCCCTGGATCCTGCCTGTCAATATGTTTGTGCCCATTCCTGCCATCAAGCCTAACATTCAACACTTCCTCCAATCATGATGACTTCCATTGACGCTCCCAAAATCAGTATCTACCTTAACTGGCCTTCAACATCCTCCTGAGGGCTACCTAATACCAACAACGTACAGTTAACAATTATAGCTTCAAATTAGTTCACTTAAAGGGAAACTTTTATATGAAATTCACGCAAGTAAATTGCAGTTCTTACTTCAATGTGCATGTACTCCATGCCTTGCAGTTGGCAGCTGTCATTGCACTTTTCATAGATGATCCTGAGTCGCTTGAACAGCATCCTGATGTTTCTCAATTGTTCTGCTACTTTGGCCTTCTTCTCGTTGCTAGCCTGGGCCCCTTGCGCTGTGCCATTGGGGGGCTGAGAATAGGTTCAAAAATTAGGTAAAATGTAAAAGCAGTCTTTAAAAACAAAAACACAAAGTCAAACAAACTCTCGTGATAACCTATAAAACAAACCTCTATCCAAAAATTACCTCGCATTACAATTCACGATTATCATTATTAAAGTTGGAATGAAGTTCAGATACTCTACTCACAGGCGAATCTAGATTGCAATTATGGTGTCATATGTTTTCTTCAAATTTTTATTAGTAAACCAAAGAGTAAAAACATTTGTAGCAGACAATCCTGGATCACATATTTACATTACAGTAGAACCTTGATAAGACAACTCTCAAGGGGATTTGGAAAAAAGTCTTTTTATCAAGCGTCTCTTCATACTGGAGGTTGTGATATCAGGGTTGCCTAGGGTTAAAAGTTGTGTTATCAAGGTCACTGGAATCTCTGAAAACTCTTTATTACAAATGTTTTTTATGCAGCTGCAGCTAAAAAATGTTGGGTACAAAAATGTAGTTAGTGTGTGTTAATCTTTTCCAATAAATAAGTTAGTGATTAATCAATTGGTTTTTTTTTTCAGGAAAGGCTCTAGGAAGCCTTCAGGAAAACCTCAGATAAACCCCACCTATAACAGCTAGCTTAATTAAATAGGCCTAAGTTTTAAATTCATTTTTCAAGTTTTCTGGTGTTTGTACATAATTTGTGTATGTATATATGAGTGTATATATTATAAATAGACAAGTAGTGAATTGTGGCAAGTGGCAACCAACCCTGCATAATTACAGTTAGAACTTCAGCCATTTTGAACTTTCTCTCCTTCACCTGAAGAAATCCCCCCAAGAGGGACGAAATATTGTGATGTTTTTATTTGTGACTTTTATGTGTTCTATGGCCTGCCTGAACTCTTTCAAAGGTAAGCTAGCTGTCTATCCTTCTTTTCCCATGATTAATCAATTGGTTTATCAATTGAAAACATAATGGACAATGAATTTTTCAAAATCATGTGAAGTGTAAGATGAGAAAATTAAATTATTTTATCAATATACCCAATTTATTTTTATTGCATATTCTTCAAATGTTTTTATTATTTCACGTTTCAAATAAACGGTCAGTGGTTTTTCAGACATTGTTCTATTTAGGCAACACTAACAAACCACACACTACCAGTTCCTGAATTGATTACTGCCGTACTACTCTATTTTTATCAAAAAACTCCCAGCAGTCCTTTCATAGATCGTACTTTGGAGAATTTATAAAGTTCACAAACATTTGATTATTTATTAACCCTTCCCGGGCTATTGGCGCATATATCCGTCGAACGTCATTTTTGTTCCGGGCTGAAAACGGATATATCCGTCTCAACCATTTTCTTTTCCGGGATAGTGACGGATATATCCGTCAAAAGATACGAAAAACATACGTTGTATAAATTACGATAATAAATATCATATTGACTTATGGACGGGTAATTTAGTTTTTACAGTTGGCAGTATTGTTTACCGCGTCTTCTCCAGCTGTTTCGCGCCTAAACAACTCGTTTATAGCGCGAAACTGTCAGTTTGCGCTGAGACATTACAGTGATTGTTTGTTTACGTTTTTCTTTTGAGTTATACTTCAAAATGACTAATCCTAACGACCCAAATTTCGCTGAAGATGTTATAGAAATGCTCAATAGAAGTGTACCTGAGGGGGACTTCATATTAGACAGTGAAAATGACGATATTATGGAATGTGCTTCTAGCGTGGAGAGCAATGCACATGACGCACAATCTTTACGTAGTGTTAGCCCTGGTGGGGATGTGGACATGGAAGCTGAGTTGAGTGGTATAGATTTTATTCCAAATGATACATTTTATGATGAATCGATGGTTATTGGTGAGCAGGAGGAAAATGTTGTCGGTGAGCAGGGCGAAATTGTTGTCGGTGAGCAGGGCGAAAATGTTGTCGGTGAGCAGGGCGAACATGTTGTGGGTGAACTTGTTGATACCAATTTTGTAATCATCCAAAATAATAATGAACAAGAAGGAAATGTAGTCATTGTAAACGACATTAGGGCCGAAGAGCTTATCAAAAGTTAAATGATTTAGTCATGATAACAACAACACAATTTATTAATTGTTACAATAAGTATCATTCACATCTAAATAAATGCATTAAACCAAATGATCCACAATTGAATTCCTTAAATCGAACCCAAACTCCAATCTACTCAGTATCAATCAACTGAAAAACACATATAAAAAAATTACTCACTCCTATAACAAAAACTCACATCTCAGAAAGTACTAATAATCAAAAACCAATGTTTTTGTCCCACACAAAAAACAAACAACAACATATGTTAATTATCAAATGTGTCACCAAGTTTAAAAGCAGAAGAATAGAAATACTAATAATTTAAATTTGTCAATGACACAAAATATATTAATTCTGACACCTCCCCTTGTCATGACAAATTTAATCGAAGATACTTGTATGGTTGATAAGTTACTCGACTAAACCTAGCAAGTTTCTAAATTTCGATGTCACTTCTCCCGATAATGGCTTCGTGAAAACATCCGCGACATTACAGTTTGAAGGTACATACTCAAATTTGATTAGTCCTTTTGCCACAATGTCCTTCAAAAATAAATAACGCACGTCCATATGTTTTGTTTTCTCAGATACAACATAAGTTGATCTAACACATATTGCACCTTGATTGTTACAAAATATCTTTACTGGCTCTCTGACAAGTCTTGTTTTATATACATTTTCATTGGTGCCAATAACATTTTTCCCTTTCGGTCTTTCAACCAGCTCCCAAAAATCATTATCCTCAAAAGCTTGAAACTCCTTCTTCATCGCTTCTTCCCATTTCTTATTGCCTGGACCACTTAGTTCTCTGGCATTTTTTGGAAGATTTTCATTCATATCAGCCACAACACACAATCTGCATCCAACACAATCAGAACGATTTCTTGTGTTTTTCATTCTTTCAGATCTTCGTAACTCAGGGACTTCCTCAACTTCATCAATCTCAATGTCATTTTCATTTACTACCGTAATTTCTTGTTCAACATCTACATTATCATTCTCAACGATCTCACTAGTTTCATTAATGTATGCAGTCTCGTTATCAGATTCATCGCCCAAACTCAAATCAATAATTTTTGGTTTACATCTAGTTTCAGCAGTTAGGACAGGTTCAGGATTACCTCCCCTAATCTTCATAGGAAAGACTTTCTCTTCAAAAACAACGTTTCTAGACAGTACAATACATTTATTCTCCAAATCCCACAATCTATAACCTCTTCGATTATGACGATACCCTAGAAAAATACATTCTTTGGCACGAGGTTCCAATTTGTCAGCTTTAGAGTGTTCCTCGTAAACCCATGCACGACATCCAAAAACTCTCATTCTCCCCAATTCATCATCAGACAGTTTTTTACCAAACCACAACTCATAAGGTATGTTATTATTAATAGAAATTGATTTGCATCTATTTTTAATGTAACATGCAGTATGCAGAGCCTCCCCCCAAAAATTAAGAGCAAGTCCTGAATTTATCAACATACACCTTACCAAGGTCAACAGCTGTTGATTCAATCTCTCTGCGACACCCATTTGTTGATATTCTCCAGGTAATGACAGTCTATGAACAATGCCATTTTCACTACAAAATTCTTGAAGTTTACGGTTACAATATTCGCCTCCGCCATCTGTTTGTATTGACTTCAAAGTCTTTTCATGAAGATTTTTAACCCTCGTTTTATACTTCATTACTTCTTCACAGACATCACCTTTGCTTTCCAGCACACTAACTTCGCTGTAACGTGAGTAATCATCAGTCAGTGTTAAGAAATATTTACCCCCTCCCAAAGATTTCGGCTTGACATAACACACATCAGAATACACAAGATCCAGTGGAGCAGATGACCTCACAGGTCTGTAAGGAAAAGAAGATTTCTTTGCTTTCCCTTTAGAACACACATCACATTTATCATTAGTTACTCTTTTGCTGATTAACTCACTGTCAGGCAGATTTTCTGCATGTCCAAAACGATTATGCCACAATTCACTGGTCACCATTTTACAGGCAGTAGCATTCACTGGCTCCTCATCACAGTCTCTATTAGGATTGGAAGTCTCCAACTCATACCAATCACATTTGATCGAGTACATATCATCATCCGTGGTATTAGCACAAAAAAGTTCCTCATCTCCATTACTTTTGTCAAAAGCACGCAATGTACCATCCTCAATTGTGTAGCGCACGCCAGTTTTCTCTAACTGTCTCACTGATAAAATATTGTCCGAAACATCAGGTACCCATAAAACTTTGGTCAGTTTCAAAGTCCATCCGCCATTTTCATCACTTATCTTCAGAGTCACTGACCCAACGCCTTTCACATCGCATGAAACATTTTTCTTTCCCATCTCTACTTTTCCAGTCGTGTTGTCCGTAAAGTTATTCATCAAATCTCTAAAAGGAGTTATATGATGATTGCATCCACAATCCACTATCCATTTGTTTGCATCACTCAACTTTTTCATTGCATTATCTTCCTTTCTTTCTCTATTACAGCCATTCATCATATGCACAGAATACTTTACTCTCACCACACTGTCTCCTAATTTTTTCTCTTCCGATTCTCGCTCTTTTTTCTCTTCATAACTAACATTTCTATTTTTGAAATCTCTTTGTAGTTCACTGGTCTCATTCTTTTTGTTTGAATTTCTCAAATTACTTTTACATTTTGTCGAAGGATGTCCTTCCTTCCCACAGTTATAACAAATTATATTTCCCCTTGACTTAGCTTCCATTGCCTTTGGACATTCTCGTGCAAAATGGCCTAGTTTTCCACAGCAGTGACAAGATTTATTTTGAAAGATATTGTTCCCATAACTGAAATTAGTTTTCATAACATTACTTGTCTCATCTCTCCCTCTGTTTTTCATCATAAAGCTTTTTATTTCTTGATTTTTCTTCTCACGTTCGGCTTTTTCTCTCTCTATTCTAGCTTCCTCCAGCATCAACTTACTCTTGACATTTTCTGAAGTTAACTTTTCTTCATTTAACTCCATCACATGTGTAATATATTTGTAATTTTCTTGCTTTAAACCCCTAAGCATGTAAGCTGCTAAATCTTGATCGTTGATATTGGAACCATGATTTCTCAATTTTTCCACTAACTGCTCTACTCTGTTTAAATATTCCAGTATTGATTCATCAGATTTTTTCATACAGCTAGATAGTTCATCCATAGTACTCACAAACTGAAGCGGAGAAATCCTTAGATGAATAGTTTTCAATCTGTTCCATGCATGTTTGGCTCTGACATGTTTTGTCACATCATTTAAATAACAATCTTCCACCAGTTCAGTTAAATAACTAAGAGCAATTAAATTCTGTTCTTCTTCCTCATCATCCAAGTCTTCATCATCGTCAAAACCAGGATCAATAGCAGTCCAACATTTTTTCCTCACTAGAAAAGCTTTTACCCTTTTACTCCAAACTAAATAATTTTTAGGTCCTAGTCTCTCAATTTTGAAGCCGTCACTGTTTGATGTCATAATATTTGAATATTTTCACCTCTAAGACTCAAGCAAAGTTACACAGTTAGCATTCAAGCGGGCTCTGGGCCCATGACCTATCAAAAGTTAAATGATTTATTCATGATAACAACAACACAATTTATTAATTGTTACAATAAGTATCATTCACATCTAAATAAATACATTAAACCAAATGATCCACAATTGAATTCCTCAAATCGAACCCAAACTCCAATCTACTCAGTATCAATCAACTGAAAAACACATATAAAAAAATTACTCACTCCTATAACAAAAACTCACATCTCAGAAAGTACTAATAATCAAAAACCAATGTTTTTGTCCCACACAAAAAACAAACAACAACATATGTTAATTATCAAATGTGTCACCAAGTTTAAAAGCAGAAGAATAGAAATACTAATAATTTAAATTTGTCAATGACACAAAATATATTAATTCTGACAGAGCTTACTGTACCGGTCCGAGGAAGAAGGGAAAAGGGGCGAGGCGGTGGTGTCCGTACCAGAGGAGGTACCAGAAGAGATGGAAGAGTTGGACTACGGGTAAGAGGAGCAGGACGTAGCAGAGGAAGTTCCAGAGGAAGAGTAAGTGTCGGTGGAAGAAATAGACGTGAAGTGGGGGATGGTGAAGTGGGGGACGGTGAAGTGGGAGACGGTGAAGTGGGGGGCGGTGAAAGAGTAGGTGGTGCTAAAAAACTTACCAAAAAACAGAAAGAACGCATCGAGTGTGATCGACAGTGGCTTCATGTCTCGGACAATGACCCTGGGCCCGTAAGTAATTTTCCAATAATAAATGACGACGCTGGATTAAATATCCAAAGTACTTTTGACGAGGATACAAAGCCCATAAATTATTTTTCTCTATTTTTCAATGACAGTTTGATGAACCTAATTTGTGAAGAAAGTAATTTTTATGGAGGTTCTAAGAGTGACGATGAAATGCTTAGTCCAAATAGTCGGTTCAAAAAATGGGAACCGATAACTGTAGTTGAACTAAAGGCTCTAATTGGTGTTGTAATCAACATGGGCTTGCATCCTTTGCCAGATCTAAAGGACTATTTTTCCAACAGGTGGGTAAATAAGATGCCTTTTTTCAGCGATGTTTTCAACCGAGACCGGTTTTTGATTGCATTCTGGTCCCTTCATTTCAGTCACGAGGAAGGTCCTGACCGTGATCTGAAAATAAGGCCAGTTGTTGATCATATGAAGGAGATGTGTAAAACCTTTTACACACCTAGCTCCTCTGTTGCTGTCGATGAAAGCACAGTTTCATTCAAGGGCAAGATTGTCTTCAGAGTATACAATCCGATGAAACCAACAAAGTTTGGGATGAAGATTTTTGTCATTTCTGATTCCTTGAATGGGTACATTTACGACTTTGACCCCTACTATGGTAAGAATGAGGACAACCTTAGCCCCGATGAAGATTTGCTCAAAACTACCAAAACCGTTACACAGCTGTGTAAAACTCTGATCAAAGATCCCTCAAATCCACCCTCGGGTACACATGTGTACATCGACCGGTACTACAACAGTCCCCAACTGGCGAAGGAACTGTTGAAACTGAATATGTATGTCACAGGTACAGAATTAGGAAACAGGACAAATATGCCTATCCTGAGCAGACAATTAGAGACCGGGGAGATTGAAGGTCGTCGAAATGGCGATTTAGCCGTAATATTTTGGAAGGATAAAAGAGTGGTGTCAGTTCTTTCAACTAAACACCATGTCGATAAAGACCATATGGTACATGTACCCTCTAAATATCCGGGAGTCGATCGGGTGAGCAAGCCAGAGGCCATTGCCGATTACACAAAACATATGGGCGGCGTGGATCGTAGCGACCACTTCATTTCTAACTATCAGTTCCTTCGACGCAGTGCAAAGTGGTACAGGAAAATGTTTTTTTGGCTATTGGATGTAGCTATTGTTGACTCGTACATCTTGTACAAACAAGTGCAACAAGAGCACCAGAAAACGCCAATGAGCCACAAATTTTTTAGGATGAGCCTTATAGAAGACCTGGTCCGGGAACGTATGCAATCACGTTTTCGTCTAGAACGCCGCAGACCTGGCCGTCCTAGGGAAAATGCGTGTCAGAGGTTGGATGGTAAACTTTATCTCATGGGGAAGATGGTCAAGGTCTCCAGGAAGTGCTGATGTGTGTGCCTAAAGAAGAAACTGCGAAAAGAGACTGTTTACTATTGCAAAACCTGTGCCTCGCATCCTCGTCTCCACCCCGATGATTGCTTTGAAGTATACCATACTCAAGCTGAGTACTGAGGACTTTATTCAAACAGTCCATCATAATCGCCCTTTTTGACATTTTTTAAATTATTATAAGGCCGGCCGCACACTGCTCACGACAAGACGTCTCTGTATTTTGTCTTTTATCCTCAAACAGCTCACGCCAGACATAAATTTTGTATTCAGGTTTGTGGTAGAACAGGCAAGAAAAAATATTTTTTCTCAAAGAAGACGTTTTTTTTAAATATGTTTTGTCTTGTGCAGTGTGCGGCCGGCCTAAGTAGACAGTTCAACTTTATCACAAGAGTGTTTTTGAATTGTCATATAAAGTTTTTCTATACAGTAAATTTGTAAATATTTTTTCCTGATTCGTTCAAAGTAAATGTTTCAACTTGATTTCATGGATGTTTTTGTATTTTCTGAGCAATTTTGCTGTTAAAACATATGTTTTTACTTGAATTGTTTTTTTTTCTAGTTGATTTTTATTTCAAGAGTGTTTTTGCATTTTCATACGTAGTTTTTCTATGCAGTAAATTCGTAAATATATATTTTTCTAAATTGTTCAAAGTAAATGTTTGAACTTGATTCCAGGGGTGTTTTTTGTAATTTTTGAGCAATTTTACTGTCATAAATATATTACGTTTATATATAAATTGCGTTTTTGTAGCCTTGTTTTATCTTATACTGTTTTTAAGAGTAACAGGTCAATATTATTATAGGAAGTAAATAAAACAACAAAGTTACATAGGTTGACGGATATATTCGTTCTCCGCCCGCAAGAATACGCAAATTTATCGGCAGTTTTCATATTTCTTGATTGTCGTTCCGGGCGGCGACGGATATATCCGTCAACCTAAGTTTTTTTCCGGGCTAAGACGGATATATCCGTCAGCTCAAATTTTATTTTCCTTGTAACATGTGTAACAAAAATTATTCCAGCACTAAACACATTTTTTTCATAACATATGAATTATTTTGAACGAAATAAAAACATAACCTCACAACATTATGTTTTGAACTTTGGTTTGAAAAAATTACGCCCCAGCCCGCCATTTAATTTAGCCCGGGAAGGGTTAAAGTAAAGCGATTTTTGGGTCATATTACTACACATACGGTTAATCATTCTAACCAAACATATACCTGTATTGTCTTCAACGCCTGGAAGATCTCATTCGTCCTGGCGACTATCTCCTGAACATTTTCCTGTCCGAACTTGCACAGGGACACAGTGTTGAACTCTTTGGGGGGCTGAGGGGGCTGGGGGGTGGGAGCTGCACCGGGGGGTTGTGTGATGCCCCCTGGAGGGACCGACCCCGGAACCCCTCCCACCACTCCAGGTGTTCCCCCACCGACTCCTCCAACCTGCACATACATACATCAATGAGATATTCAGGGGGAGACTGTAACACCTTTAATTGATTGTAGGTGCTTGAATCAGCCTAAAGGATTATTAAAATAATAATAATAATAAACCAACAGAAAAAAGCTGATAGTTTTTTTTCAGTTAGGAAATTTTCTTGGGCAGTAGAAGTTTTTATAAATAATAGTCAAGTCATCTAAGAAATAGTCCCAAACACAACTGATTCATATTTATATCCTAGTTCCCTAATATGACCAGAATACAAAAAGAATTTGGAGAAGGGGTGCTATTTTCCGTAGTTTTAAATAAAGATGAGCCGTTTAAATAATGATTTAAGTAGGCCTATATTAAATTTCAATATAAATTTTAGTTTAAAAAATCATAAATTGTAAATTTAAGTTTAGGTAGCCTATAAATTTAAATATAATTCAAGTACAATAATTATAATTTAAGTACATTAAATTCATAAACATTATAACCATGGTCTAAATAAAAGCCCAAGGCAACCTGCCTTCTTACAGGTTTAAACTAGTATAGCGGTTGAGAAGAAGTAGGGCCTATAGTAAATAGAAGCTGTTATTGTTTTGGTAACTCTGTTTACCATCCAGAAAGAAGAGCTTCCTTTTCACCTTGGTACTTCACTCTTGAAACACTGTTCTTGGCTGAGCATGTAGGCCTATACACAGACGGGTCTCAGCCCTGAAAGAAGTAGAGGAGCAACACGGCTTGTGCATCTAGGAGGGGAGTGTCCCTTACCACACTAACTCCTAGGTCTGCCAGACTCAGGCGCACACCTCTAAGGGTGAGATTCCTCAACATGAAGGGCTACTAGGTAGCGATTTGTCTGGGAGAGTTTGGAATGTCATCATATTGAGGCAGGGGAGCCTGGAGAATAGGTTGGACAAGCCTCCATAAGCTGTACAATATTCCATAAGGAAACATGCCTAGCAAGCAATGATGTGCCTTTCAATCATTCCAAATTAAGCTATCTAAGCACAATGTACCTGTTGTGTCTGTTGTTGCGGGGCTTGCTGCTGCTGCTGTTGTTGCTGTTGCTGCTGCTGCATCTGCAGCTGTTGTTGCTGAAGCAGTTGTTGTGCAACTTGCTGAGGATTCTGCGGTTGCATGCCGACTCCTACACCCCCCTGCATACCGACCCCAACACCTCCCTGCATGCCCACTCCGTACGCCTGCGGGTTCACCATTCCTGTAACAACTAGGACAGTAAATCAACATTAGACATTGCATTGTTCAAGGTTATCGTAGTTAGTATTGGTAATATTACTTAAATAAAAGCAGCTACACCTTACTGCAATCCAAAATAGGTTTTTTTATATTATATGAATAAATATTTTGTATGCACATATATCCCATATAAAGTAGTCACAAAACTAATGTTAAAGACTTAAGTGGAGTTTTTGTGCAAATAAACTCATCTTTTTTCAATATACTAACTTTTATATCAAACCTGGTTCAAAAGACCGTGAGTCAGTCATCGTGTTTTCAAATCGAAGTCAGTTCTGCTGGGTTAAACGAAATCAATACCCTATTCAGTTGTATTCACTACAGCCACAGCTTTCATTGGTGCTTGTATGATAACTTGAAGACAAAAACAAGTAACCATACTGGATACAAATATTAATCAATAGTTCAGATGTTACTTGCTCAAATGAGTACGGTAAAGTACGACTTATTGGCTCAAGCTCACTATTGCCGAATCAGAGTGGTCCCGATTTGCCCAAACGTTCGGCGATTGATTTGCCGAATGAGGCCTTAGGAGAGAGTGATGCACAACAAGTCACATCGAACTCACCAGTACATGCTCGCATTTACATGGATTTGTCCTGATTGTTGATAGTAAACTGGAGGCAAAAAAAAGTAGAGAAATAATAAAACGTCAACAGAGAGATACACAAGAGAGTATCAGGATTGTGCGTGTGTTTAACCGTGGGAAATAAGAGTTTGAAACGGCTTCTGAGAAGCGGCCGGATAAACCGAGGGCCTGTAAAACCGAGGCCGGATATAAGGGGCTCTACTGTAATTTTAACCTGGGGTTGGAATCTCCATTGTAAATTTTCTCTACCGGCAAACCAATTGGAAAAATACTGGCCTTTTGCCCCCCTCACAACCATTCCGATGAAGGTGAAGGTGGGCCCAGTAGACTTGGGACATTCTTGAAATGCCTAGAAGGGCTGGAACCCAGGCTGGACCAGTTTAAACCCTTCAGTCGCGATACAAAATATAAGCACGGAAGTTAGGCCCTCATAGCAATGAATGAGTGAACATTAGCCAATTGTGCTAAAATACTCTTCACTCTGAAGGTAGAAACATACCGCCTCTTTGCAACATATTGTAACATCGTCAAATAACACTTTCAACATCAACACAGCTAAACCCAGACAGGTACATTTTAAGTTATTTTTTCAAAATAGCAAATTTTAAAAAGAATTGTTCCCTGAGGTGGGGAAAATTTAACAATAAAAAATATTCCAGTAGGCCTAAGACAAACAATTTTACTAAATAAGCTCTACCCCACCCCCCCTCCACTGTGGGATCCTATCTTGCTTTTGCTAGTTTAGATACCGATACTGGATTCAGAAACAGAAGTTATCACAATTAGAGGTGGTATTGTAGCTGTCTTCAGTGAACAACTTCAGTTCCCCACCAGGAGAGGCTGAACTTGACTGCAGGGTGAGTGAGGGTATAGTGGCAACAAAGATTAGGGCCAATATGTGGCCACCTATCCCTTGAGGCCCTATTCCTTCATCCATTGGGTATATTTTTGACCACCTATTTTTGAGTATATAGCTTGGCAGAACCTTTTCTTCTACCCAATCCTTTTTCCTTTTGCTTCCCCTGCATTAATCTGCTCTGTAGGGAGGGGCAGACTAATAAATCCCCCTTACAAAAAGAAGGTGAGGGATGCTAATTCTAACATTTAGTGATCAGATAAGTTAACAAACGGTATTTTAGGCACAAAACGTATAGGCCAGCAAAAAGGTGAGAGGTGACATTCTCATTTACTCCGTTACAAATGTTAATCATCATGTAGGGCTAATTTAAAATTATTATCATTATTAATATTCCATACTTACTTTATTTTATTTATTTTTGGAACTTCATTAAGGTAGTACCATAGGCCTAAAAATTTCCTAGACATTGCCGAAGAATCTGGAGAAGGGCACAGACTTCGCCACTGGATTTATCATAACAAGAACATTAGAAAACAAGGGTTTTTCTAACCTGGTTGTTGTGATGGTGGCATCAAGCCAGGAATTTGTCCTCCTGGTCCTGTGACAAACTGATTCCTCATTGCAGCTTGTTGTGCGTTTGTGAATGTTGTTGGAAACCCATGCGGTGGACCTGACATATTTGAAGCCCTGAAAAATACAAACTTGTAGGCGCCGTGAAGAAGAATAACGTACAGTTTGTGCTTTTTATCTAGAGCTATGGGAGTCGTTTACGCCTGAAGGAGTTTGAGTGGAGTGAAGGTCAATGGAACATTATAAAGCTCATCAGCTTAAGTTGTACACTAGACCTAGCCTGGAACTGTTTTGCACATTACTTCAGGCTAGGATTAGTGGGTCACTGCATTATCACATAGCGGAAAAGCCATTGGTGATTGGCAGAATTTGAACCCAGGCCCCGGAGATCGGAATCCCGTGCTCTAACCATTAGGTACACCAGGCTGCTCCCTTAGTAGACCAAGTACTAAGACTAAGTACAGTGGAACCTGGGTAATTCGAACTTGTATAATTCGAAATCTTCTTTAATTCGAATATTTTTCTTGGTCATTTCATATCGAAACAATGCTAAAACTTCGTGGATAATTCGAACTTTATTTTGGATAATTTGAATTTTTTAAGTGCCAAATTAAGGTACTTCAATTTCATTCAACGACTGGAAATAGTTACAAATTCATTGGAAAACATGTTTAACTACGACGTTCAATAAAAAATTAACGCCAGACCTAGGCCTAAGGCGTGTCAGGTTATGGTCAAATGACTCATCCCTTCCACCTCCCAGGCTTCCCACCCTGCCCCAACATCGCTTGTAACTCGACACCAATAATGTAAACTAAAACAGTACAGAACGCTGACTGGGTTCGGAAAAGGGTTGCGCTCGCCGTGGCAGCGCCACTAGTCTTTTCGCCCTCGATTCTGTGTAGAACGGCTCCCAGCAGACGAGCCATGCGCCAGACCTGATGCGCAGTTTTCTATGTCGACACAGAGGCTACTCAACACTGCGACCCCCTTCCCTCCCCCCACCAGCCAAACTAACTTCCGAATTCCAGTGCAGCATTCCGTTGTTTTCGATCGTCCTTCAAACAAAGTGTTTTTTTTTATTTGTGCAGTGTCTTGTTTTTAAGTGTTTAAAAGTTTTTACGTAACATTAAATAAGTGTAGTGACCATGTCGACAAAATCTCGGACCTATAAAATACACTCACTATAGAGGAAAGTCAATGAGCGTGCAATTCAATGTTACACGAAGTCAAGTTGGTAGCCTGTATCAAGTTCAGAAGTAGCAGAACGTACTGCATTTTTTCTAGCAGAAATGCTTCTTTATATTATCGTACGTCGCGTCGTATGTAGTTTATACTTTAGGGTAGTTATTTCTGTTTTATGATTATACTGTTTTGAACCCTTATAAATAATTAGCGTTTGTTTATGAATTTATTCTTTTAGAGGTCAATTTGATAAAGAGGTTAAATTCACAATGTGAAGTTTTAATGTTTTGGCCTCATTTTTTGGAACTTCTTTTATTGGAATTTATGGATAATTCGATGTTTTTAGCTGGTCCCTTGAGGTTCGAATTATCCAAGTTCCACTGTACTGTTGCGGTTAAAATCGATAGGCCTACATTAATCACACACAATCGTGCCATCGATCGCAATCTTCATATCACAATCATTTAGTTATTCTTAGTCGGTTTCCCCACCTGACAAACCCCAATTCTCACCGAGCCCCCAAGTTTGTTGAGGTAATGTAGGTGTGGGAGGGAAAAGGACTGAAGCACTTATAACTTAATTGAACACAAGAAAATAAACCAGTAGGCCTAGATAATTTTATAAGTTGAACAGTTGACTGAGTCAGTTGATTGGACGCTCATTGTTTTTTCAGTCGTTTGTACCATTTTAAATAGGCCTAGCTCTAGGCTTAGCGTAATTAATATCAGAGTGTGGTTTACAAATCCTTATTAAATATCATCAGCTTCATTAACCTAAAAGTTCATTGGTTCAGATATGCTAACTTGTGCCTACTTAAAATGAAAAAAACTATTTGGTTGATAGCCCCATGGACTGGGCATCATGTTCCAAAATTGAATAAAAATATGGTCTACTTACGATTATCAAAAACACAGAATGCTTTTTTAAGTTCAAAAAGTACTGTATGGTATTTGTTCGTCTTAAAAACAGAAAGTTGACTAGCCTACTACTACGACTTGCAACAACACAACAACGGATCAAAGGAACTTCAACATTACACGAAAACCACTCTTATTTAAACATTTCGACTTTAATATTGATATTTTCAATATCCGATATTCGACATTTATTTTTCTTTATGTAATTCTATTCTATTTCTATATATTCTGTTGTGGTGGATGTCCAGTTGTACAGTCTGTATGTCGCAGTGTTGCCAGATAGATTTTCACTAATTCCCCACTGGTGCCACCGAAAATTCCCCACATTTCCCCACACAGGGAAAACACAAAAAATCCCCACAAATTCCCCACTTTAAACACTTTTACAAAAACACTTTCTCTAATTTGAGGCATAAATGAACCAAATTGCAATGTAATGAAGAAATAAAACTCAAAAAATCAATTCTAAAACACTGAGTTTCAACCCTTGACAAAGCGGTTCATTTACAAGGGGCACCTACGGAACCAAACGAAACCTCGCGCACAAACTTTTATCCACAACAATGGACGTTCAAATATAAAAATAATGACTAATTACTCATGAAATAAACGACTGCACATGCTTATTTTAGAAAAACAGTCAAATACCACGATTCCCGGAGCGGTTTTCCAATTTTTTTTGCTGATTATACAGTTCAAAAAACAAAAATTACCCAAAATTCAAAAAATCTCCACATAATTCCCCACAAAGCTGAAATCCCCACTAATTCCCCACCGACCAATTCTCCTAGCTGAAAATCGCCACTGTGGGGAAAAATCCCCACGTTTGGCAACACTGGTATGTCGTCGTCGGCTTCGAGTGCTTCGACTTCAGAGGGCTCTAAAGGTCCGTGGCCACAGAGGAGTACAACGATCTGTGTCCACCAAAGCTCCACGTAGTTTCAATTTTCACCAGTGGCCGCGCTAGGTGAGCTACCCTCAGACCGGTTTTACGCATTGCTGCCAACTGTTAGGGAGTCCATGAATTCGTGGGGAAGTTGAACGAACGAACGAACAACGCCAATTCCCGGTACCGCTAGTGGCAGGCTGTTGTCTTGCTTTCACCTCATTGCTTCTATGTTCCTTCGAAATTCTCTTTGAGAATCTGAACTTAGTCCCGAACTCAAACTGGTTATCACGACCATTTTGAATTGATAAAAATATATAAACTCTAATATACTTTGTATTGAAATGTATGAATGCTTATTATTTAATTTGTTGGATTTTTCCTATCGCTTCTAGTGTTTAAACTACACTACGTTTCGAGAGGTATTGAAACTCCTCTCGTTTTCAAGTGACCCTACTTAAAGTTACATCAACCTACTTATGTTTATTTAACCCTACTTTTTGGATTTTTTGTTTTTTTGACATACAATTTACATTCATCCAACATTCAACAGAAATCTCACTCACACAAAATTTCATACAAAACACATAGAAAGTTTACAATACAGAAAGAAAATTGTATAAGTATGTTTAATGTGTTTTTTTTATTATAAATTTTAAAAATGTATGAATGCATCATGTTGTATAAGGGATGAAGAAAACCAAATTATTGTGAAGTAAAAACCCGACTGTATTACATATAGATTTTGTACTCAATGTACAGTATAATGGAACAGAATTTTTCATATTAGACTACAACACTTTAACTTAACTGTTAACATGAAACATAAAAAGTAACCCGAGTGTAACAATCACTAAAAAACATATAACTAAATACACACCAAGTTTTCACACGTGTATACAATAAAAGACAAATATATATACAAACAAGCATGAATTACTGATTAACTGCTGCAGCATATACTCTTTAACGGATATATATGACCTAAATGACATATAAATGCCAACAAAATTACCTATAAATTTTACGAATCTTTAAAAGTCGAAAAGCCTATCGCTAGAACGTACTAAAAGCAAGCATCAGATATGTACAAAAATACAGCAATGTTTAAAACCAGGCTACAATATAGTTAAAAAATACTGAATAAAAAACATTGTAGATGAAAAGTAATAACAAACGACTTATTTGAAACGTTGTATGGAAACAAATATTATATGTTTAAAAATGGAAAAGGAACACTGATTGGCCAAAATGAGTAAACAACGCTCAAAATATATATAACATAAAGAAAAACAATCATAAGATAATCTCATTGCAAGAGCATACAATTAAGTAAAGCATCAACTAAGTACAAAGAATACAGCAGTGTTTAAAACCGGGCTATAATACAGAAAAAAATTCTAAATAAAAATATTGTATATGAAAAGTAATTCATAATATAACATTTATTTGAAAAGTTGTCGGGAAACAAATTCATTTTTAAATCTACAAAAAGGGCACTGACTGGCCAAAATTGTGACACAAACGCTCGAAATATACAACATAAAGAAAAACAATTAAGAGATAATCTCATTGCAAGAGCATACAATTAAGTAAAGCATCAACTATGTACAAAGAATACAGAAATGTTTAAAGCCGGGCTAAAATATAGAAAAAAATACTAAATATAAAATATTGTAGATGAAAAGTAATTAATAATATAACGATTTATTTGAAAAGTTGTCGGGAAACAAATTCATTTTTAAATCTACAAAAAGGGCACTGACTGGCCAAAATTGTGACACAAACGCTCGAAATATACAACATAAAGAAAAACAATTAAGAGATAATCTCATTGCAAGAGCATACAATTAAGTAAAGCATCAACTATGTACAAAGAATACAGAAATGTTTAAAACCGGGCTAAAATATAGAAAAAAAACTAAATATAAAATATTGTAGATGAAAAGTAATTAATAATGTAACGATTTATTTGAAAAGTTGTCGGGAAACAAATTCATTTTTAAATCTACGAAAAGGGCACTGACTGGCCAAAATGGTGACACAATGCTCGAAATATACAACAAAAACCAACAAAGACACAACATAAACCGTAAACAAAGAAGCAACTAAACCTCATCGCTAGAGCGTACAATTGAAGCATCAAATATGTGCAACAAAATAAAGTAATATTTCAAAGCGGGCATAATATAAATTAAAATTTACTGAATAAATAACATATTATAGAAAACAAGTCATTAAACAATTAAAATTAGATCATTGAAGAACACTCATATTCTGTGCAGTTCAAGTTGGCCGGTGGACCCGGGACTACGTGAGGGCACCCCTGTAATCCCTCGCCACGTCCGGCGGGGCTGTCCGCTGCCTAGACGATGAATAATGAATAACGATGAACGATGAATAATGGCTGTGTTTATACAAGTACACTTTTTTAACGGAATAATAATTTAAATTTTTTTAAATAATGTTTCAAATCTACTAAAAAAGTTATGAAAAGTGTTATAAAAGTCGACCTAGTAATTTGATCTCATGTTTTATAAACGAACAAATCTGATAATAAGTCAAGTCTGGGTCGAATTTTATATCACTTTTCATAACTTTTTTAGTATATTTCAAGTATGCTTTTAAAAATGTTAAATTATTATTCTGTTAAAAAGGTGTACCATTTTATAAACACAGCCAGTAGGTGACTCATCACCTAGGCAGCGGACAGCCCCGCCGGACGTGGCGAGGGATTACAGGGGTGGCCTCAGGTAGTCCCGGGTCCACCAGCCAACTTGAACTGGACAGAATAAAATAAAACTGTATAAATAAATACAACTGTAAATAATATAAAAAATAGCGGTCGCAAAAATGGTCCGATTGGAATGAAATTTGATATAGATTCTATTGATGACATCTAATGTATAATTTTTTTAGTAGTCTTAAATCCCCAATAATATATCTATTTTTGTGGCAGCAAACCTGCATATTTATTCCCCATGTTATCCCAATGGGAAATAAAAAAAATCTTTATCTTTCTTACTTCTTAACATATGATAAAACTTGGAATATGGCTTCTTCTAGTTCATATCTATTAAATATTTAATTAAAACCACCCAGTTAACATACCTGTTACAGCAAACCTGCATACTCATTCTCCATGTTATTCTTATGGAGCTTACAAAAAACATGTCATGGATTGAAATGTGTTAATGTGTATTTGAAATTCGCTGAGTATTCAGGTCTGCTGCAACGGGGGTATTTATATTAATCTTCTACTATATATTTGTCAAATACCACTCAGTGGAATCATCGTACAGCCCAAACTACTTGACCTAGAACCTTGAAACTTTGCATGGATGTTCCTCTTAGGGCGTAGACATCCGCTAAGAACGGATTTTACAAAATTCGTAGTATAAAGGGGTTTTTGGCGAGGCCGAAGTTTTCAAATTTTCCCATTTAAAAGTATGTTGGACGGTTTTTGTTTACATTTTTAATGTTCATAAAACAATCAGCTGGTAGTTAGCTTCGGAAATGTATACGTTGATTCAGATGATAATAAATTGATTTCTTTGATCATGGTTTCATTGATTTTTGTTGATTTGTTTCAAGGACATAATTATGTGCTATAAAAAAGTTACATTTAGTTTAGATAAAATCCACCATTAATTAGTTAAGTGGCACCATCTATATTTCGGAAGCGGGAGTTATCGTTTTTCCTGGAGGCGTTCCTAATAATTTTTAGCGAATTTCCCCTATAGGGAAGAAGCTGTTACCGTAGGTCTCATGGTAAGACCTAAGCCTAAAACTTAATTTGCACTTAACTTAAATCGCAGGATTTTAAAGATTTTAAAATTTACAATCACTATTGAGATTGTAAATTTTAAAATCTTTAAAATCCTGCGATTATTGGTTATACTTTTTGTTGTAAAATTAACTGGCTTAAACAAATTATTGTTAAGGAAGGACTAATTTGGATCAAATTTTGGTGTACAGCATTCTAATCAATGAGGTTGAATTATTTTTGATTTGATATCATATTCTCTGAATGGTTAAAGACCGGTTATAATGTAATTTGAAATTTGATTTAGCTATATATCAAGAATGTCGAAATGGTGTGATGGACAAATTGTATCTTTAGAGTCATCGGATTTAACGACACAGACACAGAGAACCCTCCCCGCTTCCTTCCCTTTCCTGGGATTCACGCCCGCCCGATGTCTCAATGGGCAGAGAAACAGGTTGGCGACACTGACGAATGTCTCCTCGGCGGTCGTAGTTCCACCAACGCTCGCCAGGTCGTCCTCTGTACGGGGGTGTTTTGAGAAGCACTTTTCAGAAACAACCATCACAAATTACTCGATTTACGAGGTAACTATTTGTTTTTTTTTGAAGTCCTACCCAGCGGAAAATCATCTCGAATATCTAATAAAGGGTTTAAAACAAAGAAAACTTTATAATTTTATTTTAAATGTTATGGTTTATGTAGAATAAAATGGCAAATTTTCACTAAGTTTAACCCTGAATAAAATATGTCTAATAATAATTAAATACCCTAAAAAAGTTTCATCTCCTAGTTCATTTAATGAAAAACATTTTCTCGTTCACCGGAGGTCGCTAGGTGCTTTGATACTCTCAGAATCTTAGTAATACGGAGTTGTGTTTTTCAGCCGCTTGGCAAAGGTTTAGAGCCCTCTTCAGCTACAGCTTCATTATCTATATATTTTATTTTTTATTCTTCTTTTAGGTTAAAAGAATTATAACCATGCAACCACGCTGTTCACCGTAGTTCGTTTCATGAGTAAAGCCAGAGCATTTTTTTAAACATAATCAAACCAAACAAACTGAAAAATTAAAATGTTTTACTTTAGCTACCAAAAATCCTATCTTACTCTTATTTTGAAACGTTAATTTTAAAATACCATTGGAGCACTTGGACGGACGCACTAAATCCTGGACGTTTAGAAACAGCAGTTTGGGACGATTTTTTATTGTCTTTGGGCATAAGTTATGTCATAAGACAACGTCAATAAAAAACACCAACCAAATAATATAACAAATTTAGATTAAACTAGAGGCATAGAGTAATAATGAACTTCGTAAAGAGATGGCACTCCCATGTTAACTCGGTGGTAAGGGAACAGCAGCGCTATCTGAATAAAGTGTAACCATAGATAAAGGGATACAAAAAATCTTTACTTAGTTAATTTTTATTAAGTGCTTTTATGTAAACATCTACGTATTTATTTTCCATCAATAGCTTTAAGCACAACATGAATCACGCAGTACAGTATTTCGCGAAACAACTTACACTAGAACAACTTTCTGCAAACGTACTTTAGGTATTTTCCCACACTCAAATTAATTCCAACTTGTTATGGTTGTGTACACGTCGCGTCGTGACAGAAAATAAGGGAAACGGAACGGGAAGTTACCAGATCGTTATTGTCGTTCTGATTGGCTGAATCAATGAAGAAGAAGAAAGTCATGTTTTTACAACGCCATCTGAATAAAGTGCATCGAACTAACCCACTCCAATAAGCTTACCACTTGGCTCCATTTAAGTGTCAGACCGGTGCTAGAGGCTTGAAGGGGCTAATAGCCCCTGAGCATAATCCTTCTTTACTATAGTACAAAATACCTTCTCAGAAAATAGGCTTTTGGATCCACAAAATTTTGATTATATCTAGCATTTGGTTTTAAGTAAACAAAGCAAACCTTTTTCATCCCAATGGTTTTTAAATGACATATATTTTACGTTATTTCTCTTTTTATAGGAAATTTAAAGCAATTTCAGTATTTTCCCCGGGTCCCTAGGATGGAGACCTTAAATTTCAGCCCCCTCCCATCATACTGTGACCTTACAAACGCCCACAATTTCGGCGCAAAATTTTCCCTTATGTAATTTTATATATATGTGGATCATTTGGTATTAAATCTGCATCGTTATAACATAAACTAAACTTTTTTTAATTATGAAAAAACTCAAACCCTTAATTATTATAGAATCAGAACATCTTAAATTTAAAATATTTTTTGTTATACAGTACATTGAACGTGCATAGTTAAATGGAGTTCAATCTTAAATGGACCGGTCTGACGCTTAAATGGAGCCAAGTGGTGAGTTAATGGAGCGGGTTAGTTCGATGCAATTTTCTTCTTTCTTTCTTTCTTTAATCTGGTTTGCTTTTTTTAAAGCTGGCTTGGGGATTCTAACCCATGCAGCCACACTATTTGTCCACTTTTGAAAATTGTCCCGGGTCTGTTATGTTAGGTTAAAACATATAGTAGTCACAGATTGGTTTGTTTGGGTTAGTTTTCACAATTATTAGTTTGGGTAAGTTTTCACAGTAGACATTCATCTGAAACAAACAAAATTTTGTCAATTTTCTCCTATTGGGAAAAAAGGAGGTAGAAATAAATACATTTATAAAGGAAAAAGGATATAGGTGAAAGCAGATGGGTTGGTCTTCTCGCCTGGGGTCTATCAGGCTGGGATCCCGAAAAAGAGGACCGCGGATTAGAAGAACCAGGAGGCCAGGATACACACAGCTAAGGATTGTTTGTAGCTTTCACAAATTCTTCCTTGTTACCCTTATAAACTTAACTAAATCTAACCAAAAATTAATGTTGTTGGTGTTGAGGAGGTGATGGATTATTGGAGGTAAATCCCAATTTTCTTTTTTCAGTTTGTCGTAAAGACGTTGCCTTTCGTTATCATACGCTGGACATTCATTGATTATGTGTTCTATTGTTTCAGCTATGCTCATGTTGCATTTGATGCAATTAGGAGTTTCTATTTTCCTCATTTGATATAGCCTAGTTGCATTGTATATGTGGCCGAATCTTAATCTACACATAAGGCTAGTATCTTCCCTGTTGAGTTTGCTGCTAAGGAACCATGGTTTGTTAACTGCAGTTGGTTGTATGGCTTTGTACCATCTTCCTTTAGGACTATTGTCAAAAGCTGTGGTTGCTCGGTGAAAATATTTTTGTTTTATACTAACCTTGAGGTCGGCTAATGGGATGAGAAAGTCTGATTCTATGTTCTGGGTTGAGTTTGCTGCTGTTTTTGCTGTCTTATCAGCCTTCTCGTTACCACTGATGCCGATATGGCTTGGTAGCCATTGTATTACTATGTTGTTTTGTGCTAAGTTGAAGAATTGATTTATTATGCTTAATTCTAGGTGCTCATCACACTTACCATTCATAGTTTTCTTAATTTTTTCTATGGCTACTTGTGAGTCTGTATAGATTACCCACTTATCTTTTTCTGGGTATTGTGCTATTAGTTTTAGGGCTTTGTAAATTGCAAATAGCTCTGCAGTGACACTCGTTGCCATTTTATTCAACTTATATCCTATTTCTGTCTTGCTCTCATCAATAAAGATGCCAGACCCGGTTCCATATCTGGTTTTGGAACCATCAGTGAAAATTGCTGTGTGATTGTCATATGTGTTGACTGTACAGGCTGAAATTTGGTAAAGAATCTGAGGGTTAGTTGCAGCTTTCGTTAGTTTGGAGTCCATTACGTTTGTTATTAATGTGATTTTAAAGTTTGTCATTTCAATTGGTTTTTCAAGACTGAATTTGTTTCTAAGGATCACTACTGATTCATCTAATTCTAATGTCCTGATTTGCTGCCTGGATTCTTCAAAGAATTTGACCACTAAGGGTGTATTTTTCTTTTCCCAAAATTTGTGATGGCTGATGTACATGTTTAGCTCATGTAGACTTAGGTAGGCTGGGTGTAAACTGTCTCTGCTGATCTTGTAGGCTATATTTTCAGCCACTTGAAGCCTTCTTAAAGCTAAGGGTATCAGTGCTGACTCCCTTTGCATTGCCTGTATGGGTGTTGATTTGATAGCTCCAAGACATATTCTTAGGGCAGAGTTCTGTATTTTTTCTATGTCCTGTGATTGTTTTTGTGTAATATTGTCAAGGATGAAGCATCCGTAATCTATTTTGGGTCGTATCATTGTTTTATATATATTGATGAGGAATTTCTGATGTGCTCCCTTTGTTCCATATGCTAGTGATTTTAATATGTCTAAGTCATGGGTACACGAAGTAAGTACTTTGTCAATATGTGCTTTGAATTTCAGCTTTTCATCAAAGGTGATTCCTAAAATTTTAACTAAATTTTCTTGTGGAATCGTCACGTTTTCAAGATTGTGATTGAATTGTGTTGGTCTTCTTTTGTGAGTGAAAGTTATAATCTTTGACTTGGTTGCATTGAAAGACATTCCTAATTCATCAACTGCAGTGTTCAATTTTGAAAGGCTGTTTTGTAGGTTTTCATGTGCATTGTGTTCTTTTTTATGACTTGCGTACAGTAGTATATCATCTGCATACTGAAGCATTTTTGTGCCCGTGGTTAGTTGTTTCATAATGTCTGCTACATATATAGAGAAGAGAATGGGGCTTAGGACACTGCCTTGCGGCAATCCAGTACTGGTGGACCTCTTGACAAGATGTTTATTAGACATCAGGCTCAAATGTCTGTTGGTAAGCCAGTTTTGGCAGTAGGAGATTATTCTAGTTGGAATATTGTAAATGAACATTTTCTGTAAGAGTTTATGTGTAATTACATTGTCATATGCTTTAGTTAGGTCCATTGAGGCAGCAATAGTGGTTTCCTTTCGTGTTCTGGCTATATGGATATCTGTTGTGAATGTTATTAGATGGTCTAAACATCCTCTCTTTCTTCTGAAACCACACTGAATTTCAGGTATTATGTTTCTATTTTCCACAAACCATTCTAATCGATATTTGATCATTGTATTTAGGATCTTGGCTAAGCATGGAATGAGACAGATAGGCCTATAGGATGTTGCTTCAAACTTGTCTTTGTTAGGTTTTAACATGGGGTGTACTAAGTGTTGTTTCCATTGATTTGGTAGGTTGTTTCCATTCTCTCTCCAGATTGAGTTGTATATATCTAGTAGGGTCATCTTGGCATTTTGGGGAAGTCGTCTGATCATTTCGTAAGAGATATTGTCAATTCCGGGTGCTGTGTTTTTATTTTTTGAGGATATTGCCAAGTTTAGCTCCTGTTCTGAAAAATCCTCATTCATTCTCTCATCTTGTGTTTCGATCATAAGCGGAGTTGCTTCTTGTAAACTGGGGACATAATCTGGGATTATACAGCTCATAAATTCTTCTGCCATTTCTATGTTCTCATAAATTATGTTGTTTTCCTTTTTTCGCCGCCCTTGAAAACTTCTTACTAAGTTCCAGGCTTTGGAGGTATTGCAGTTTGTCAATTCTTTGCAAAGCCTTTCCCAAGCATCTTGTTTGGCTTTTTGTATTACTAATTTTGTTTGTAGGACTTCCTTTTTGTACTTTGCATATGTCTCAGGGGTCATTTTCTTTTTGAAATGTGAAAAACTGAGTCTCCTTTTTGCTACAGCGTGGGAACACTGTTCCGTCCACCAGCTCTTTGGTTTGAATTTAACCTGGTCTCTTTTGGGGATGAATTTGTGTTTGGGTATTGCAGAATCAGCTGCAGATTCCATTATTTGATATAATTCTTCCATATTAATTGTGATGTTACTTTGACTTCTTTCGTCTATTACTTTCTCTATACTTCTTGATTAATCTTTCCAGTTGGCTTTATTTAAGTCTCTTTTGATTCTTGGGTTTTGGAATTTGATTGCTCCGTCGGTATATCCGTCTATTTTTAAATCTATACACATAAGTATGGGGAAGTGGTTACTTCCACAGGCATCACCTTGTACTTTCCATTCCGTAACATAGTTGAACATTTTTGTTGAGGCGAAGCTGAGGTCTATTGCTGAGGATTGCCTAAATGCAGTTGGGGTAGTTGTGTGTGCTCCGTTGTTTAATATAATGAAATTGGAGTCCAAATAGGCATCCAAGATGCTTTCGCCTCTCTGGCAGTTCTTAGCGTTTCCCCAATAATTGTGGTGGGCGTTGAAGTCACCGCATAAAATGGTATAATCATGTTTTATATTAAACACACTGTCCTTCCAAAAATTCCGGTTTATTCTATTTTGGTTGAAATAATAATTGTATATATAAATTTTGTTTTGGTTGTTGTTATTTGGTTTGATGGCTATGGCAATGCACTCTGTTATATTGTTTGTTATGTCAATTTGTTCCCAGTCTGGTGAGTTGTGAATAATAAATGCCACACCTCCGTAACCATCATGTCGGTCTTTTCTTAAAATTGTATAACCATTTAGCTTAAATCGTTGATGGGGTTTAAACCAGGTTTCTTGTATTGCTGCCACGTGAATTTTATTTTTGGCCATGTATTGTCCAAATTCTGCCCATTTTGATGCTAACGATTGGGCATTCCAATGCATGAAATTTATATGTTTAGTGAGTCTGTTCATTTTTATCATTTTCTTTAATAGGCCCCGTTGATTTGTTTAACATTGCCAGAAACATATTTTTAAATGCCATGGTAACTATTTCGATGATTTTGTCATCGCTGTCTGATTTTCCTTTAATTTCGCTGACTGTATTTTGTGCCCAGCTACGCAATTCTCGAAGGAAATTAGCATCTTCGAGACGGGTTTTCAAAGATTCATCTCGTATCGGTAGTTGTACAGCACTGACTTTCTCAGTGTGATTTGGTTTTATGGTGGGCCTATCTATTTTTCTTTGATATGTCCTATTTGTACTGCTTGGATGGTTGTTTTTGTAATTTCTCTTGTTGAAGTCCTGAAATGGTGTGTACTGAGATATTTCTTCCTCGTGGTCTATGTTTTCTAAAAATGCGAAACTGTTTTGTGTGTTTATTCCCGCAGCCACCGATTGTTGGCTTCTGAAGTAGTTTGAGGATGTAGCTTGTGAATAAGATAGTTTACTACTATACATATTATTGCGCGAGCCCGTCTGTCTTTCATTTGGCCTGGGAAACATTTTACTTGCTGTGATGTAGCTTTCATTAAAGTGAGCCATCCTAGTTTTTATTGATTTCTGCCTTTCATACTCTGGGCAATCCCTTGAGTTACTGTGATGAGCGCCGTTACAGTGGATACATTTTGCTGGAAGGTTGCAGTCATTTCCGTGAGATTTTTCTCCACAATTTTTGCACAGACTGCTTCCTCTGCATTTCCCTGCGGCGTGCCCATATTTCAGACATTTGAAACATTGCTGTACCGGTTGGATATATTCCCTTACCGGTATCCTCACAAAGTTTAGCTTAATGTGTTGGGGAAGCTCTGTGCCTGCAAAAGTCACTTTCATCCAATAAGTTTTCTGGGTTCCTTTGTTTTTCTTAATTCTGAATGCTTCTAAGATTTTAGCGGGACTTTCAGCATCTTTTAGGACTTCTTCTTCCTCTATTTCAGGTTCAATGTTGATGATACCAGTTATTTTGATTCTGTTTGATGGGATAAAAACTTTGTAATTTTGTAAGCTACTCGATTTGATTAGGTTATTGGCTGCCAGAAAATTCTTACAAATAACCATGAGTTTTTTCCCGGATTTAAGCACTTCATCAATGTCTTTTTTATGGGATTGTAATATTTTACCTATTTGGAATGCACTAATTGTCTCGTTGTTTTTACCTGCAATAATAACCTCAAATGGGCCTCTTGACAATGGGTCATATTGAGGCGTGGTGTCAATTCTGTTTTTCTTACCTGGTGGTGATAAAGGTTCTTTTGATTTGTTGTCCTCTGTTTTGTCTCCGTTTCCTTCAAGATTTAGCCTTCTTTTAGGCCTAAGAAATTTCTCTGGCCTAGGTCCGGATTTAAATATATTATCAACGCTTTTTAACTTTGGTAGTACAGGGAAATTATTTTCATTCTCATTGTTCAAAACAGTGATACTGTTTACAGCTAACCTAGTTTCCTCATCACTTATGTTCCAAGACATATTTTTGTCAGGTGGGATGTCCTCCTCCTCACCATCCATCATTGTGATCTGAGTCTGACGAAGGGCCACCTAGCCTAACTATGAATTCCAGAACTTAAGACTAAAAATAAACTACAAAAGGAGTGATAGTAAACAGAAGGTAGAACATATACTTACATACAGTGGGAGTTTGGTAAGTTAGTAACATCAAAAGGTTTTAGGATAATTACACTGCCCGGGACAATGATTTTTAACCTCTAACCAGCTTGACTGTTCCAACGTGAAAATGCGATGCACTTTATTCAGATGGCGTTATAAAAACATGGCTTTCTTCTTCTTCACTGATTCAGCCAATCAGAACGACGATAACGATCTGCTAACTTCCTATTCCGTTTCCCCTGATTTTCTGTCATGACGCGACGTGTACACAACCATAACGAGTTGGAAATATTTGAGTGTGGGAAAATACCTAAAGTACGTTTGCAGAAAGTTGTTCTAGTGTAAGTTGTTTCGCGAAAAAACGTTCTGCGTGATTCATATTGTGCTTAAAGCTATAGATGGAAAATAAATACGTAGATGTTTACATAAAAGCAGTTAATAAAAATTAACTTAGTAAGTTAATTTTTACTAAGTGCTTTTATGTAAACATCTACGTATTTAATTTCTATCAATCGCTTTAAGCACAATAATCATCACTCAGTACAGTATTTCGCGAAACAACTTGCACTAACTTCAAACGTACTTAATCAAAACAAATCGGTAAGGTCATTAAAATTGAAAGTCTAGCAAACAAAACAAGAAAACGTCAATATAAACCAAGCAAACGACGACGATGACGACGATCGATATATCGCATCGACAACGATCGATATATCGCATCGATCTTTTTAGTTCGTAGCACCATAGATAAAAACATTTGGATGTTTTTATCTACGGTAGCACTTTATTCAGATAGCGCTGTTGTTCCCTTACCACCGAGTTAACATGGGAGTGCCATCTCTTTACGAAGTTCATTATTACTCTATGTAGTTAGCTGCATTTTGAAAAAAATCCCACATGTCTACATCACGACCTTCTAATCGTAGGAAATGCCGAGGAGCAGTTAGCGTTATTTTTGACGTAACCGTTCCACCGACCAGGCGGGACTCTATTAGTCCGTGCCGATGCCGTTCCGCAGAGAATCTGGAACAAATAGAACAAACTGTGCCGTTCCGTTCCGGTTCCATGCAGAGCTAACTTAGTAGACTGAAGCAAAGCCACACTACATATACTGAAGACTGAAGTGTAATGATTACAGGTGAAGGGAAGAACCTATCTCATCTCTCCCTACCTTAATTCTTGTATAAGGAGAAAGACTTTTACTATCGGAAGTTTTGTATTAAACTATGTTCATATTCAAACTCTGGATGATTAGTTATCATTTTAAAACATCCTGTTTAATAATTCATTATTACGGAAATTTTTTTAAAAGAATGAAAACTTCTACAAATATTTAATAGTAGCCTACATAACTAACTCAGTGTAAAGCCAGTTGGCCTAGGCCTAATACAGTAATGCAATAATGGGCTGTGTTGAAATACAATGTTAGTTTAATCTAAAGGTAAACAAAGATTACTGTAACATTAATCAAACACAGCAGGTCATACTATTCACACACTAGTAAGAACAATAATAATGTGTTGAGATCCTCTAGCTAATCTAAACATCACCATTTCGATAGAAAACCATAACAAAACAACAACAACGATATAAACTTAACAATTTAACAAAACAAAATTTTGTAGCAAATCGTTCTATCTTAAGTGTCGCAAGATGGGTAGGCAAGAGATTAGGAAAGGAAAGAAAGAAATTGCGGCACCTTCATCGAAATAGTCAGAATCGCCGCATCAGTCAACGTGACCTATTACTATAGCAAGTAATTGGAACTTCGGACCAATTTAGCTGCTCCTTTGGATGTAACAGATACAAGACAATGACGCTACTGCGCATGCGCAACCGTTGCGGCATTTTCTACGATTAGGCGGTCGTGTCAACATCTACCGGATCTACCATATGGCTTTGAATCAAGCATTAGCACCACATGTTTAATGTAAACAAAGCAGACGTTTTTCAATCCCAATGTATTTTAAATGGAAGATATTTTTCGTTATTTTTCATTTTCTGGTACATTTGGACATACTGTAATCTGCTATTTTTCCCGTGGGACCGAGACCTTTCATTTGAGCCATCTCCCATCATACTGGAGCTGTCAAACTCTTAAATTTTGATTTTAATAAAATCACTTACAGAATTAGTATATAAATATATAAAGATAATTTATTAAGTAAATAATAAATTAACACCTTCTTATAATTAACAAGTTGCTGAATAACAAAGGTTGCAGAATAACAAAGGTTGTTGAATTTTGAAATATTATAAAAATGGTTGAATAATTAATTATTAGTATTTACTATATAAATGGTTCGTTAAAATGTTAATTGAATATCTGATAGCTGTTGTTGAGATAATTTTCAAAGATTCTTTTGGGAGGTGGAACTGATTCCAGAATTTTTTGAAAAATTCTGGAACAGTTCCTCTTGCTCCAACCATCAAGCCGATGACTTTTACATTAGAAAGTCTGTATTTGTTTTTAATGTCATCTCTTGTTCCACTATATATATATATAAGTATAAAAGAGGATGTTGGTATATATATATGTATAGCATTGATAAACTCAGACACCGCTGGACCGATGGCCACGAAACTTGGTAGATACATGTAGAATTTCATGGAGTAGGTTTATACACCTTCAATTTCGTGATAACTTTCAGGGCTTAGCCCTGGGACCGTCTTAAAGGTACCCATGTCAGCGATTTTGAAAGAATTTGAGTTGGATTTGTTTACTAACAAAACATGTGAAAGTAAAATTTAAAACAGGTGATGTAAATTAATGGTATTTCTTTCTGCTATTTAATTGTATTTGTTTACATGAAAATTTGTTACTTGGTGCCAGATGGTTAATGAATTAGACTTTTGCATATATTTTAAGTGCAATACACTATATAAAATTCTGGTATGTAGTATAACATAAAATAAATAACTGATTACTGAAGGACTTCAGTGATCACTGATCACTTATACTTGAAGGACATCTTTTTTATGACAACTAACTGCTATAAGAGGAAGAGTGTGCTACTGTAAAGTTAATTTTATCTACAGCACTTAAAAAAAATTGCCGGGACGGCTCATTCAGTCTTTTTGTTCAATATCGAGTCTAAAAACGTAAGACAGCACCTTTCAATAATTGCTGGAGTGGCATTGTAATTTTTTGTTCAAGACCCTAAAACCTTAAGGAAATGATATTTTACAGTGAATAAAATTTCAAGCTACGTTCTATGGTTCGTTTAACACGTATGCTTTCATGAAGGAAAGAAATAGGATTTCTAATACGCAGGTCAGCTGTAACGGGGGTGCATAACAAAGTTCTAATCAAGGGTAACTATGCAACATTTGCGAGCAGATTCAAAGTGCTGTCGAAAAAGCCAAGGGTGCCGTTCCTTATATCGTGCCCCATGATCGTCATCAGGGCAAGCTCGGGTACCATGCGTTAAGCAGAAACGTCCATAAATGCTTCTCGGCGTTTGTCTCGGGTGAGCCAGTCTCTGTAAATTCGCTTCTTAAGTGTGTGAGCGCAATCCTCTTCACCTGATAGCAAGATCGACTATCGATACAAGCAAACAGCACTTGCAAGAGGAAGGACCGCCGATATGGGCATGAGTCTACCCAGGGCAGCAACACAATTTGGGGCTTTGTCGGTGGGGCGCTGGATATGGTCCTATTTGTTATATAGACAGACACTTTATGCAAGAATAGAATACCCCTGTCGTAGCAGACCTGCGTACTAAGAGCGAATTTCTAAAAACATTTTTTTTTGTTTTATGGAAGTACATTTGATATGTTTAAAGAAGTAGATTTTACAACAAGAAAAATAAATAGGAAATCAAAACTATATAATTGATGGGTGATAGTGTATGTTTAATTTTTATCGCGAGCGAAGCCACGGGTTCTTCTAGTATATATATATATTTATATATTTGGCAGTGATAAACTCAGACACCGCTGGACCGATGACCACGAAACTTGGTAGATACATGTAGAATTTCATGGAGTACGTTTATACACCATCATTTTCGTGATAACTTTCAGGGCTTAGCCCTGGGACCGTCTTAAAGGTACCCATGTGAGGGATTTTGAAGGAAGTTGAGTTAGATTTGTTTACTAACAAAACATATGAAAGTAAAATTTAAAACAAGTGATGTAAATTAATGGTATTTCTTTCTGCTATTTAATTGTATTTTTTACATGAAGATTTGTTACTTGGTGTCAGGTGGTTAATGAATTAGACTTTTGCATTTTTTCAAAGTGCAATACACTATATAAAATGTTGGTATGTAGTATAACATAAAATAAATAACTGATTACTGAAGGACTTCAGTGATCACTGATCACTTATACTTGAAGAACTTCTTTTTTGTGACAACTAACTGCTATTTAAAGAGGAAGAGTGTGCTACTATAAAGAATCAGTTTTATCTACAGCACTTTAAAAAAATTGCCGGGACGGCTCATTCAATCTTTTTGTTCAATATAGAGTCTAAAAACGTGTCAGCCCTTTTTAATAATTGCTGGATTGGCATTGTAATTTTTGTTCAAGGTATACCCTAAAACCTTAAGAAAATGATCTTTTACAGTGAATAAAATATCAAGCCATGTTCTATGGTTCCTCTAACACGTGTATGCCTTCATGAAGCAAAGAAATAGTAGAAATCCTACATATTTCCTTCATGAAGGCATACACGTGAAGACATGCACATACGCAGGTCTGCTGCGACGGGGGTGCATAATAAAGTTCTAATTAAGGGTAACATATGCGAGCAGATTCAAAGTGCTGTCGAAAAAGCCAAGGGTGCCGTTTTGTATGGACAGGCACTTTATACAGGAATAAAATACCCCCGTCGTAGCAGACCTGCGTACTAAGAGCGGGTTTCTAAAAACTTTTTTTGCTTTATGGATGTACATTTGATATGTTCAAAGAAGTAGATTTTACAACAAGAAAAATAAATTGGAAAGCAAAACTATATAACTGATGGGTGATATTGTATGTTTAATTTTAATCGTGAGCGAAGCCACGGGTTCTTCTAGTATATATATATATATATATATATATATATAGAAGATAGATTTAATAATTTACTAACAGTGCAGTTTGGGCGTAAAACCACAAACCAAACCTGAACTAAAATCGCCCGAGGAAATAGAGTGCAAAGAATGCATTACAATGCCAAATCCTAAAGATGACAAAGTCAGACGGCGACAACCAGGACACTTTTGAAAGCAGGGGCGGACTGGGAAGAAATTTAGGCCCGGGCATTTATATGACGTACCGGCCCACTCTCACGGGGGTTTTTGGAGAGGGCCGGCGACAAAATTTCCGGCTCGGCAAAAGTGGTGACCTTTTTTTAGCTAAAAGTGGTTTTCGGCCTCTTTGCCTCTTTATTGTCATTTCAGTACCTTTTTGACTGTTATCGGACCCCAGGAACCCCAGTAAGTTTTGCTCAGGGGGAGGAAGTTGGCTCTGCAGCCGGCCCCCAAGCGGCCCAGCGGCCCCAGGAGGTGGCGACCCACCGGGCATTTGCCCGCATGCCCTTATGGCCAGTCTGCCCCTGTTTGAAAGTGTCCTATTCCGTCGGCTGCACCTAATCACATTCATCCTTCACTGATATTCAGGGTAACGTCCTCCATGAGGTACCTGTCTGAAAAAGAATGATTAGAATGATTTTTAGAATTAGGACCCGATAAACTTGGTTTTATTTCTGCGTATAGAAACAGCAAAGTCAGATATCGACAAGGCCGGACGTTTTTTTGCTTTTGCAGATTTCCAGGGCTTTTTAACATTTTAATGGGAATGTTAGATTATATTTCCACTTGGTCAGGATTTGTTTGGTCCTTTCTATTTTTATCCGTGAAATTCCTATACTACCACTACATATATAAGGAGATTCGCGTACATGGAAAAATATAGGCACATCGGAAAAGTTTTGCAGATAACAGCATACTTTTTTCATAGCAAGATATGGTGGGCGAAGTTTTCTAAATTTCCTCCAGCCATTATGATTATTAAAAATGGTTCATCCAGATTGTGTTAGGCCTAACATTCAACTTGTCCATAACTAAATTCATGCCAATTTTCTTTAGAGATTATAGAGGGAACACGGTCAGAGATAATTAATAATCTACATATATGCAAGAGATGACTTTTCAGAAATCATAGTAGCTGAGCTGTAAGTGGATGGTGGACTCATTTTTGGGTGTGGTGTGGTGATAGATGAGCCAAACCAGTATCCCCAGTACCCACCAGTGAGGTAAACTCAGTATTTGTTCTAAGCAGTGCTCAAAAATTATTTGAACAAGAAACAGTGGAAATGTACCTATTATTATACTTTTCATCAGCTAAGATTTTTATTTTTAATTTAAATAAAAATAAACAGACAGGTGGGGTTCAAGGGGGCATACTTTGCTTATAGAACATTATAAGGCTTCAGCAAAGCTTGGGAGGTGCATTTATTTATAAGCTCATCAAGCAACCCTGGCATTAACTCAGAAGGCCATTGTGAAAGTTGCACTGGGAGTCCAGCTTTATCCAAACAAATGCTCTCTTTAATAGTATTAACGTTTTTGACACAAAACAATTGTTTAATTGTTAGGACTAAAGGACTTTACTAATTTGTTTTGTAATAGACTTAGTATTTTACAAGGTGAATCACACCCGGCTAAAAATGCAGTTAACTTAGACTCCCAGACTAGTAAAAAGCTACTCTGGCTCAAACTGTCACTTCTGTACTCTTTCATGGTTCGACACTGATTAGTTTGACAAGGGTTGTCACTCAGAAAAAATTCAAAGATTCCCAATTTTTTTGTTTATGGATCTCTTGGGACCATTAGAAGTTAAAAAATAGCTGTGCAATGGTTTAGGCTTAAGGTATTTAATACGTTTAGAAGATGTACTTGAACACCCATTCTTTTAACCATCCTATTAATGTAAAATCCCAGATAATACCCTATAGTTGACATATTTTTATACTTCGACAACACCGAAGTCCACTAAGTGTCAAACCATCAAATATCAATGGAATCTATTGAATGTGTAGGTGGTATTTTAAGGTAATGAGTGATTCAATATTAATTCTGCCAAGCAGTTTCAACCAGTTTGACATTTTTTTACCTATGAATGTTGCGTCATTTTGTAACGTCTCAGGTAAATTTCTGTAGGTAAAGAATATGCAGTAACTACAGCAGACCCCCTCTTAACCGACCTCGTTTTAACCGACGATCGGATTATCCGCCCTTGTTGGTAAAAAAATATTAAAGATCGTTTTAACCGACCCTGTTTTGAGAACAGTTCCGTTTAATCGCCCTTTCCGAGGAATTGCAGCATTTCCGTTCCCATACCCAGCGAAGGAATCGTTACGCTTGACTATACAGTTTGTTGCGGGTTAAAATATTTTGAATATTTATCTTATTTAGTTTATTGAAATGTTTTGTTTGGGCCGTGATTTTGAGTTATTTATATAAGATTTCTACTAGAATTGTAGTATATTTTCTAAATAATCCAAGATCGGCTTTAGAATAATGTTAATAGAACCCTAAATCAAAAAAGCTTTTATTTTTTAGTGTTTCGAGGATTACCCGTTTTATCCGACCTTTTAAGTTATCCGACCTAGGTCCGGTCCCCGATAGGGTTGGTTAAGAGGGGGTCTACTGTATACACAGAACCTTCGACTCTTGAATTTTGTTTGGCCCGGAAAGCATAAGAAGAAACAAAAATTAACCTTTCCCAAAACTTTCCTGCAAAAAGTACATTTTTATTTGACTGTATATACATCTTCACCGAGGATGAGAGTTGACAAAAAGCAGCAAGGATTAAAATTTTGGAAGGTGTGGACAAAGATTTTTTCAAAGAGATAATTTGACCTCTCATTTGCAACTTGTCTGCATTACATGATTTATCTTACGTTTGGCTCATGAACAGTTGGAACTTGTGTTCTCTAATTAAGCTGAAAATAAAACTTGGCTCGTGATACCTCTTGTGGTATATGTCATTAGCTTATTTCTGGATAGTTGGGTCTACAAGTTCCTTTAATTATTTATCAGCATGTCTCCTTCTTGATCCTTCTAGGTTTTTTTACCTGCTTGAAGATGATGTTCCTCGCGTTCAGTGGTGGATTTAAAGACATTGAGGTCCAACGCCAAAGCAGACTTCACGCGGCCCTCATCATAATGTTTCGAATTATGTAAAACGTTAATCGTTACTGTGATTGACTTGATGAAGAACAAACTTAAAAAAAAATGTATAAGTTAAAAAAATGATTTCAATCAGAAATGTCATTGAAGTTACAAGAGAAATTCTACAAAAAGTATATTGTAAGGTGGTGTAAGAGTCAACGCGACTTCTATCAAAATAAGGAATTTGTTTTATGTCAGTGGTCTGGTGGTGGTTGTCTCTGTTTTTGTTGACCTAGCTAAGGCATTCGATTCAATAGATAGGAATATTCTCTTTGCAAAATTGGAATGTATGGGAATTCGGGGTGTTGCTCTTGCGTGGTTTAAAAGTTATTTAACAGATAGAAAGCAAGTCGTATCAATCAATAACAAATTAAGTAATGTATCAGCAGTTGACTATGGTATCGTGCAAGGTAGCACACTTGGGCCCCTTTTATTCTTAATATACATTGATAATATCCATAAGCTAAACATTACAGGACGAATCTTCCTATTTGCAGATGATACCGCTATAATATTTAAAGCAAGTACTTGGAATGAGGTTTTTCGTGTTTGCTTCATTTGAAATGCAGCTGTTGAGAAAATGGTTCAATCAAAATGTTTTGACAATGAACATCAGCAAAACCAAATGCTTGCCAATTGCACTGCGAGCCGCGAGTGAGCCGCCCGCAGACCTCAGATTGGTGCTACATACTTGTGGCACAGTACCCTCCACCTCTTGTGACTGCAGAGAAATTGAACGTGTTGACCACTACAAATATCTCGGGGTGATTATAGATTCCAGACTAAAATGGGACTCTCATATAAATTACCTTAAATCTAAACTCAGAAAATTTATATTTGTTTTTAACCAACTTAGTGAAATCTTAAATGAAACCGAAATTAAAACAATATACTTTGCATATGTTCAATCACTCTTACAATATGGAATTATTGCTTGGGGAGGGGTCGGAATGTCTATCTTAAATTCTTTAGAGGTGGTGCAAAAGTCAATCATAAAAGCTGGGTTTAAGAAACATAAACGATTTCCTTCTAATTTATTGTTTAGAGAAACTAAGTTATTTTCTATTAGACAACTATTCATAAAAAATCTTTTGGTTTACATACATTCGCATATGGATGCGATAATTACACCTACAACGCATAATTATCGAACAAGGAATGCCGTTAACATAGGCTCGCAGGTCCCACGAGCAGTTAGGACTATCAGTCATTCAAATCCATTTTTTATTGCAAACTTTCTCTTCAGAAACATCCCCCCTGAGTTAAGGAATGCCCAGGCATCTACTGATGTCTATAAAAAGCGCATCTCTGACTGGCTGTTGGAGGCAGGTCCTGAGAAAAAAAAATGCATCCTTTTATTTATATTTATTTGTGAATATGACTATCTCTAGATATTTTTGCAAGGCAATTCCTCTTAGTTAAAACTAAAACTGTTTGCTTGATAAAGTGTTGAGTACTTTTTTTTAAGTAGCTGTCTATCCTATTTAATTTAATCTTTTTAACTATAGTATATTCTTTATTTTTTTTTCATTTTTCTAGTCAAATTTATTTTCTACTTTGTGTAAGACACTATTTTCTTTGAGATAAGAACACTCTCACGCACAGGTCTTTTATATGACCTATGTGAGAATTTTTTTTCCTGTGATGTATAAGTGTATTTTTTGTTAGTATTTTCTTGGAAATAAATTTGATTTTGATTTGATTTGATTTTGATTTGGTTATGTCAAATAAAGGTACTTTTTGTAAAATAAAAAATCATGATGCAAAATCACTAGCTCAATTGGATATTAACCTGCCTTATAATTCTGTAATCTTTAGGTTTGAAAAAACAGATTATAACCAAACAATGTTATCGTCCAATCGACCAATCAATCAGTCAGGATTTTTGTTATAGATCCATTTTCTTAAAATTCATGGATTATTAGGTTAATATGCATATATTTGCTAAAAATATACCCAGACAGCACAAGATATTAGATATCTATTTTTGTTGTTATTAAGTCTAGAAATGTCTATAGCTTTACCTCTACATCTAGTAGATATATAACCAAGTATAAATATATTTATATACCTAAGAAGATATATACTAAATATCTATTCATAAATGTTTTATTATATCTATGAGAAATATTCCAGAGGTATCTAAATACATCTGTATACATTTTTGGATGTTGCTTAAATATATATGGTTAGATGTTTGATAGATGTTTACGGTTAGATGTATGATAGATGTCTACAGTTGGATGTATTAAATAAGTATAGATGATTTATGATAGATGTTTATTCTTATTCAATACTGGAGTGTTTCAGTATTTGTTCAGTTTTTCATACGATATGGAGGATTGTACAAGTTAAAGAAAAAGGCAAAACAATAATTTTGTCTGGGTCAAAAAAAGTTTTTACGGTAAATTATTTGGAAAATATTTTAAAAATTTATACCATCAATAACTACTCAATTATATAATTTTATACTTTTAAAAATTTGTATTCTTGGGTATTTTTTAAATTATTCAGGTTTACGAACACCTTTTACAGATAGCACTAAATACGGGAATTTGTTAAAAAAGATTAAACTTGACAACTATTATGTTGTTTTTACACGTGACGTGACGCGGATTTTTTCTGTTCATAGAAAATCGGAAGATCTGAACTTGCCGTGTGTGGCAAGGAAACAACTGAACTGATCGAAGAAACAAATTAGTAGTCAATCGGTTGTGTGCTTGTTCAATGTAGTGAAAATGTCAGAGATCGATCGGTTGTTTTTACCTTGTAATTTGTAATTAATTATACTCTTCAGCTCAAAATAAAGTTTTTAATATACATTTGTGATGTTAACGTTCGTTACTGTCTCTACTATTAGGAATGTTAATGCGAACTATTTTTTTCCCTGAAGGACTGCATCGTTATTCATGTATCTCTGCCCTATTACCGTTTTAACAAAGGAATAGTCGATCGGATGTTTTCTTTAATAGACTGAAAAGCTCTGCCATTGGCTTTGGCTTTGACAAAAGTCGTGTGTAATTGTTTGGGTAAATGGCAGCCCCAAAACCCAAAAATAACCTTTCCGCGAAAGTTAAGACCCCATTTTAGGAAGCGTGGCTCGGATAAAACAATCGCAATCAAGTAATTGAGTACTACAATGAATTAATTATATATTATGCAGAGCACAGGTGACCTCGAGGAAGTTTTGCTACCCAATATAAATAAATTAATTAATTTAAAATAACAGTAATCATCTCGGTAAATTATTAGAAATAGTGCCACAATTAACAACCAGAACATCACAACCTCACTTACTTAGAGATTCTTCAAATAGTAGGCTATAAATTAATCACCATTACTCATCAGCAGCCGTGGCACAGAGGATCAGTAGACAGCAGCCTATTGCTGAGTCAAGCAACATCAGGCATGGAAGAAACTGGATGGGTGACCGCTTTCCGTAGGTTAAACAAATGTCTATTTTACATCTATAGACATTTTCTTCAACGTCTAAAGATTTTTTGTAGATGTTGAATAAATACATCTGTCAGATGTTCATTAGATGTTTCACAGATATCTGATTCAGACGTCTAATAGACGTATAATTGTGTGATATTTGAACGTCTAATAGATATTCATTATACATATAGTCTAAGATATATACATCTATGAGATGATATTAGATATTTGGTTAAGATATCTACTAGATGTCAAATAAACGTATTTGTGCTGTCTGGGTAATAAGTCCAGTAAATATGTCAGAAAATACTCAGTAGCTGTGTAAAATGTTGGGTGGTTTGATTATTGCATGATCTTGGTGTTATCAAAATGTTTTGTCGGATTAGGATTAGGAGGCTGCAGACAATTTGGCACACAGCTTCTATCATTTTAAAAGGCCGCTGAAAAGAAGGATAAATAGGAATGGAAAGGTAGGAATAGAAACCCTGGCCTACCTGATGGAAATATTTGTAACCTCAAACCTGTCCAGCCAACCCAGGTTATCTGCGGGGGGGGGGGGGGGGATGAGTAACTGGACAAGCATGAAAATTCCACCGTTCCCTCTCCCATGAGTAGAGGACGAGTCTGGGTATCCAAGTTCTTGGGTGATATGCCTCGAAGAGACAAGGAGGAAACAAGGTGCAGGGAAGCTGTCACACACTGGCTAGCCAAAGGACCTATATTAATACTGTAACAGCAACATTTTGTTGTTCCCAATGAAGACCTCTGTACTGTAATTAACAAGTCTGATTGCTATCTAGGGTCTCTGTAATGCACTATAGGGTGAGGCAAGATAAGTGTAAAGCTTCATTTGAGCAACAACAGTGGATCAGCTAATATTTACCGATAAAAGTTTAAGAAACTAATGAGCTCATTCTCCCATGGTCACCTTTAAAATTTTCAATACCTCAACGCGTTATGTTAGGTTTTCAAGTTGATCTTTTATTTTGGGACACGATTAGCATGTAGAAATAAAAAAAATGAAACTATTGGAGTGATACACTATGGCACCCCAAGGTTAAAAACTTAAATTTTATGTTGAGCCCAACACTAACAACAAATCCTAAAATGAAAAATACCCAACCTTCTTTAAACTACAATGTATTATTTTTCCGGAGTAAATTTTAATTCTTGATTAATGTTAGAAAAAAATTTGATCAATATTACCAATTTTTTGATAATGATACTGGGTTTATGGGAATATTGCAATTTCAAAACTATGGTTTTTACTCCAAGGATTTTTATTTTTAATATCAAGATTGAGAGGTCTCAAAGGTTCCGTTCCATAGTGTTCTTTTTGGGTCTTGGCAATTCTTACAGCTTTAAGTTTTAATAGGTAAAAAAAACTGTCTTAAGAAAAACAATTTTTTTCATACTCATCAAACTTCTCTACCTACAGCAGTTTTTGTTTTCTTGTGAAACCATTTATTTGTTTATTTCTGTAGTCATCTGGATGAAGTAGGATAGCAGGATGAGACCTGTCAAAGCTCCCAAGGCCAAAAAATAAGCTTTGGATTTTTGTATGAACTGTAATTTTGCAGGTCATCTTCTGTGTAGACATGTAGACTTCTTTCAACTACATAATCTTATTGCTTCAGTACTATTATACTATTAATTGGAACTATGGCCTCTAAGAGCCATTCTAAGTTCACTAGAATTTCATGCTTTCTTTGCCGATTGTTCATTAGAAGTAGAAAGAATTGTGTTCCCCCTAATGCTTGAAAACAACTTTTCAAAAAGTAGTTTCATAATGTTGCTACTACATTTTGACTGGCCATTACTATAAAAGCTCCAATTTAGTTAGCCAGGATTTTACGACAAAGATTGTTATCTTTACGGTAATGTAGCCTTTGTCTTCATAAACATAGGCAATGTTGAAAAGCATAAACTTAGCAACTCTATCTATACAATAGTATCTAGAAAAAATCAATTTTATTTTGAAAGCTGAAGGCACCAACTGACATCTCATTATACTGTTTTTGAGCAAATTTTGGGAGAGTGAAAGGACTCTTAGGCCTCTAGCCATATGGCCTGCAAATGCTTTTCACCAGCCATGCCAAATTTGGCGATTGATTTGTAACTGTAACAGCTTCAGTTACAATCAAATAGCCATCTATTGAAGTCGGTCTAATCAGTGGTTCATATAAAATGCTCATTTTTTTAGGAACTACAGGAAACCCAAACTGGTAATAAAAGTAAAATTGACAAAAACTTTTGAGGAAAAAGTTGTGGTAAAGCATTAAAACTAATGATTAATATGTAACATTTTATTTTATAGCTACAATTTGTCCTATTTATAATAGTAATAATATATTAAATTGTGAATTGATTAATATTATATGACGAGTGTAGATGGATCAGAAGTGATGTGATACGAGACAGTGACTTTAGTCTACAAGGCACTGAGCTGATGCTTGTACGTTTTGACACTCTGGTAAGGCCAGAAAGGACGGTTATGATTAAGTACTTTACTGTTACTTCCACTATATCAACGGGACTGACAGCTACGTGAGCTATCAGGTCTTACAGATCACAAGGGGCAAATCATATTTGCTCTTCCTATTACGATACAACAAATGAGCAATATTACACTATAGAGATATGCACAAATACGAATCAATAAGAAAAATACAAAACTGTAAAAAAATCATCGCCTATCACTAAACACGAAATTTACTACATTCGCGATATTGCACCAAACAAAACAGTTAAGTTTATGGGATAAATAGTTGTTGCATGAGAAATAATTTAAGAATTTGGAGTAAAATAAAGTTAAATCAACACACTTATAAAGCACTGATGATGATGTGAGAGCATCTGAAATTTACAACCTGATGTATTTATTGCACATCTCTATTTAAACATAAACTATCGTTACTTATGGAATAAACTACTTCATCTAGACGACTAAATTATATTATAAAAATACTGGAAACAGCTTCCCTAAGTATTCGGGTAACAAATTTCCAATATAACATCTCGGGTAATATACCCTGCCCTGACTGGATACACTATCAGGCTACAACGGATATGGACTAGATTTTAAAAATATTACATTTTATTAATGTACTTAAAAATTATTGCTAATGCTTACAATTACTCATAATAATATGCTATTGCTAAGTAACATGATTTTATATGATAAATATGAACAAATTTTACAAATCTAAAACCCCCTTCATGGTATGAGGTATGGCTTTCAATCACAAATTTCAAGTTGCCTCAAAATACAAACGATGGCACTTGAAACGGATACGGTAGCAGTGCTTGAAAAACATCGTCAGTCCATTTGACACAAGTCAAAATAATGTTAATGCGTCAGTAGATACTTTACTGATATGTTTAAATATGATGAGATCAAAACTTAAGGGAGAAATAGTCAAATATTAAAAATACAGATAAACATTTTGTTTTTCGGTTTCCCTTCACTCTTTAGTAATTTCATATAAAATTTATGTAAAACAATATCAATTTTATCATGGGGATAAAAGCCACCAAACAAGCCTTCAATCAAATGGTTTCTAGCAATGATTTTTTTTATATCAGCTTGTGAGTTTTCAAATAAACAATTTTTTTCATAATTTATAAAATATATAGCAAAGTGTTCATAACAAAATTTTGACGATTTCATGCTAATGATCAAGTTCTCAACAAGGTAACAAGGTACTAGAAGTAATAAAAATATTAGATTTCCAAATCAGATTTCATCAGCTACGATGGCAATAATGTCAACAATGATTCACCTCATATTCCAAACCGCTTATGATCCAAAACTTTATTACCAAACGAAATCAGTTGATAAATTCCAAGCATTGCTCTACACCTATATTTAAGCTTGACTAATCGGTTGACTGAATCATTTATTTGGTACAGTTGATAATTGACATAGACTTTAAGTCTTATAGTTGGGCATTCTTTGGTCAATGGATTTGTACATCTTAGGTTAACAAACAATAACCAGTGTTAAAATTACTTTGCTTAGGTAGTGGTTTTGTGTATAATTGAGATGGTTTGGTTCTTGGTAAATATGTTAACAATAATATTAGGAAATTATCCAGAAGGGTTTGAGTTATTTACAATCTTTAAGAAAAATATTTCCAGTGCCATAAAACACTGAGGTCACAACAATAATTTAGATAAGAAAAGATTATCTTTTAAGTACTTAAGATAACATGTAGGACACATAATTTTTTATTAGTGCTACTAACATAGTTTTAACTATTAACGGTTTACAAAAGCCTCAGTAAATATCATAAATAAAAATATTGAAAGAGGGATGGTGATAATTTGTAAGTATAACTTTCAACAACTTTATAATTAAGCTTATAATACACAATAAGATTTCCGAGATTCATTGAAACAAACCGCCTGGAACCTGTTTCTTTGAGTGTAGCCATACATGTAATGAGATTAAATATTAATTGTTAATTCTATACCATAATTATATGTACAAATATAGTTGTATGTATTGAGTCCCTTAAGGAACGTCTACAAAAAATGATGCCTACCAATTAAAAAGCAAAGAACTTAAATGAATCTTTAAAATTACTGTTAAAGTAACAAGGTAATAAATTATAATGTTTTCGAAACTTACTTACAATGTCTACAACAAATAAAAAATCTAAAACATCGTAACAGAAGAATATATTAATAAATAAATACGAAGGCTAACGAAAAATATCCGATATCTTTGAAATTTAATAAAGCTTCGGTATATATGTTTTCTCCTCCCTTAAACGTTTCCATCCGACTCTTTACCTACGAGTGAGACTATAAGAATTAAACTATTGAAATTATGTCCATTATGATTAACGAATTACGACTAAATTACTGCAAGTTGCCGCACACGATCACAACCGAGATTGCCAACAGATAACAGTTCGGCCAGAGGCCGCATAACAAGTGTGGGACTAATGTGGGTTTTATCATTGGAGCCGAGCCTCCTGCAAGGTGGCGGCTTGTGCTGCGGCGGCGGTGTACGGCGTGAGGCCAGTGAAGGCACTGGCCGCGGTGGCTGCGGTCGGTAGGGCTGCGGACTGCTGCAGAGTGGCGTAGGCGTACGGGGTCACGTAGCTGGCGGCCCCTGCGAACAATCACATGCAGGTCAGTGGGCTGATGTGCGACAGTGTGTCTGTTTCGATTAAATACTAAATGTTTCCAATGCAGAATGAGATGATCCGTTTGTCTATATTTTTTAAGGATTTCACTTGAAAAACATGTACAGTAGACTCACGACAGTTCGACACTTAATGGACTTTGGGGGTGTCAAAGATGTTGAAGTATAGGGAATATATGGGATTTTAGAAGCATTACAGTGGAACCTCTGTTAACTGTCACCCTTGGGACCGAGAGTGTGGCGGTTAAGAGAATAGACAAATAACAGAAATTTCATCATAAACCTGTACAGTAACTGTGGATTTAAAAGATTTTTGAAGAAATTATACCTTGTATGAGTTGATAATATTTCCTATTAAATTACAAACACACAAGCGCAAAACAGAACTGCTATACTGTAAGTTGTGCATGTTCAATGTTTTTTACGGCGTTTATTAAGACGCATTAAAGCACAATGGCGGTGACGGATAACGGAGAGAAAGGGTTAAAGGAGTGACGGTTGATCGAGGTTCTGTACATGTACATCTCCTAAATTTATTATGAACCGCCATCCTAAATTATTGAACAGCTATATAGATTAATTCTTGGCGGTATGTTTTATTTGTGACGGAGTTTTCTAAGTATGCACTATTATTTTGGCAACTCATCGGTAACAGTTGCCAGTAGTCAGTAGATCAGTTGCCAGTAGTCAGTAGTGATGAGTTGCCAAATTAATAGTGCATACTTAGCTATATAGATCCCAATAAATCATCACTGGATAAAATATTTGGTAGTCTTTTAATATTGGTTGAGTGTCAGACTGTGTTGAACTATACAGAGTGTCAAGGTATCGAATGTCAAACTATTGAGAGTCTACTTTACTACGAATTATTATTTAATATTATGAAGGTTTTATTTTGTAACCTGCTTCTTTTGTTTAATGATTTATAAAAAAAAAACAATCCATGTTTATAGGTACAAATAAATAATCATTACAGTTAGACCGATTAATTATCAAAGGCTAAATAAATGGCATGTTGATGGCTTTCTGGTCAATAATGGTCTTACCGATTGTCATTGGTGCAGTTTATTTTTACAAGAGTCTGGATACATCGAATTAAAGGAGTTATAATGACATACACTTCCAAAGAATTCAAAATTATAAAAAGAAATATAAACATTTTAAAAATCCAACAGTTTTACCTTAATTAATTTAGCCATTAAATTTTCTTCAAGCAAGACATTTTATTCTTATTTCGGCTGAAGTATGAAAGAATTGTGAGCTTACAAATGCCTTTAGAGACTTAAATAAAAAAGTTAAATGTAACCAATATCATAAGTTCATAGCCCAATGTATATTTGACGTTGGAAAAGCAGAGAAACTTAATGATATTTCCTTGGGATTGATCAAGAAACAAGTAACATCATACAATCTTTATGAGGTAAGTGATTTTGTTAAGTTTGGGTTGTCCATATATTTTCTGAGGGAAGTCATTCTTTTTCGGAATGTGACATTTAACACTTAGATTCCAGATCTCGATAAGTTGTGAAACCTATTTTTGCTAATCAGTGATGACAAAAACTCGTATCACACTAGTAAATAATTAAGAAATTTGTCACAAAAATGTAACATGAATAAAATATTACATATCTCAGCATTTTTTTTTACGATTCCGTAGTCGCTAAAAGACAGGACTATAGTTTTTGAGGTAGTTAACAGCGGAGGGTGAGGAATGCGGGGTGGGAAGCCCACAAAGTCCACTTTCCCTTCGCCCCAGGCCTAAAGCACTCTCCCCGCCAAGCTAAGCTGAGGTCTTCGTTTTCAATTACATATATGAAAGCTGTTTCATCAAGGATCCCATCAACTCAAGAGACTACTTCATAAAATATGACTGACTGAATTTTCTATTTTCCTATACAGTGCAAACGAACCATTACACAAAACAAAATGAATAAAAAGGTATCCTATACTTATGTTTGTTGTGATATTATAAAGGTGTTAGGTTACGAAAGGATCTATTTTTTTCTACTACAGTTTGTTTTTTTCTATTATGAACTCAAAAGATTTTTTATCTTTTGAGTTCTTTTATCTTTCTTTTATCTTTTATCTTTTCTTTTATGAGTTGATTCTGTTGAGTTGATTAAATCATGCTATGACATTAAATTATAATAGGCTTATTATTAAAAATAAGAAAGTTCAAGAGAATACCTTGGGAGGAAGTACTGAAACTCTTGGAGTGTAATAATTGAGAGGAGAAATTTTACTTTTCTGTTTGATTGGGACAGAAAAATATGAAAAATCGAGAACCAAAAAAAAAAATGGGATTAAGAAAGAAATTTCTGTCAACATTACTAAACCAAGTAAAACAAATAAAGTTTCAAACGAAAACCTGCATAAAATTGAATTATGAAAACTCTGTGCAAATAAAATGGACAGAGTAAATAGATGTTCCACTGATTATTCTTTTAACAAGAGGAACATAAAACTTAGTATACATTTGGGTGACGATAACTTGGACAATAATTTACAGTTGGCTACCAAATAACAGGTACTCTACTGTTTTAAGATAAAACTTAAAACTTTCTTGATCAAAATCAATAAATATTTATTGGAATATTGCATAGCATAATAATAAAAATATAGTTGAGTAGGCTTTCACAGTCCGAAGATACATCCTCGAAGTTCAGCTAGATGTTACAGGTCACTTCGAGAATGATCAAAATAATGTTTATTTAATGATAAGAAATTTCTAAAAATTTGGCAGCATAGTAACTATGGTTCCTTCTTTTCTATGGGAGGGACATCACTCCCATTTGAATTAGGCGATCCTAACTCTAACCCCCGGAGGTTGATATAGAACATTATGCTTACCATAAGTTGTTCCAGGGAGTAACTGATGCCTCACAGAGGGAACTGGTACAGGTCTGTCAGGTAGAATAGTGGACTACCAAGTACAGCAGACTCCCTTTAATCCGGACATCGCTTTAACTGAACTACTCTCCATGGCAATGACATCTATTTAACCCGGTGATTTTTATCAGCTCATCGGTCCAACCGGACTTGATCGGCAGGAAATTGACTGTACTGTATCAACTATTCTTGTGGGAAATATTTGAGAAATAGTATCTTGCAGTCATCACAAACTGTAATGATTGTTGGTTTTTAAGGATAAAAAGCCTAAATATTCCTGTCTTTATTTGTGTTTGCAGTAACTAGCCCCCTTACAGTATTTATAGTAGTTTTTACTATTTTTCATAATAATTACTATTGGCTTATATACCCACTATCCAGACAGGTCTCAGTCCCAAGGAGTCTGGATAAGAGGGAGCCTACGTAGATTTTCATGTGGGATCTCTGTCCTTGAGATTTGGCTGAAGACTTATCGGTTTAGAAAGTGTGAATTATCCAGGATTGTCAGGTCACTAACGCTCGGGATCTAGTTAGTACACAGATCCTTCCTGAAAAGTGAAACAGGCTCTTGGGACAAACTTTTTGGATTACATCAAGCCCCTTATATTTAGGCTTACCAGACGTCAGGGATTTCCCCGGACAGTCCGGGTTTCAGGCTTGCGTCCGGGGAAACGTCCGGGATTGAATTTTGTCCGGGGTTTAGTCAAACTTCGTGAAAAAGAGAGGGAAAACGCCCAAAATAAATGAATTGGTAAATAGTTTTGGGCAGTTTTTAAGGAAGTTAGTACAAAACAAAACCTTGTTTTGCCTCAACAAAATTTTAAACAAAACGAAGGAATTTTATAATTTCACCAGGTATCACACTAAAAGGGTCTCGGCCGGCGACAGGCTAATTCGTTGCGCGACAACGGATCAACAGCGTCTTCTACTTGGTGACAATGTCTACACATTGTTATTTAGTCAATCAGTATTCCAGAAACGATAATTCCACGCAAAAACGGCAGCAAAGTAGCCTGTCTGCCAAGACCCTTAGAATTACACCAGACCAAACTTTACCACTCCATTTCATTTCCCTTGTCCTCCTCTCCTCTCCTCCCCCCCTTTCTCTTGGTGTCCGGGGTTGGGTCTGAAAAATTATAGCAAACCTACTTATATTTTAAAGGACCTTTCAAAGTTCCAAAACATTCGCATACCTCAACTATGATCTTACCCCTTGATTTTACTCACCCGCAGCAGTAGTATAGGGGTAGGTCTCGAAGCCGTTGGTGTACGCCTGGCTAGGGTAGGAGCTGACGGCAGCGGCTGCGGCGGCGGCAGCAGCGGCGTTCTGGTACTCGTAGAACTGAGAGGCGGCAGCGGCGGCGAGGGCGGCGTGCGAGATCTGGGCCGGGGGCAGCGACACGACGCCGGGGGTGGCGGCAGCAGCAGCGCTCAGATACGGCGACTGGTACACATAGCCGGGTGGCACGCTGTAACAACACACGAGGAGTAACGTTCCCTGCCTTGCGACACAATGAGTAACATACATATATTGTATAACTTGACAATACGATCTACCATGAGAAGACTTGTGGAGTTACCCACTGAATTACAATATATCATCAGATATTAAATTTCTTAATTTTTTATTTCAAAGAGGTAACCATTCATACCTCATTTCTTGAAGTAACTAAGAGCCTGACTACAACAACAGATGCGAAAGAAGGAATACCCTGAATGGAAACAAATATTCAATACTTAATGCTTAAATATTGAAAATTTACAACTTCTGTTGAAACAAGTTATTTATGGTAAGTGGGAAGAAGATATAACAATAAAAGTTGACCGGGTTTATGGAATAAAATTTATGCTTAAAAGAATTTCCAGTTGTCTAAAAATTAGACTTTAAAAAAATTCAGATAATTAGTTATTTTTCGCATTGAGTTATGACTATCATTATGCTGCATAAAAATAAAAATATGATGGTAAAAAAATATTCCCTTAGTAATTTTGGGGAATATGAATTAAGTCTTAGTATTGCAACTGTTATTTTACTTATCTTTAGTGTGTCACAACATTAAAATAATATTTTTCAATATGATGAAAGTTCATTTAATAACAGAAGACTCTTTTTACATTGAATAAAAAAGTGTATACTGAGAAGATAATTTTTTCAAAGCCTAATGATTTTTCTCTGTGTTTAAACCATTATATTACAGTTTAAAACACTTCAAGAATTAATAAAATTAAGTGTGTAAAGAAAAGGGAAATTTAAGCCAAAACACACATCTTAAAGTTTAATAATTTTAATTCTAATAATAGTATTTTGATTTTATTACTTTGTGTGAAAATACAACCCGCAAATAAAATAAAACCAGTGAAAGAACACAAAATCAAACTCTAAACATTATTAAATGAAAACACTTTCAATTAAAACTACTTACTTGCTTTCCTTGCAAGGAGAAAAAAGGTTACAAAGTGATTTAGTGAAGTAAAAGTTCAATTCATGAGTAAAAAATTAAGTTAATAATTCAAGTGACCTTCATCCAAGGCTTAACTGAATACTCCCTAATAAAAGAATGACATTCTAACAAATAATTTACATCTCAATGTGTATATTTATTTTTTTTTTAAACACAATAATTTTATCAAAAAAGTATTTTACATATCAAGAAAATACTATGACTACTACTACAAGAACAAGTAAAACAGTATCTAAACTCCAATGTGATTAACAATATCTGAAGCCATATGAAGCCTAAAATAGAAAATCTCCTTTTCAGCGAGACTTCCACTTCCTCTAAAACTGGAATATCACAAAGAGACTATAACCGGCAACAAAAAATTAAAATATTCCAACTATTACGGACAACACAGCCCCAAAGACAACGTACATCAGTTCTATGCAGTATGGTATTGGCATAAGATGACCGGAAATAGTAACAGAAATAATGCATCAAGATAAATTCCTGGTAAGAACCACACACTTAGGACAACAGGGCTATGTTTTTATTGTAATAAGATTAACAATAACAATGTTTGATATCAAAAGATAGAGTAGACATTCCGAGAATAAAGAAATGTTTAAGTTGATAAAATGAAGGTACGCAACCTATCCATGGATTTGATATTACAAAATAAAAGAAGGTCCAAGGACCTATCCAAGGATTAATATGACAAAATATTCTAGATAGTGTTGATAATTTGGAATCCCAAGACTAATTACATGGTATACAAGGTGTCCACCAAAAGACAGCAAAAGGAGATCATTAAGAGGACCCAGCGAGATATTTATTGGTAGGGTTTTGATTATGAAAAATATTAATGAAGATAAAAACAATAACAAAACAATTTTTAAATAGTGTAGTAGGATGAAACCCAGATTTAGGGTGAAGGCCAGGTCGAGTCCCCTCAAACGCTGGCGATTAGGGCCTGGAAAGTACAAGGTAATAAGAACCTCTCTTATCTTCTGCTCTATCACACTTAACTTTTTTTATTAGGAATAATTTCATTCCAAACTTTTAAACGGATTACACTACGCGCCGTTGCAAGAAATACAATGTAAATAACATGCAGTTGCAAATATAATCATATTGCAAAATAGGCTGTATTTGCAACTATTAAAATATTTATTTGCAATATGATCATAATGTAATTCATACTGCATATCATTTTATACAATTTTTCTTGCTTCAAGTGTAAAATAAAAACAGTTTAGACCATAAAGTGACTAAGGAGAGGAACATAAAGGAGGTGCCTATGACCTGCCCTCCAGGCCCTGATAGGCCATGAGGATCAGCAGTGATAGCTGGAGCTGGCTCTCCTCGGTGCTAGGATAGGACCTATGCAGGGACCTTCCATATTTTACAATGTACTGTAATGTATGTACATAATTTGTATATTTATTGAGAGTACACGTATTTTTTACTTTTGACTAACAGCGAATATTGTACTGGCCATGGAATATTTTGTACCCAAATTCAGCTTTCGCTTCAAAATGCTTAGGCCAGCGCTGGTTTTGAGGCCAAACTGCACTAATATTTGGGTGCAAAAACGGCATTGGAGCCACGTAAACTGTTGGCAAGCACGGATCAACTATTTAATTAGAAGCGGCCTCAGATTTGTTTATTTACTGGATACTCGCCAAGGACTTGAACAGCTGCCGGAAACCGTCCGAACTCTCACAATATAACCCGATATTCAGAGACTAAACTTCAGTGTAGAAACAGTCAACGTGTTGTTCTTTGAGGGAGTTCCAAGCCAGAAACACTTAAAAAGCAAGTGACGCGGGAATTTAATGTAAGCTCACCTTTGTCCCTTTGAAGTTTCTAAACGACATGTAGTACTGTAAAATCTAAAATTATATTCAGATCAAAGATAAACTAAATAATAATAGCTTACATATTCACAGTATACTACGTTGTGTGTTCGCGATGTTTGTAACAGTACAACTCTTGCAAATATTACCTACCCAAGTTACATAATGTTATATCTTCTATAATTTTATGAATTTTATGAAATGTCCTCATATTCGGCTGATTTACAAGGCATCCATCCTTTGCTCTGTATAAATGAAAAATTGAGACGAATTATAAATGAGACAGTGAAAAGGAAATATTTAAAAGCTAACAGAGGTAAAGTAACAACTCTTAATTAAGTATTAAAGTTGAAATCGGTAGCCGGAATAGCAGAAAATTTTGCTTCCGGTTTCTTTCTAGAGTAACGAGTTTTATTTCGTAAAACGTAGAGAGTATTTGTGAAGATGTAATCTGGACCTGTTCTCAACAGGCTAGTAGTACAACAATCTTATAAAATAGGCGTACCCATATATTTTATTATATTAAAACTATAAGATTAAATCTGCGAATGTTGTAAACTCATGTAGATGCTATGTATCACAAAAATTACGGTTACTAACAGTACGGTAGGTATATAAAATGAAATGGATTCATAAACAGAGTGTAATGTTTGAAGAGTTTATTAAAAAAACTTTTGTTCGTAGAGAAGCGTTTTCACCTATTTTAAAGATGATTGTTTAACAAGTGGCCTATAAGAAATGTACAAACACGGTTGTAACAAACAATTTTAACAAACTGTCACAGAATGAATAAAAAACCACTTGTATTTGCACAAGTGGTATGTCGACACCTAGTGGTTCTCGACGCAATTGGTAGAAATTGCTAATAATCGTGAAACCCATTTGCCTGAAGTGCGGTTCTAAAAAACATAAATGCCTTATCAACCGCTTCAATGGTCTATTTAAACTTGACCAATTATTTTTTCAACCGTTTCTTTGATTCCAGGAATGAAAAAATATATTTAGCTGAAAAAGATTTAAAAGGTTAAAATTAAAATACTTATTAATATATTATTTAATTGACGGCGGCGTTCCTTAATGTACAAATAAATGCACATTGCTTTTAACCAACTGTCGAAATCAACAACTTCAATAGGTTACACCTCTGGAAACTATCAAAATTCGAAATCCGACGTAATGAGGGACAAGGCACCACAAAACTAATACTCACTACATGGTTAATCCTTAACAAAATAACTAGTGTAGCCGACTTCCAAAAAAATACTCCAAAAAGGGATAACGACTTGGTGACCAAACATTTGGCTATAATACAATCAAATGCTTACAATACATTTTTTGTAGTACTAATTACGAAAATTCAAACACAACCTCCTAATTTTCCCGATGAAATTATGTACCATCAGTTTTAGAGCAAGAAAAATCTACCAAACAGACTGGAAAGTGGGAAATTTATGGAGCTAATTTTAAAAACTATCGTTGCAAAAAGAGTATTATTCCATTAGGCATTATTTTATTTGATTAGGTATTTATTTATGATGTCCACCTCGTCCGAGCCCAAGCCGCGAAGGCGGGTGTTAGCTGTGAAGGGGGGGAGAGGAGGTGGTAAGGAGGCAGAGAGGATTGCTCAGCTGGAGTCCGGGGGGGGGGAGGGTTTGGCTGAGGCGCAAGTCTCCAGATTATCCAATCTGTAGCCGCAAGCCACGGTATCCAATCGCAACTTCAGAGTCTCGCCCCCCCCCAACCCGAAACAGATAACGGTTATCACTTGGGAGACCCGCAGACCACTACTGGTAAACGATGATCAAACATGACTAAACATTTATAAATTGGCAACTAAATTGTTTCGACAAAAATTACTGGGCATATTTATATTTACTGTTTCCCCTAAAGTTCAGGGTCTAAACATTTTTTTACTGTATTTAAGGATTTGTAAATGATATGGGGCAGTTAAAGCTACGAAAAATGTTAAGGTAGTAGATTACAATCAGAATGATGAAGTTCGACAGAATATAGGGAACTACTGTGCTTTAATGTCACAATGTCACTGAACTTTATCCGCTTAAATATCAGTTAGTGCGTGCATGATACTGTATTGTGTTCCGTTTACTGACCGATTGATGAAAAGCTTTCTCTCGTCACGAATGTTCGTTGTATTTCATAATGCAATGTTTAATACTAAACACTAGTTCATCACTCCCAAATAAATGGTTCAATGGTTCGCAAAGCAACAACTGTATCTCTCGTTCCTACCTGCTTGTACATGACAAACATTACTGAAATGTATTCCCTTTTTGAAGATCCTAAATCGACTATAAATGTAATTAACTATAAAATACCTGACTGCAATAAGTAGAATTTTTCAAAACAAGTTGTATAAAAGAAAAAAGGTGCCAAGTTGGCTGATGAGAACGATTATACTGTATTTGATTGAATAGCTATTTTAGTGCAGCACCTGACATTTTGCTTTCCTGAAATCGCTACTTCATTTATGGGCACTTAAATGAACTTCACATGATTGTCCGGTGTAAAAGTAGAGGACATTGAACTGACATTCAAAGGTAAAATTTATTTATTCCATTATTTATTTATTTATAATTTTTCTTGAAAATTATTTTGCGGAAACCGAACGTTTAGTCCTTCCAACGGGACACACATTTAAAAAAAGAAAAGTTCTGCGGACGTATTTCTACATGCGAATCATTACTAACAAATATACCTACTCGTTTTGTCACACCTACGAATTATGAAAGGCTTTATAAACTTAAACAAAACCCGATAAAAGGCTGTCTTTAATATCCGCCTGTTCAACGTAGCTAGCAGCTATTCAGTGGCCAAACGGTGCTTTGAACTTTGTACTGTATGTTCAAACTGTAGGTGATTCAATTCCGTCTGTAACTGCGCTGCACGTCAGGTCACATTCTATACTTGGCTTCTTGGCACTGCATTTGCTTTTGTTCACGTGTAAGCCGTACTTGACAGACAGATATTGATACTTTACAAGCACTCACTCTATAAAAAACACTGGCTGTTATTTCAGGTATATTCTTTTGGATCCATGGATGTAATGAATTCGGTAATTTCTTTTACCAACATTCCAATATCATAGTTTTTTAAAGCATAGCAGGGTTTGATGATCCAATGGTATGGTTCAAGAACTGTCAAAACTCAAAAAATATTAATTTTTCGATCATGGTAATAATACACTTCAACCGGATGATTTATAATAAACTCGCTGATCAAAATTATTGCCTCCAAGTCTGACAATTAACGCCGAAACCTGTTATTTTAGTGAAACTCTGGAATAAAAAAATATTTTATGGGTTCAAAAACTTGAAACTCTTAGATTTTATTTTACAGTACAGTATTGCGCTTTTAAACAGGGCTTTTAATGTAACTCAAGATAATTCTGTATGTATTCCAGCCAAATTTCATAAAAAGAACAAACAACTTTCACTTAAAAACAACATAATACATCTTTGAAAAAGTACATATAGAGCAAACCTATAACAATGGAATACCTACTATTCAATAATGTAGTCTACAAAATCAACGAAAATACAATAATATAAAAATACACTCCAGACAACATTGAAAGCACACCTATAGCGTTACGGAAATGCAAGCCGCAACTTGTTAATCATATACTTACAAAGTCAAAAGATAAAGTTACAACTCTGAGCCTACTCCATTCCAAGTCAAAAGAGATGAACATTCGTTTTTATAAACCCTAACACAACATCCCAATATATTTAAGAGATCTGTATTTATTAATAATTCAGAAAAAAATGTAATCCAAGAAAATCCTATTGAAATGTTAAAGTTTATAAAATAGTAGGTTTTACATATACAGTTTTAAGTTCCAAAGCGTTTTAACATAACATCGTAAGGTACAGCAGAAACAATGCCTTATTCTGTGAAACACCATTAGCCAATCCTGAAGATAGGATCACGATTGACCATTTGAAATATTTTAGGAATAAAAAGGCCATACCAGAGAAATCTAAAATAAAACCGGTTTAAAAAAAAACAAATAAAATTGAAGATGGCAAAGATTAATATTTTCCGACAAATCTTTTTTCCTGACTAACAACCCTATTTTCGACCTATACGGACCTAATCCGAGAGCCCAATTTGTTGGCGCTCATTACTCCAGCATTGTTCGCTATCTGCAGCCAGTTATGACGCAGTGACGTCGCTCTGCCAGATTACAGTCCGGGCCCAGATCGGATCGGAGGGGAGTAACAAAAAGCCCAAAGGGTTGCTAGAGGGGAGCTTGGGGAGGGTTTTCATCCCCTCGCCGGGATGCACTTTACCGGGCAACGCTCTTCTGTGGGACGTGTTGCGAAATACGGGACAGAAGTGGGGTTTTAAATTATTGTTTCTGATTAGAAAGAGATCAGAAAAGTAGGAGAAGAAGAAATAATTTTGAATAAGTGGGAAGAATAAGGACGGCAAGTGGGAATAAGCAATGTTTCAATAAACCATTTAAAAAAGTGTTCAGGGGTTTTTATAAGATTATTAAAGCCCTATAAATTTGCAAATATGTTTTGATTCCTAATGATAAGTTTTACAATATTACACATTTCTTTTTGTACTTTTATTTTATGATTCTAATAGTAACTTTCTGTTGGTTCAGGGTGTCAGGTAGCAAGTTAAATTTGATCTTTGATGCTTAATTGCTTAACCAAAAGTCTTAAAAAATACAGCCACTTGCTCTCATCACAAAGTTTATCATAAAAATGTAGAAATACAAGAGTAAGACTGTGAGACTTTTACACATAGAAATGAATTATCATTATAATAAATGTACTCGTAACGGCGGGTAGAAGAAAAACTGTTTTTAAGATTTAGTCACCATTAATATATACTGCTATAATTGACTAAGAATACCCACTGGAAAAATATTTCTGATGTGATTAATAAATAAAATATTCCCAGCAAGCAACTCTTCACTTTAACACACATCAATTAGGCTTGTTGATGGCTACCTATTCCGAAACATCATTCCTTCGCAACGTAAAAGACACAGGTTGAGGGTAGCCAACCCGGTGACGTGAAAATATGGCAACAGCTGAGAGACCCAAATAGCTGTCCTTTACCCGCGACGCGAGTCGTTTCTCGCTCCAAAATAGCGCGCCTGACGCTCTGGCACTAGAGCGACGCTGGCACTGCCTCTGGCACCCGCCACGCCACTACACGAATGTCGGGGTAATCAATACTGCCAGGGACAATTTACGGGAGCATTTGTGCTTTGAATTAATTCTAATTGCATTATCCTGCACTAGCAGTGAGTCCATTAATTGTGACTGACTTAAAAATCTTAATCAATAATTCGATTTAAAACGACACCGGGTCTAAAAGGAGGAACTTTAGGGCGATGATAGAAAATGATAACGTAACATGTGGGAGAAAAACCGCGTACAGATCTATTCAGCCAGGAAGTCTTGAAGGGGTGGAAGTGCGAGAGAAATGGAGAATACCCCCCACCACCGTTTTT